>VWZI01004364.1:583172-704178 GCA_013396835.1 Psilopogon haemacephalus
ACCATCCAGCCAATTCCTTATCCAGCGAGTTGTCCACCCATCAAGTCCATGTTTTTCCAGCTTGGTGACCAGGATGTCATGTGGGACAGAGTCAAAGGCCTTACTCAGGTCTAGGTAGATGACATCAGTTGCCCTTCCCTTGTCCACTGCTGCTGTGACTTTATCATAGAAAGCCACCAAATTTGTTAGGCATGATTTGCCCTTGGTGAAGCCATGCTGGTTGGCATCAGGCACCTCTGCTTTGTTCTCCATCTGCCTTAGCAGAGCCTTGAGGAGGATCTGCTCCATGATCTTGCCAGGCACAGAGGTGAGGCTGACTTAGTTAACTCTTGAGATCCACCAGTGATTCCAGAAATTGTTATAGCAGCTGTCCCTCTGCAACTGGATGGCAATAAAGTACACTGAGCACCTGTATCAACTAAAGCCCTGTATTTCTGAACTTTTAAACTGCCAGGCCACCTAATGAATATGTTCCAACAGATCTGGTTTTCTCCACTGAAGGAAATCTTTGTTAGACTTTGCTCAGAATACTGAGAGACTAATGCATGAGGATGTTTTAAGTTTAGTGGGATGAAAACCATGGGTACATGGTGGAACTGAGCTGGTGGAAAAGTACTAGTAGGCACAAATAATAACTGCTGAAGGACTGAAAAGATGTAAGAGCAGAACCTTGACAGGTATTTTTGTATTAGAGATAGCTACTGTCTGAAAACTAAGCTATGTCAAGTAAAAAGAATGTAAGCTTTGCCCGAATGCACCAGGGTGAATCCTGATAAGATGTTACTAGCCAGTAGCTTGATACACACAGCTGTACTAACCAATCACTATTTGACACAATGTAAAAGCTGTGGGGTTTAGAGTAGGTAAGCTGGTGCTTTGCACACAATAAACGGACACCTTAGTTGCATCAAGTAGCATCTCACCTCTCCATTGCTGTCACTCCACTATCCCTTTCCTCCTCCTGGCTAGAGGAAGGGCACCCCTAATGCTGAATATGGCATGTAGGGTGTACACAATGGTTGTTGTTGTGAAAGGAATTATAATTATTAGAATAATTGCAATTGCTCTGAGGAGCTGAAGAGGTGACAGCTACTTTTCTGGCATTGTTGCCTCTGTTTCTGCCACTCTGAAGTTCCCTGACTCTCTTCAAAAGAACTGAAGTAGGTTGAACATACCAGTTGTTCATGTTCTCACAAAATTGGTCGTGCAGGATTATCTAAAGTGATGCACATGATTGCTGATGTCTAGGTGGCATTTGTCTCCTGGACCAGAATTGCCTTGCAGAAGGTGGGTGTCTGTTCCTGATAGCAGAAACACGCACCCATTCAGATAGAAACTTACTAGCCAAGACGTATGCATAGGATGAAGGAGCAAGTTTAACAAGCTTCTTTATGAAACTTGTTCCAAGAGGAATGTTATCAGGCTCATGTATGGCATGATCTCCATAAAGCACTTCCTTCACAGCAAACTCCTTCAGAAGCTTCATTCCCTGCTCAACTGTGTTCCATTTTCTAGATACCCATGGCAAGTCATCTTGGGAGGTGTATCTCATAGCTACAGCCACCCAAAGACGTGTCCACAAGCTAACCACACCAAGATTGGTTGCCAGGTTTTTGCCCACTCCACTCTCCTTTGGAAGTGGCCCTATCTGCTTTGCAGATTTGTCTCCTATCTGTAGGGCATTTGCACCAATAGTACAACATCTCACCAGCCAGTTTAGGATTGGCTCTCCTGATTCCCTTGAATATTCCTTTATAAATTCCCTGACCCCTTTGAGGGGGATCATTGGAACCCTGGATGTCATCCTTCTCTTCTTCCTCTGGTTGTTGGTCAGTTGGTGCTTGGCCAAACAAAACTCTCCTTACAGCATTCCTAATCTACCATCCTGGTAGCTAATCTTACATTGTTCTCATATTTAGCTCTCAGTAAACCGGTCAGATCTTTAAAGCTAAGTGTCTCCTCTTCTTCCTCCTGAACATCAGAGGTACCTGTCCCTAAGTCTTCCTTTGAACCATGTTTTGACACAAGTTTGGCTTTCATTTTGGCAGGGGCCAGTTTTAGCGGAAGATGGAGCTTGTAACAGATCTGAATTTTGGGGATCTTGGACTGCTGGCACCTTAAAATCAGAATTGTCTTTTGGATTGGAATTAGAAATTGCTGTCTGAGAACTTGAACTAGCAGCAGAAACAAAACTTTTGGTATTTTCAGTTGTTAGTCCTTCATTTTTATATACACTTGTGGCATTATCAGTTTTGTTTTGAGTACACTGTCCAGGCATACAGCCAGAATCTGATCCTGTTTGGACAGCAGCATTCTTATTTTTCCTTTTCCTGGCACAGTTTATCTGTTTTTTAAAAGTGCTAGCAGATGCTTTCAGACTCAGAGCAGAAATTAAGACTAAATCTATAATTAATAAGAAAACAATGACACGTTAAATATATCACTGTGGTCTTTGAATAGAAGTTTTGGCAAAAGTCAGGAACACTGCTCTTTGGGAGAATCACACGTACCAATGCTGTAGAATAGCTCATTTGATTACTAATGTTTTCTGACTTATTAAAAGCATAAAAAATAGCATTGGAATCTATCTCAGTAATATTAAAGCCATCAACAGAAATAATATATTTGCCAAAGTTCCAAAATATTCTTTCAATCTTCCTCCATGCCAAATCCCAAAGAAAAATACCAATTTTGGCCACAAGCCATCTATGTAAAAAACACATTGATACAGAAGAAATGACCAAGTATAACATCCAGGTCAGCTTAATTTTTAACTTCCAGGATTAATTATCAATCAAACAAATGTAATTTATGTCCACTGCATGTTGGGTAAGCCAGTTAAAAATAATGTGGTCATTTGGCAGTTATCTTCCCCACCCCCCTCCCCCCCGAGTTTGAAATAATTCAGGCTAGGACTCAGTTGGCTGGAATTTAATTAATGAAGCTTTATATGTACAGTTTTGCACAATATACAATATTTACAAGGTATAATAGACATTTACAGATATATACAGTGAAAAGATAATACAGAAACACCACACCCCTCCCAGAGATCAAAATCCCTAAGAGGGGTAACCAACCACCCCTACCACCTTCCCCTTTCCCCAATCTTATCTCACCATCTGTTTTATGCAGCAGATAGGCAAAGGTAGATGGCCAGGGGGATTAGCAGCAGGAAAGAAGTTAGTGAAATTATTAATATCCAGCTAGGAAAACAGAAAGACATGCAGGAGCAGCTATAGCCCAAAGCAGTCTGAAGCAGCCTGACTTATCTATGTTTGGGTTACAGCTCTTAAAACATTTTTTTTTTCTTTTTCAGTAAAGATATGAGTGAAGTAGCATCATCAGTGTTTTCCTTTCTCAGTCTATAGCCTAATTTCTCATTCAAATCCTCCAATTTGTTCAAACCAGCACATATAGCTTCATGCCAAGTGCAGGACTCAACTACACTCTTGACAGTTTTTCTAAGTCCTTTTCCTGTGATAATATTTATTTAGAACTCACTAAGGTGTAAAAGTAGATTTTAAAATCCTTTTAAAGTGCATTAATTTGCGCATATCAACAGTGACTTTAACCTGCCATCAGGTTGATCTTTCACTTAACTTGTTTATTTTCTTAAGTTCCATACTATCCACTCTGGACTTGATTAACTTGAGTAATTTCGTGTCACCTGCAAATTTTATCACTTCAATGCTCATTCCTTTTTCCAGTTCATTAAAATATATATTAAACCATGCCACTCCTGGTGTAGAATAGCATGCACTTGGATGTCAAATTCGAAGATAGTGAAAACTGAGAATTTGTTTCTTCCTTCTTTTTATATCACTAGCTGTGTTATTACATGACAAAAAAAGCCCCAAAACAAAAAAAAACCCAAGTGATATATTAAGTGAAAGCTACAGGAGCTCTGTTGAGTACAGATTTTCTATTTTTGTCTCCAGTTTTGTGACTACTTCATTTCTTTAAACTTGATGAGGGTTGGAAAGGCTAGATTTAAATGATGGAACAATTTATCCATATTTTTGTGCCACATTCAGTGAGTTCTAATGGATAAATTGGTATGTGAATGTCCTGTTGCATACAGAAAATCAGAAAAACAGTTTTTGCTTACCACATCAGGTTTATTTAAAAGTGATATTCACATTAAAGTAATTTTAGTGTGTGTCTGAGCACATTGGACATTTAAACATATGTCTTTAATTAGAATATTTATCTGAAGGAGTTAATTGAATTATTTCAGATTATGCGGCTCTCTGTATTTGTCATTTATGTTTGAGAGGACACTCAGCACACTTGGAGCCTCTTTTAGCCCTGCAAGGTTTCATTTTCAGAAGCAAACAAGTTTTCCCACCTGACATGTAATTGCTTCCTAGGATAGTCAGGCAAGCAAAATCTTTGCCAGTACTGAAAGGCTAATTTCTTGTTCCTGTGAAGAAGCATTTGCAGTTGTCAGTTCAAACACAAAAGTTCTGTGTATTTTTAAGTAGCAGATTTCCTGAGTTCCTTGAAAGCATAGACCATACTGTTACTCTGAAAGTAACCAGACTGTAGGCAAGTATGTCAGGGCTACTTGTCCTCCCCCTGAAAGATAAACCCCTGTTCTGCTGCCCCCTGTTAGTAGCAAGATTAGAGCTTCACATTGTATGAAACAAGGATTTTTCTGAAGTCCACAATATTTTGGAAGGTAGAAAAGGCAACGAACAACAGAGGATAGAGGGGAATTATTTAATCCACTTGCTGACCTCTTAAGATATCTTGGAAAAGTCATTGAGTTTGCTAGGGATTTAGAAGAGGGAGGTGACTAGAAGCTATTGAAGTTTCATTGGTGTTTCCTTAAAATTGGAAAGTAATGCTCTATGTTATATTAATATTTAACTTCACGCTCAGAAGCATGGCCAGCAGGGCAAGGGAGGGGATTCTCCCCCTTTACTCTGCTCTTATCAAACGCCACCTGGAGTACTGTGTGCAGTTCTGGAGCCCCCAACACAAAAAGGACATCAGACTGCTGGAACGAGTCCAGAGGAGGGCCATGAAGATGATCAGAGGGCTGAAACACCTCTGCTGTGAGGACAGGCTGAGAGAATTTGGGCTCTTCATCATGGAGAAGGCTTTGAGGAGACCTTGTAGTAGCCTTCTGGTATCTGAAGGGGGCCTTTAGGAAGGCTGGGGAGGGACTATTCACAAGGTCTTGTAATGACAGGATAAGGAGCAATGGGTTTATACTGGAAGAGGTGAGATTTAAATTGGATGTTAGGAGAAAGTTCTTTACAGTGAGGGTGGTTAGATGCTGGAATATGTTGCCCAGGGAGGCTGTGGCTGCTCTCTCCATGGAGGTGTTGAAGGTCAGGTTGGATGAGGCCCTGAGTCACTACTCTAGTGGGAGGTGTCCCTGATATGGTAGACGGTTGGAACTGAATGATCTTTGAGGTCCTTCCAATCTAAACCATTCTATGATTCTATGAGCTTGACTCACTGTAATTCCCTTAAAATGAATCTATATTATTATTTTTCCCAGAATATGGGTTACAATATATTATACACGGGATTTATGTATTTCTTTGGCAGTTATGTAATTTGCATGTAACCCATGTTACAGAATTTCTTTCCATGCATCAAATTTTTATAAAACTTCCCATTACACAGAAGAATTCCATTACAATACAGAGTCCCTACATCTTTGCTGGATTATCTGTTGTATCACTGGTAGGAAAATTTCTAGTGAAAGGTGGGCACACTTTCCCCCCACCATGCCCTCTCTGCCTTCAAAATTCCTCATAAGTTTATATTCCATTGTACAGTTTTCAGATGCATAAGATTTTTTTTTTTTTGTAAACTCATGATTTCAGATGGTCTCTTCATGTGAGAGGCTCAGAGAACTGGGACTTGAGCCTGGAAAAGACTGGTGGGACAGTTTGTCAACATGAAAAAATACCTGATCAGAAGGAATGAATAATAAGGAGACAGACTGTTCTCTGTACAGGACAAAAGATGACAGACACAAATATTGGAAAATTCAGTCTGAACGCAAGAAAACTTTGTTACTATGAAAGTGGTCAAACACCAGAAATGGTTGCCCAGAGATGTTGTGGAGTCCACTTGTGGAGTCCACTTGTGGAGATACCCAAAGTTTAACTGAACACAGTCCTGGGCAACCAGCTCCAGCTGACTCTGCTTGAGCCAGGAGGTTGCACTACATGATCCAAAAGGCTCCTTCCAAATTCAAAAATTCTGTGTAAATATATAGATAATATTAATGATTAATATTCATAGTTAATTTAACAATGAATGTCTATTGATAGACAGTCCAGACACAGTAATCAATTAACAAGTCAAACAGAATCTGAAATCAGCCAAACCAAATAACAGATGAGAGTAGTTGAGTCTTTGCTGAAGCTTGCAGATTCTAAACCAATTAAATAACTCCTTTTGAAGTGAGTAATTCAAAACTTCTGAGATGCTTCAATACATTTACAAAATTTATACCTAGTGCCTTTTCTTTGTATATAAATTTAGTGCAATTATGCAGGTCTAGCAACAAATACAAACTGTCAGAAGTTGAAAACATCATAAAGTCTGCGCACCTCTCGTGAAGAAGTGAAAAATCCACCCTCTACTGATTCAGCCACTAACAATCTACTTCCTTGTGTCAGTGTAGTTAAATCACCAAGACACAATTTTATAGATGAGAATATGAGAACATTTTAGTAAAAACTAATGCCCCATTATTTTCCCCCTAAATTCATAGAGTGCTAATTAAATTACAAAGCCTTTATGCTCTTTTGTAAAGACTACCTTTTTCTGTAATACAGATGATGAAAATGTTTCAACAAATGTACTTGAAATATTTCAGAAGGAATCTTTATCCTATTGTTGCACATCAGACATGTTTTATGATACTTCTCACTTCTTCCAAAGCAACATAAGGGACATCTTGAAAACAGCACACAACAAACAGGAAATGTTCAGGAGTTAGAGGAGCATGTGCTACCAGAGCCAACTTAAATAAGAAGTATCTAATGTTTCTGATGATGAAAATCTTTGTGTAATATGAAATGGGTTATGTTCTCTTTCTTTTATTCCAAAGATGAGATGGATTTGAAAAACCTACCTGGCTCCTTGATGCAAGGACTCGCCACATGAGATAATCTCCAGCACATTAGTATTGGCAAGCAGATCTTTCACCCTTTTTTCTCCATGCCTTACAGAAAATATTAAATCAGTTTGGTGTCCACAAAAACTTTTGATCCTAGGAATAGCCTAGGGTACTATCATTATCTTCAGGAGAACCATTTGTAGATCTTCAGTAGGTAGCACTAATTTAATTTCTTTGCTAGAGAAAAAGTGGCTGATTTTCTAGATCAATATTTGATTGAATATGTTTGAAATTTCAGCAGATAAAGGCTCCTTTTTCTGGCCCAAAGAGTTTTTGAACCACAGAGGTATACTGTTCTAGCTCCCCTGGGATCTGACTGCAAGGAGGTCTCAAAGATCTGTTAGAAACTTTCCTGCTGTTCCTTGTGTTCTTCCAGCAAGACTTTCTAAAGGTTGAGATGAGAAGAAGGAAGATCAAGAACCAAAATGTCTTTATATCCATTTTTTTAATCTTTCCTGGTGCTTCTCTTAACTAAAAATAATCGTTTATAACACCAGTTTACAAAAAAACTCCTGTAATAGGATCGTAAAAGGAAAGGGAAAAAAAAAAAAGCAGCGAGGGCCAGTTCTTCAGATTTGCTTTAAGAAGATGCTCCAACAACTTTTGCAAGCCATTGACATTTGAAGGGCTTTTTCTCTTTCATGACACTAATTAAAGCAGAATATCAATGTATCATCATCTTGAAAGAGAACTGTTAAAGAGATATGCTGAAGGCTTAGAAACCAGGGCAATGGACATATGTTTTAGAACATCAGAAGAAAAGTTGCCCAGTTATGTTAGATGACTACATAAAGCCAAAAAGTTAAAAGATATCCTTAAACAAGAGGTGCCATTGAAAAAAAAATGCATGATATGAGACCATGTATCAATGTATTCCATATAAATTCATGACAAATACATGCACACACAGACATCCCCCCCTTCCTCGTCTCCATACAGAACACTGCTCAACCTCGTACTGTTCAAATGGAGAGGTTTCTTTAAATCTTTAGGACCTGGACATACATTTCTTAGAATGAGACAATGAAATACTATAGATGGAAACTTCTTGTAAAACTGAGATAAGAAATGCATCTAAAAAGTAAACCACATTGCCTATCTTGACTACATGTATATTTTGATGTTACGTGATTAAGAGTAAATACACTTCTACACAGTAAGATCCATTAATCTTAAGAACTAATTTAAATAAGAGAAAATCAGTCTCGGTTTGCTTTATATTATACTTAGAGCTTTGATTTTATTTTTAAAACTAAATATGTTGAATTTGCTGCTGATGTACGCACATGCTTTTTCATTACACAAATTAGAAAAAAAAATGTATCAAAGACAATGAAAGCATGTGATAATCAGTTAAGATAGAGGTTATTACTTGTCTACTGCAGGGTCTAATATAAGTTTTCTGCCACCTTTATAAATATGGTAGTATTTGCAGGGATCCAAAGTCCCCTGCTTTAAAACTGCCTTTCCAATTAACCAGTATTTGAACAACACAGTATACTGTTTAATTTATTTCTTTGTGAAGTAAAAAATATCCCTATAAGCCAAAAATATGGAGCATATAGCAGTAGCTGGTTAAGTATGTCATTTCAGTGATCCTGAGAAACATATTCACTCTTTTTGTTTCATTTACAAGCAGAAAAAATGTGCCAACATTTCTGTTAATCTTTTGAGGAATACAGGAAAAAAAAAAAATCACTACCACTCTTGCATCTGCTTTGTAATTTAGAAAGATATGCTAGTAATTCCAGTGTCTTGTATGTAAATAGAAAGTTGGTTACTCATTACTTCCTTAAAAAAAAAAAAAATCCATTTTGCCTCCCACTATTTCTGCATCATACCTAAATGACTAGTTTATATCAAAAACACCTCATCCAGTTGCTGTACCAGGTTCTGCTAACTGAAACCATAAGCCTCCAGCAGTGAAGGCAGATACCCAATAGTCTCTGCATGGATCAAAGTAAGCCAAACAAAATCTATGTTTTGTACCTGCTCCCAATACATTTGGGAAGCACTGTTAATGAAAAATGAGGTTGATGTACCTATTGCACACTTTTGGATTATTGTTCACCACCATCAATCTGAAATCTAATGAAACAGAGACCACCTACAGTGGAGGGATATTGTGTCCGTCTGACAAACTACATCCAATTTACTAACTGATGGGATGGCATAAGCTGCCACTGGTCATATGATTTTCAGCTTCTGATTGGTCATACATTAAGCATTAGTAATGGGGCAATGCCATTTCCACTGTCATTCTCTGGCAAGAGTAAAAGTATCACATAGTACACTATAATTCTCTGATAATGATAGCATGTGCTGTGGTTTTTTCTCCCCACTGCAGGCACACAAAACAAAACAAAAAATTGTAGGAGACTTGGCTTCTCCAGACTGTATTTATGGAATTAGCAAAGAAATATGCTTGCTGTGACATATACTGAATCTTTTCAGTGCATTTCTGGGTAACTTTATGGGCACATGTGTTACGTATGTAACAACCAAACTCTGCAGGAAGACATAAAATAGTGCACACATAAAACAATGGATATAAACAATGGGAAACCTAGGATCCAACCTGCACAGTACAAAGAGTTCTTTTCAAAGAATAAATGCTGACTTTCTAAATGGAAGATGCTTTTGTTTCTGCACCTGTTTTGCCCACTATCTTGTTCGTCTGCTTCTGCTTCTACTATATGTCACACTAATAGGGAGAAGCAAAACAGGGAGAAATTATGATGGATATTAATTGATCCCCTTGTTATTGCTAGATGTGATTATTGTGTTTTCCTGGTTGGTCTCCCTCAGTGCACTCCTAACAGAGCGCAGCTTATTAAAAAGCACTGCTGTTTAAGTTTTACTAGCATAATAACCAGTTCTCTCTTTATGGTTGTTCTGAAGTCAATTCACTGGCCACCTGTCAGTTTGTGAAATAAATGTTAGGTTTTCCTAATGACTATTAAGGTTTTTAATGGATTTTTCTCCCATCATATCTCTCTGAACTTGTCCAGTGCCTGTGTTCATGCTTGTGATTTATGCTTAGCAGGTGTTTGTTTGCTATGGGTTTCTAAATGCTGGCTTCCTACTGTAAGAAAGGAATAGGAAGGTGGGAATGGGTTTATTGTATTCTCTATATTGTTCCACAACTACGAAATGGATTTCCAGCTGACATTCTATGTGCTGCTACATATTAAGCCACAAAACCCTATCTATATCAGCAATATACCAACTAATGCAAGGGAATTCACAGTTAAGGCTGAAGCTCCATTATTAACTCACTATGTTGTGCCTAGGTATTGCTGTACATATTGTTTTGATATATACCAAGAACATTGCAATAGGTAAACAAAGGCAAGTAAGATCACAATACAACTTCATTGTCATCTGCGAGATTCTGTTCCTGGCTCTTTTGACCAGACCATTTATATTATTTTCTTTTTTTTTAAAAAAAAAAAACAAAACTTTAAAATGTTGTTTGAGGCCATGTGACCCAATGAAAAATATCAGAGATCTCTTGTGTAAATACATAAAATGTTTCACTAACTTCCTTTAAAAGACATTATTCAGGTAATGCCAAAACCCATTGCAATTAGCTAGATTAGATCAACTCAATTTTACAATTACTTACCTGATAAAGCTCAGTCGTTACAATGTTTGTTATAAATACTTCTTGCCCCTAATTCTCATAAATATTTTTCACTTCAGAAAGAATAAATGCTGCCGTGAAGTTGTTGATTGTTAAGCATTACTAGCAGCACTGACATTATTTTCAATGCTGTACATACACAAATGATCTTCAGGATCATTATTCATAGCCTCCCAGGTCAGCAGAAAAAATATGTTGCCTTCATTGAGCTTTGGATTAGTCTACATTTTAAAACCTTTTAAAGATCAGGTATATACACGCACAGCTCCTCTTTTCTCCCCAAACCAGGTCCTACTTAGTCTATGAGTCATAATTTTCTTATGTCTTCAAGGGGCTCCATTGGGTTTTGTTCACTTTTTTCCTCAAGTCCTTTTTTCAAGTACTGCTGACTGAGCATGATTTGGGGCTTCTTTTCATTACTACATTCTCTTCTTGTCACTCACGGTACCCAGTTAGCCACTGGCATGATCTGTAATTTACTATGTAGTTCTATAAAGTTGTGGCTTTTTTCCTGATGACTTATCATGGCAGTGGTATGAACTGAAGGGGAAAGAAAATATAGCTCAACTTTCCAGAAAATATATGAATCAACTCAATACAAGATAATTAAAAAAAAAGAAAAAAAAAAAAAAAAAAAGAGCAGCAGCTTTGTTCTGGCTTTGATTCACTTTAAAATCATAATTATAGTGGTTGAAATCAGCACTCCACTTGAAATTAGAGCCTACTGTAAAGAATTAAATCCTAAGAACAAAACCGTTATAATTCATTTATATATAATTTTATATTTAAACTAAAACAACTTTGAATGTATCCTCTGCAAGAATTTAGTTAGTGGTCTTTACTCTTCAGCTGTTTTATGTGTTTTGGACATTGCAATTCATATAATTTTATTTATCTATAACTTTCCTTCATATCATTGAGATATACACTAGAGCTAAGACTTACAATCATTTGCCAACAAAACATTGTTATTGTTGTTAAACATCTGCATGCTTTTTGACAACAACTCTTTCTTTGCCTTGTCTGCTTAAACTTCATAGCACACATAGATAATTTGTAAGATCTTCTGAACTCTGCTGCTTATCAATATCTGTTAGCTCCATTTTGCAATTCTCATTTGAGGAAGGTGTCCTTTGATTTATTTATTCATTTGTTTATTTTACTACTTTAAAACAAGAGTAACCAGTCATTTCTCTGGGCCCTACTGAAAAACTTTTTAAAATATGCACTTAAATAAATAGAATTTTCAGATGTCACAAGGTCCAGAGGGTCCAGCAGCACAGTAGAAATAATAAAAACAATACATCCCTACAAAGTGACTCATAGTTCCAGTGACAGGAACAGAAGGTGTGTACCATAGTACCATAATGACATCATCAAACCTATATTCTTGTGGGATAGGGAGAAAGAACAGGGCAAAGTTGAGAAAACATGATTTTATAAAATGAGGGAAGGCATCTTATAAAAATTCTAAGAGGTCTGCTTCTAATATCCATAAGACAACTCAACAGAAAGAAATCTGGATGTCAGAGATTAATTTCTGTGAATTTTTCCATCATTTTATTCATTTATGAGGAGCACTGCCAAGTTTGTAATAGGCTTAGTTAGCATTATAAGGATACCAAAACTAACTACCTGCCAAGCAAGATCACATATACCTGTGTGCTTTTGTAAAAATCTTAATTTCAGTATTGTACCACGGTGGCATCCTATTTTTCTCATAAAGTTTGTGAAAATGCTGCATAACTCTTGAGAGAGGAACTTTTTAATGCAATGATTGAATCACTTTATTTCTAAACGCTGCTAAGTATGAAATTAGTGTTGTCCCTCAAAGATAATGAGAATAATTATCAGTAATTGAACACAGTTTGAGGGCTAATTTTATAAAATTTAATATTTAAAGAGTACTACAGGATTTCTTGAATTTGCAGTTAATTTTTAGTTTTCAAACTACTAGAGTTGAAAGGCTAAGGTAAGAAACAATAAAAAATCCATTCAAAGCTGCTAAAGCAAATTAAGGTTTACTAGTCCCTTGAAAGACAAATGATCCAAGTGAGGTAATGTAGGGAGGATGCTAAAAAAGTTGTTGACATTTACCATACATTTAAAATATCAGGTGTTTTAGGATGCCATATGTTGAACACATTTAATTTTTCCACTGAATTTCTGTTTAAATGTTAGGCTGTGTATTTTTGTTTGTATTTAAAAAAGATAATGTTCTGGCAAAAATGCCTTCTTTAGATATATCAACTACAGTACTTTATTGAGATCAATTAGAAAGATGCAATAGGAGCATAGCTTGTTATGACCTTGATATATGCTTTTGAGTGAGAGCAGGAAATTAATTTTTGGGGAAAATTTTTAACCACCGATTGTTCTAATCATATAGTATCAGAAATAAATGGGATCTTAACAAAAGTAGAGCAAATGAACTTACCACTGTTCTTCATGCTGGAAGGAATTTTGCGACCCTGAAAGCATTGTCAAATGTTTCTGGAAGAAGAACTGTAAAAAAAGAAGAAAAAGACAGAACAAGGGAAAATAATGTAGACAGTTGCATGTCATAGACCCAGAGGGTTTCCAGTACATATTCTATATTTCTTATAGCGGGAAACTGAAATAAACATTGATCTATCCCAAATGTTATTTTCCAATAAAAATGTCCTTCCCTCTTTATCTTCTAGAGAAGGTTTCTAAAGATGGTGCTTGTTTGAGGTTAATTGAAATAATGAGAAAAAAATAGATTATAGGCTGTGAAAAGAAAACAATGGTGATGTCCACTTCACTTGCAGGTTTACTGAGATGTATAAAAGCAAGGAAATAAACATAGATAAGACTGAGTGTCTCTCTTTCTGCAGAGTCTGATCTCTCTCTCCGTGGCTTCTAGCTGGATCTGCGTAACTCAATTAATCAATTCTGTTTCTAACCCCCTGATTTACCTTGCACGTAAGGCAGATTCTGTGATAAAATTTGAGGGTGGGAAGAAGGTGGAAGAGAAGTTGGGAAGCTCTCATGGGGACTCTGATTTCTGGGAGGGGTATTGTGTTTCTATATTACCTTTTTAATGTATATAGCTGTAAATATTTGTAATATATTGTAAATATCTGCTCTTATATTGTGCTAAGCTGTGAATATAAAGCTTCATTCCCTAACTTCCAGCTGGCTCAGTCTAGCCTGGTTGAAATCAAACATGGAGGGGGTGGGGGCAGGTAACACCCAAACCATTACATCTTAATTTGGTGCCCAAATTTGGTGGGGCAAGTTCAACTTGATTGATTGCTAATTAAGCCTAGAAGTTTAAAATTAAGTTTATTTGGTTGGTCTGGACCATTCTTTATTCATTAACTCTATAGTACCTGCATCATTGGATTGTTGCCAAGCTTGGTTCCCATCTGTTTGATGAGATGTGGAGAAAGATTAAAGGAATGTTCTTGGACTTTGGAGCTTATCTTCTTGGCTGGGTTGGCTTTAATATTACTAAAAATGTTACCAACTCTGCTTTTAGTAAGTCAGAAAATAGTACAACTGTTGCATTCTTGATGAGACTAGTTCTGCCCAAAAGTGAAGTCTCAGACCCCTGTTGTGAGTTCTACACATGTAATACAGTGGTATATTTATCATGTGTGATCTTTGCTCTAATAATTCTGGTATTGTTTCTAATTTCTGTTTATGTTTCAAGAATTCAGCTGTTGCCTCTTTTAAAAAACAGCTGTTGAGAGTCAGGAGGCAGACTACAAAGGCTTTGCAAGTCCCAGAGATAAGCTCTGGAGAACTTGACCAGATGTTCAGCCAGCTTTCTCAAAACAAAACCTGTTCGGGGGGAGAGCACAGGGGGACAGCCATGTCCACCGCTATACCTCCTCCCACAGGCTCTGGGATAACTGCCAAAATCTTGGTTGTTGACAATAATGTGGCAGGCAGCCAAAAAACAGCTGTTCAAGTCTCATCTCTTTCTTCACCTAGTTTAAATCCACAGGAAGCAGTTTCTGATGCTACATCAAATTTAAATTCAAAGGCAGTAGTTCAGACCCCAGAGATTCAGACCCACTAGAAGGAACATCTAGAGCCTTTTTGGCTCCTGCAAAAGCCAAGGCAAAGATTAAACATTTGACAAGGAGTGATTCAAGAGATGATTTAGGAGAGGGGACCTCTGGTACCCAAGACGAAGAAAAAGAGAAAAAATACAGACTTAGAGATTTGACCAGTTTACTTAGATCACAATACAGTGGTGAGAAGAGCTATGTGAGATTAGCTGCCAAGAAAGAGGATGGCTCTGAGGAGATTAGGAATGCTCTCAGGGAAGTTCTGTTTCTAGGCCAGGGACAACCAGGACAACCAAAGGAAGAGAAGAAGGATGCTATCTAGGATTCCAATGAATCCCCTCAAAGAGATCAGGGAAATTAGAAAGGAATATTCAAGGGAGTCAGGCAAGCCAATCCTATGCTGTCTGGTGAGATGCTGTACTATTGGTGCAAATGCTCTACACATATGAGACAAGTCTGCAAAGCAGCTAAGGCCACTCACAAAGGAGAGTGGAATGGACAAATACATGGCAACCCCTCTCAGTAAGGTTAGCCTGGTTGAATTCAAACATATGGGAGGGTGGGTAACTGCCAAACCATCACAGTTACTGATATTTGTCTCCTAATGAAAAATGGTGACTCTAGAAAGAAAAGCATGACAACAAAATTTTAAATAGAGTCACTAATTATAGATAAATATTATTGTGATTTTTTTTTACCCTTTATAAATTTCAGTTTCCATGTAATTGGTTGGGGGATGAAAAACTTGCTAGAAATAGTTATCATTTTACAGAATTTTTTTGAAGCAATTTGTATGTTACAAAACCAGTGAATATTTACATTGATAACAAAAATGTTTCTAAATGGTACAGCAAATTTTGGGAAAATAACTGACATGTATGCAAGTAAAAATAAAAATTCTCCCAATAAAGACAAAATTCAAGGCTAAACAGTTAAAAATAATGAATTCCAAAGATAAGAAAAGTAACCACAGTAGGATGAGGAGATATGAGGAAAGACTACATAATACTTGCAACCTCTAAATGATCATAAGTAAGGACTTGGACTCCAATGAAATGTAAGATTATCATTAACATTCCTGCTTTAAGGAAAAAAAAATTTCTTCTGTTTTACTGTTGGTATAGAGAGCACAGAGTTTGTGCTTCCAAGGCTTCAGGCAAAGTTTGTGATGCTAGAAGTAAAGGCAAGATGCAATAGTTTTGTAATAGTTGTAATCACATGCAGAAAAACTAACAACACCCAATGTTCAAATACTAAAGTACTAAGTATGATTCATTAGTGAGCAATTAAACTGCTAGGAGATGAAGCCAAACTGTTCTTTCTACAGAGGAGATGTCACTGGCTACAGTTAGAATCAGTGGAAGAGGCAATATGTTTAGATATAACAGCCAACTGCAAATATGATCAAACAGATTTCTCTACTGAAATGGATATACAAACTACAGTTAATGAATTTGATTACATTTTTAATGGATTGGGAGGCATTAAATCTGTACTTTCTGAAGTAGATGTATCACATAAAACTCAGCTCTCAGAGACAAATACAAGCTGAACTTCACTAGATGAGCACAATCATTTGCAGTTAATTTGGACACTACTGACTGCATTAATAGTAAGGTCACTGTATTAAAACCATGTCAAAAGTTATGAAAACTTTAGAGCTAAGAAAGATATGAATAAAGCAATCAAACTAAAGTATTTCTCCCGTAAAGCATCAGAAGAGGTGAAATTTAGACTTCAAAATGCAAAAGAACTTTAAGTTTGGCATGTCAGTCATGGAGCCTGGCAAGTCTAACTCTATAAAAGAATTTGTTCCTTCAAGTCTTTTCAGAACAGATTTGAAAGAGTGAATATGTTTCAGAATTCCATCAGCAGTTGAATTCTAGGGCTATCTTGTTCCAGATTATGAAGGGTGTGGACAGCTTTGAATCAAGTAATTACTACTGACCTGATAGGAAGTGAAAGAGATCAGCTGCCAAATCGGAGTTTTAAATTTCTGTAAAGGAAAAAGAGCATTAGAGTGAACAGAAAATCACTTCTTGTTCATACTGGAAAAATTTGGATATGTAGAACAAAGTATTGGCAAAGAACCAGAATTCACCCTGGAAAAGTTAAATTATTTAAGTGTATAAATGGAATATCTGAGAACAACTGTGTCTGGCCTATATTCATGGGCTTGTTCCCATATGTGACCATAATCATTGATAGCTTTTTACGGTGAAGTACTCTCTTCAAACAGCACATACTGCCAGTAGGTTGACTGGCAGAAGGAAAACCTTTGGAATACAGGAGACATTATTCTGCAAGTACTGGACTGTTTTGAGAGTAAACAATATCTGCAATCTCAATTGTGTTCATGGAATCATAGAATGGTTTAGGTTGGAAGGGACCTCAAAGATCATCTGCTTCCAACCCCCCACCATAGGCAGGGACACTTCCCACAGGTCACTCAAAGCCTCATCTAGCCTGGCCTTGAGCACCTCCAGGGAGGGAGCATCCATAACCTCCCCCAGCAACCTATTCCAGTGTCTCACCACCCTCACTGTAAAGAACTTCCTCCTAACATCTCATTTAAATCTCACCTCTGCCAGTTTAAACCCATTACTCCTTGTCTTGTCATTACAAGACCTTGTAAATAGTCCCCAGACTTCCTGTAGGCCCCCTTCGGATACTGGAAGGCTACTACACAGTCTCCTCGAAGCCTTCTCTTCTCCAGGCTGAAAAGACCCAACTCTCATAGCCTGTCCTCTCATAGCAGAGGTGCTTCAGCCCTCTGATCATCTTTGCGGCCCTCCTCTGGACTTGTTCCAACAGTTCCATGTCCTTCCTGTGCTGGGGGCTCCAGAACTGCACACAGAGTAAAGGGGGAGAATCCCCTTCCTTGCCCTGCTGGCCACACTTCTCTTGACAAGCACACACTGCCAGCTCATGTTGAGCTTTTCATCAACTCAGACCCCCAGGTCCTTTTCCTCAGGGCTGCTCTCCAGCCATTCACCACCCAGCCTGTATTTGTGTTTGGGATTGTGCTGACCCAGGTGCAGGATCTTACACTTGGCCTGGGCCTCTCCAGCCTGTCCAGGTCTCTCTGGATGGCATCTCTGCCCTCTAGCAAGTCAACTGTGCCACACAGCTTGATGTCATCTGCAAGCTTGCTGACTGTGCACTCAATTCCTCTGTCCATGTTACTGACAAAGCTGTTAAACAGCACTGGTCCCAGCACTGACCCCTGAGGGATGCCACTTGTCACAATTTGGAAATTGTGCTGTTGATTGCAACTCTCTGCGTGTGACCATCCAGCCAATTCCTTATCCAGCAGTGCTCCACCCATCAAGTCTGTTTTTCCAGTTTGGTGACCAGGATCTCATGTGGGACAGAGTCAAAGGCCTTACTCAGGTCCAGGTAGATGACATCAGTTGCCCTTCCCTTGTCCACTGCTGCTGTGACATCATCATAAAAGGCCACCAAATTTGTCAGGTATGATTTGCCGTTGGTGCAGCCATGCTGTTTACCACCAATCACCTCTTCTTGGTTTTCCATTTGCCTTAGAGGAGCCTCCAGGAGAATCTGTGTTATACCACTATAATTTTTATTGACATGTGCTTAAAAAACCTTAAAACAAAACAGAATGCTCACTCTTCTATTACTTCAGAAATTGTCTCTTGGCTAATAGCTATAGAAATCAGGATTTTTAAAAAATAAAATCATCTCATATGCAAATGAGTTTTTCATAAATTCTGCTATCTTGCTGAAACCTTTTTCATGCTAACATCCTTGTTTTGAAAAAATGGTGAATTATTTTACTTTTTCTATCACTGTCACTGCCATTTAAAAATATGCTTAGATTCTAATGTGACATAATTAGCAGGAATCTTCTCTGCTGTGAATGTTACTTTATTTTCAGCTGCCTTAGAAGTATGAGGCCAAGGTCAATCTGAAAACAGATGTTTCTTAAGAATAATCCTTCCTTACAAATAGCTCATGCATATTACTGAGTAGTACAACATAACCATAACATTGCCCAGTTTCACTAGAAAAAAAAATCTTTCACATTTTCAATGGCTTCAAGGCCATACAGTTTGAAGAAGGAAGCTTCAAAGATCAGCCTCAAATCTTAGTCCTCCTATGTGACAGCAGTCTTTGCAAAGTCTCTCTCTGTCTTCTTTGTGATCTCTTCTGAATCAATTAGAAATATCTTTAAAAGTTTTGTTGTTTTTTTTTACTATATTATTATAACATCTGAATTTTCAGCAGTATGCTATTTAATCACACTGGGTTATAAAGTTAAATTCTTAGTACTTGGTGTAATATCTTGTATAACCCATTCATTTGGTCTTTTACTGTCCCTGACTCATCATCTTAAATTCTTTCATCAGCATTTTAATAGCCACTCTTAAAATATAATTTGATGCATAATTCTCTAAATCTGTTTGTTGTTTGGTGGAGTTTTGTTGTTTGTTTGTTTTTAAGTTTTGCCTCTGCACGTTTTATTTCTCTGATTACTGCACCTGAAAATAATTCCAAGCATTGAAACCCACAGGCCAGGGCCTACGTAAAACCCAGAGTCAGCACAAACTCAGAAACGGTAGTGGGTTTGCAGTGACCTGCCCTCCCCACCTTTTTAAACCCCGGCTAAAACTCAGAAAAACACACTGGAAGTTAATAAATGAAGCTTTATATTTACAGCAATGCAAATATACAAGCAAATATTTACAAGATATAACAGATATTTACAGAAATATACAGTAAAAAGGGTAATACACACATACCACACCCCTCCCGGAGACCAAAATCCCCAAGAGAGGGTAACCAAACTCCCCCTACCACCTTTCCCCCCTTCCCCAGCCTTATCTCACCATTTGATGATGCTGCAGATAAGCTGAAGATCAGGGAGATTAGTAATAGGAGGAAAAAGTTAGTCGTTTTAGTGATTTTACTCTGAATTCAGCCAGCAAGCCCGAGAGACAAAGGAAAAAGCTGCCAGAGCCAACTCAGACCCAAAGCAGACTGGCTCCCAAAGCCGACTGACTGGCTATCTGGATGTTTTGAGAACATTTCTTAAAACAATTTTCTTTTTTTTCTCTGTCTCAGTGAAACTTGGTGAAGTGACACTGTGTTATTTAACTCTCTCTCAGCCAATAGTCTAATTCCTCACTCAAATTCTCCAATTAGCTCAAACCAACACAGAAACTGATTGCCTTACTGAACTGCATTAGTCACTACAGATAGAAAAACATCTCTGAAAAGTAATACAGAGGAAAAGCATTGTTTTAAGTGAGCACTGAATGCTAGCATGGTATCTCTATTCTCTGTGTGGATATTGAAAATATCAGTCTGCAGAAAGCCCCCCGCCACCGGTGTGCACACGGCTGGGATTAGCCCTCGGGCCTCTAAAGCTCTGTGTTTATTGTTGTGTCGTCTTGTGTGTCCCCCACCCCGCTCTCCTCCCCACCCCTCTGCCCGGGTTGGAGGAGGGTTTAAAAGGCAGGTGTGTTGGAGGCCGCTCGCCATGTCCAGGTCCAGGGACAGGACCTCCACCTTCAACCCCAGTCACAGTGACAACCTGCTGCACAGCCTCAACCTCCCGCGGAGGAAGCAGCTCTTCTGCGACATGACCCTGACGGCCCAGGGCCAGCAGTTCCACTGCCACAAGGCCGTGCTGGCCTCCTGCTCCCTTAAATGTGCTATTTAAGGTTCTGATTCTCAGGAAAGAAAATTTTGTCTGTGTTAGTAATTTATCTTTTAGGTTCAATTGAAACATCCTTAAATGTGCTATTTAAGGTTCTGATTCTCAGGAAAGAAAATTTTGTCTGTGTTAGTAATTTATCTTTTAGGTTCAATTGAAACATGTTTGTTTATTTATTACATATTTAGTAGAAGGTATGCAATGTAGTTTGAGTTTACACACAAGGATTTTGTTTCAACCCTGTATTCAGTCTCCATGTGCTTTATTTGATCTACACTTGCTTTCTACAGTTAGTCATCTGTTCCAATGTGATTTAGTCACTGACTCTGAAAATCCATTATTTGCAGTCATTTTGCAACATACTAACCAGGTAGATCATTTATTCACTCATTTAACTTCTTTCTTGTTAATATGGCAAAAAAAACCCCTTCATACAGTAAAGTGAGATATCAATGATATCAGAGAATTTTGGATCAAAGTTTCCCTGAGGATAACACCTACTTAAACCCATAGTTGATCTGTACAGCTCTAAAATAGATTTTTATGTTAAATGTTAACTTAATTGTTTTGTTTGTTTTTTTTCTGAATGACTCCTCTTACTTGAATATGGGGAGTGAATAATTGTACCTATTTTAACCAAACTAGTTAACATAGGCAAGCTACCTATGAAAATATCTGTTCCTTTCTTCTCTAGCAATTCACAAGTATTTAGCAGATATAAGAACAAAACAAATCAAAACAAAACTCTTTCAGATATCTGCCACTGTTTAAGAAAATGCCAGAAAGTTAAATAACTTGAAAAAAAACCCAGAGGTTGAAAAAAATTATGAAGACACTAAATATCTGATGGGGAGTCTTCACCTATAACCTGAAAACATACTTTACGTTGTGGTTTGAAAAATTACTAATCAGAATTGATGCTTACTTAATTTTCAATAGTTATCTGTTCTATAGAATTCTATGTGCTTACTTGTGTTTCTAAACCACATTCTGCAGTGTGCACAAAAATGAGACTGTATTTTCTTCTCACGTGTTTTACAAAAAGCATCAACCAACTTGTATACAAATTTCTACTACATATTTAATGACACACCAAAAAAAAGTACTATTTTTCTAGGAATAAGGGAATATACTGAAAGAAAAATAATCAAAATTTTGTCTACAGAGATTTGCCTTACTGAACTGCATTAGTCACTACAGATAGAAAAACATCTCTGAAAAGTAATACAGAGGAAAAGCATCATTTTAAGTGAGCACTGAACGCTAGCATGATATCTCTATTCTCTGTCTGGATATTGAAAATCAGTCTGCAGAAACGTGGACTTTGCAGGTTCTGCAGTATGCCTCCCTTTCAGAGAATTCCACCAAACCTTGTAAACTGAAGTCCATAAAAGTCATTAATACTACTATAGCTTACACACAGATAGAAAGTCAGCCTTATTGGTTACTTTGGACAAGCAAAATCTCTTTTGTGTTTATGTATTTATGCATTACACCAGGTAACCTGTCCTTATTTCTAGGCAGTGTTGATGAAGTCCCTGCTTCCTTGCACTCACCTCTCCCTTTCTAAAGCAAAATGTTTAAATAACTTTGATCCTTGAAGCACCATTGGATTGAAGATATACCACAAGTGAAGACCCACAAGCAATAATTATGAAGCCTTGTTTCAGAGGTGGAAGGATTCTGTATTGTAACACACATTGCTAGTTAATTCTTAAAGTAATAATTTGAGCCATAGTCTGAACTCATTTTCATTACACATGAGCAAATCTGGAACAAAGCTACTGCAGTCAAGTTAAAGTCAATGAACTATATCAGATTTATATTGGCTCAACTGAGATCAGAAATTGCTCCTGTAATTGGACTTTTAGTTTTAAATATAACATTTGCAATTGGCTTATCTGTTCAGGGAAGACACAACTGTATCTTGACAGAGTTCTAAACCTGTTGGAATTAATTTGGAGAGGGCGACTACATGATGAACATCTAATTCCATAAAACAGAGATAAGGAAAACTAAAAATAAGGAGGAGCTGAATTTAAAGTAGAGTATCCTGAAATTTGCATCTGCATTAGCAGTGTTTATTGACTAGGAGGAGTGTTTAAAAAGCAAAATAGATGGTGCTGAGAGTGTGATATCNAAAAAAAAAAAAAAGTATCTGGGATCAATTGACTGAATGCCCATTTGCAGATGGAGTGCTTTAAATGCATCCCGGCATCTTCCACTTCAGCTTGATCCAAAAGGAATTCAGTTAATGTACTTCAATACCACATCACAATGTGAATCAAAGCACAGAACATTGAGACAATTAGAGATCCACTTCAAAAGAGCATTGCTCTTTTGAACTAAAATGACACTAAGAAGGACTCCTAGGTACAGAAAGCTATTTATAGGCATTGCTGAAGATTGTTTATACACACAAGTGGAAACTGCCTTATGAAAAAGCTCTGAGTAAATCCTGTCTATATTCTTTGGTGAAGCGGGGAGACAAGGCAACAAGGCTTTGGAATGAATTGCTTTTTAAACAAGGAGATTGAATGATCTTGTCAAGCTCAAGCTATGCTTGCTGGTTTTTATTCAACTAAAACTAATCATGTAATAGAAGAGTAGTATGTAAGATGTCTCTTAGAACTGAATTGTTCCTAAAAGAAGCTACTTGGAAAGCAACAGGAACTCTTCTGCTGACCTTTAAGAGGAAATACCAATTGCAATATAGATCCTTTTAGCCCAAACCAGCTAACTTGGCTCAGTTAAAAGACAGACTTGTTGCCTCTTATGTAACACCTTCAGTTTGCCATGCAGTTGAAAGCTGTAATGTGTCCCTTTACATGCCTTCCACATCTCACTCTCATGGACCAACAAGATGTCTTACAAGTAAACTTGTAGACGAATTCCATGTTATTTGACAACAGGTCATGGTCAAGAGAAAGCAAAAACTGTGTGGAACCCTTCATAAAGATAAGGCTTGATAGTGGGGATACTTGGATGGTAACTAGCTTGTCTTGCTTATGCATCTACAGCAGCAATCTTGGCTCTGGATTTCTGCTTCCCAAGCTTTTCAGGAAAAGGCAATATGATCTACGTCACCTGCCTTCATCAAATATTTAAATCAACCTGTCTGTATTTGTTAGAAGCAGGAGGATCTATTGTGTTCCTTCACTAGTTGTTCCTCTGCCTATGGCGGGGGGTTGGATGATCTTTGAGGCCACTTCCCACCTAGACTATTCTATGATTCTATGATTCTTGTACTGATTGGCTGAAGAAGCACATTTTGGGAAAGAAGACTCGGGTCAGTAGTGTGTTCAGCATCTTCAAGCAGCACAGCTATTCGGGAAAGGAGTGTCTGTCCATGGCCTGACACTGGAGAACAAATCAGCAAGTTAACTGTACACTGAAGACACGCCTAAATGTAATTTGCTCTTTTGTTTAAGAATAAACTGACTCTAACCACTTCTTGGGCATGTGGTTCCTTCAAGACAAAAGACAAATAATTCAGTTGCGTTTAGAAAAATGGCTTTAATGAAGAGGAAAATGGCATTTAATCTTCTGGTGCATCCTGCATTTTATGAGTACATTCCATGGGAAACTGTGTAAATGGAATATAATTATTTTTAAAATAGAATCCTTTGTTATTAGCTTCATAACTGTCATGTGTACATAAAGCACCCTGCTGCACTGACAAAAGACTGGAAAAGTTTCCTGGAGAGTTTCTGCTGTTGAAAGAATAAAAATTGAAGCAGTGGCGTGAACTTTTGGTTCACAGACTCAAATACTGAACGTTAAACCTGGCTGAGAGAAAATCACTTTATTCTGATAACCGGATTACTTAGAACAAAAAACAGAGAAAATTATGAACTGAAGAGCAGAAAATTAAGGTGGAATGCAATTTAAAGAATAAGTAGATGATGTAGGCTTTCATTTTCATCCCCCCCAGTGTCCAGCTAATTAAAATTACAATCAAAATGAAAGTCTAAACTTGTAAATATCTTTAGCTAATGATTTTGTCTTTTTAATCATCTTCATATTCAAAGACTTTATTTTATTCATTTAGAGCTTTACAATAAAATGAAATTGTTTTTTCTCTAGTAAAATTCTTTTAATTTTTGTTATCTATTTCTTTTAACATCATATGTCACATTTAAAAAAAAATATTTCTAATTTCCCTACTTTCATAACCTGTGCTCCTCTTACACATTTACTTAAAATTACTATGAAGTTAAAGGCAATAAAGTGCTATAATATAAAAAGTTTTTGTTTAACATAAAGTCACTAGAGTTGCGTCTACCGCTTTAAACTAATCTAGACAAACACTGGCTTTCTTGCTAAGATGCATGTGCACATTCAATGTATTTTTAAGTTGCTGATCACATACAGCTTTAAATTTAGACAAAACAGTAAGCATTAATCTTCGTTTCTCAAAGAACAGATTTGTCTCAGTTTATTGAGACTATTATTGGCTATTTTTCCTGTCAATTTTGTGACAATTTAAATGGTTTGAAATAATTCAAGAGTTAAAAGTAACTAAAGACAACACTGACACATCTTCCTAAACTTAGTGTTCCAAAAATTGGTGTTTGCTGTGAGTGCACTTCCCAACAGTCTGGTAATAGAGATTAATTTTGTCATTTAAAAATGAACACAAACTTGGATCCTTTGTTTTACATGCTATGTCACAATTAAATTTATTAATCATATCTAGTTTAGCTGCAAATTTTGTTTTTATTTAAGTTTTCTAAACTGCTGTGAAGAAACCTTAAGAATGTAGGAAAAATTATGATAGGTGATACAGTTCTGTCTTAATGGCTTCCCTCATTTTGGCCAATACAGGCAGTTGATTTTATTTTGCTAGATAGTATTGTCTTACAATGGGCACTTAGACTACAACTTATCCAGTCATAATAAGTATACTTTAACACCACACAAATATTATATTTCATAACCCAGTTCAGTTCAACCTCAGGTTACTTGCATGATCCAGATACACTGAAATCTGAGGATTCTAAACTGGATTCTTGGAGTCAGGCTGTGGATTCTGAACTACACTTAAGAGATGGTTTTATATTGCTGGTTTTATATTTCTACAGTATTTGGAAAATCCCTCAAACAGGCAGTCCTAACACTCAAGTGAACTAATATGGATTCAAAATACTTGGATTTGGTGGCTGTCTGATGGACAAAAATTCATTATGAGCACACCTAAAAGCACTAAGCCCTTACATTTACAGAAAGATGCTTCTCATTTTTCACATCTGTAATGGCCTTCAGGGATGCCACAGCTGTGTAAAGGAGATCCCATGCACATGCAAACACCTTGGGTACATCTGTAAGTTTCATCAGTTTTCAACTTACCAGGGGAAGAGTTTTACTGCCAATCATCATTCTGGTATCTGAATTATGTCCAAGTAAAACCCTCTCAAAGTTATTATTAACTGTCTGACAAATGTTTTTGGGGGTTGTAAAACTTCTAGTTGGAGCACAACAATATTTTCAGTTGTTAATCTTCACTTTTATTTTCTTGGAAATAAACAGGAAAGATGTGTTACGATTATACTCTATCTTGCAAAACAATGATCTCTGATGAAATAGTCTCACTTAACATTGGTAAAAAGCAAGGCCAGATTTTGGCCCAGCATCTTTTGAAAGCTCTAACAACACACATTCCCTGATTCTGAAAGGCAACTTTCATCTAGCTGCTTGGAAGATCTCCAACAGTTTGTGCTTTGCAAGGTTTGAAAGGGATTAACTACATACTCTTGTGCCTTTAGAATCAATATAACATATGGATTGGCCTCATCTTCTTGAGTTGCCACTGACTGCAAAGGGAGTATTTGTACAATTCAGGAAGATATAATTTGCCCTAAAGCCTCTGTGGCTTTTATGTGCAGAAGTTAATTTATGTGAATGCATTAGTGTTCATACATCAGTCATTTTCCTTGGTCATCTTCCAAAAGGAGTGCCAAGATTTTGCCTATATGTACAAAGATGAACATGAGCCTTGTGAGCCCTCTAGACCTAAGACACTTTAAAATATCCAATGCTTACATAATCAGCATATGTTTTCCAGTATTAAAGTTCTTAAATACAGAAGAAAAAATGCCTTCACAATCATCAGAACAAAAGCATTTGCTGCTTGAGATATTTTTAGCAACTGCACTGATCTGTACCAAAGTATTATAACAGAAATGTCCACTCCATCTGAGTGTTTGAACTGTTAATGATGTGAATTGGTTTTAAAGTAGTCAGAAAAAAAAGTACTGTATATGTCAACTCTGCAGTCACTAGAAGGACTTTGTAGCAAAAATGTCTCTGGTAAAACAAAGGAAGAAGTATAGGTGAAAAATGTATCAGTAACAGAGCAGCCTAGGAGGACTGTGGTAGAAGGGGAAACCTGGTGGTGCTCACCTTCATGTTCTTCCAACAGCTGATCTAACATCTTGCAGTTTCCAAAAAGGGTGGTGTGACTTCTGTGTGTCCTCCTGATGATTTTTTCTTGCGTCACAATTTCAATGAGCTAGGCTTGCCTAAAACTAATTCACAAAAAAAACCCAAAAACCAAAAAAAAAAAACCCAAACAATTAGGCTTTGGTGAACAAAGTGTTCCAGCATGTAAGGGAATCAGTCAGGAACCAAAGTTGGCATATGAGAAGAAAGGGCTGCATGGACAAGAATGGGGTGAAGAGAAGAGCATGACTGACCTTCACAACAAGTCAGTCCTTCAGTGGGAGCAGTGGTACAATAAAACCTCTTTCAAATGACAGCCATGGCCTGCTCATTTAGTCACAGAAAACTCCATCCAGTCCCAATGGCTGTTAGCATGTCTGAGAAGTACTTTTAAACAGGAGAAGATTGAAGTTCAAAAGAGAGGAATTCCTGGAATAGCAGAGGACAAAATTTAAATGCTATTTTTTGTTTAGGATCTCAGCTAATTTCACTGGGTTTCAGTATGTACATCTTTGGTGTAGCTGTGCTGGTTTGAACTAATTGGAGGATTTGAATGAGAAATTAGACTGTAGGCTGAGAAAGGAAAACAAAATTTGATTCTACTTCACTCATAGGTTACTGAAAATTTTATAAAAGTTAGAACCAAAACAAAGATAAGACTGACCGCTTTGTGCTGTGGATGCTGCTGCATGTTTCTCTCTCCCTGCCTTCTTAGCTGGATCTGAATAACCACCAACTTTTGTCCTGCTGCTAATCCCCTGCTGATCTACCTTTGCTTATCTGATACATAAGACAGATAGTGAGATAGGATTGGGAACTGGGGGGAATGTGGCAGGGTGGTTGAAAACCCCTCTTAGAGACTTTGATCTGTGAGAGGGGTGTGGTGTTTCTGTATTACCTTTTCACTGTATATATCTGTAAATACCTGTTGTATATTGTAAATATCTGTTGTATATTGTAAATATCTGCTTGTATATTCTGCAAAATTGTAAACATAAAGCCTCATTTCCTTAACTTCCAGCTGACTGAGCTCCAGCCTGGGTTATTGAAAAGTGTGTGTGTGTGTGGGGAAGTGCTGAACCACCACAGTAGCTTTTAGGCATACAGAAGCAAATTTAGTGGGGAACAAATGCATAAGGTTCAATCCAGGTTTTATAAACATATTATTATCTTTCCATTATGATTACTTACTCCTATGAAAGTCTGTAATGCTATTCTATAACATCTAAATGGAAATAGTATTAGGATAGAATCCTGTCACTCAGGGGATCTGTGGAAAAAGGTGAGGATATGTACAGAAAAGGTCATTTCTTCAGGATGAGATGAATAAAGTAACACTGAGTTATGAAGAAGGACAGCAACAGTGTTAGCCATTTTACACAAATTTAAGGATGTTGGAAGACAATGCACAGGTATTGTCTTGCCTTTCCTAATATCCTTGAATAAATAAAACCAAGATCTTAAGAAAGCTATATACAATGATTATTATTTTATTAGGTTATTGAGTGGTTTCTTGTGAATTCTTTTGTCTGTGGATATACTTGCTCTCTGACAGCTCCTGGGATAATTTTATTAATAAAATCTAGCCTAGAAATAGTCATTTTAAAGAGTTTGGTCTGTATACTATTCTTGCCACTTGAGTCGTGATATTTTTGATTACTTAACTGGCTGAATGTGACATGAATGGACAAATAATAACAAACTCAATTATTATTCTGCTGGCCAACAATTATTGTAATTAAATTAGTAAAGATGGCCTGTCACTGAAAGACCAGATCAGGGCTCCTTTGCCTCATGAAGAATACTTCTCAAACCTTTTTCTTGTTTTTATTTTATTTTCTTGATTTTAAAATGCTGAAGTCTGTGTGCCGAATCAAAGTAACATGATGTTTCAAGTAACTCATTTTTTTCAAGTTTAAAAGTGTTCAGTATATACAATGTAAGATAATGAATAATATATTATGGGCTTCAGTATTAAAGTGTTTTATAGTTCTCATATAAAAGTATTTCTACATAAATATGGAATTGTAGAATGTCAGGGACTGGAAGGGATCTCAAAAGATCATCTAGTCCAACCCCCCTGCCAGAGCAGTATCACCTATATCAGATCACACAGGAATGCATTCAGGTGTGTTTTGAATGTCTCCAGAGAGGGAGACTCCAAAACCCTTCATAACAACTTGTTCCAGTGTTCTGTCACCCTCACACTGAAAAAATTCCTCATGTTGACATGAAACTTCCTATGTCTCAACTTCCACCCATTGTCCCTTGTCCTATCATTGGGCATCACTGAGAAGAGCCTGGCTCCATCCTTCTGGCACTCACCTTTTACATATTTATAAACATTAATGAGGTCACTCCTCAGTCTCCTCCAAGCTAAAAAGCCCCAGCTCCCTCAGTCTCTCCTCATAAGAGAAGTGTTTCATTCCTTTAATCATCTTTGTGGCTCAATGCTGGACACTCTCAAGCAGTTCTATGTCTTTCTTAAACTGGGGAGCCCAGAACTGGACACAGTTCTCCAGATGCGGCCTTATCAGAGCAGAGGGGCAGGTGAACCTCTGTGGACCTACTAACCACAACCAGAATGGCATTGGCCCTCCTGGCCACAAGAGCACACTTATTGTTTATGGTCAACCTTCCATCCTCTAGGATCCCCAGATCTTTTCCCCTTTGATGACTTCCAACATGTCAGTCCCAAACCTATACTGATAACACAGGATCACAGGATGTCAGGGGTTGGAAGGGATCCAAAGAGATGATTGAGTCAAAACCCTCTGCCAGAGCAGGACCATACAATCTAGCTCAGGTTACAGAGGAACAAATCCAGACAGGTCTTGAAAGTCTCCAGAGAAGGAGACTCTGCAACCTCCCTGGGGAGCCTGTTCCAGTGCTCTGTGACTCTTACAGTAAAGAAGTTCCTCCTTGTGTTGAGGTGGAACCTCCTGTGCTGCAGCTTATATCCATTGCTCCTTGTCTTATCACACGAGCAAATGAGAAGAACCTGTCTCCCCTGATCCTGACCCCCACCCCTCAGATATTTATAAATATTTATTAAATCCCCTCTCAGTCTTCTCCAGACTAGAAATCCCCAGGTCCTTCAACCTCTCCCCATAAGATGTGTGCTCCAGTGTCCTGATCATCCTCACAACCCTCCACTAGACCTTCTCCAGCATATCCCTGTCCCTCTTAAACTGCAGAGCTCAAAACTGAAGGCAGTACTCAAGATGGGGTCTGACCAGGGCAGAGAAGAGGGGGAGTAGAACCTCCCTTGATCTGCTGGACACACACTTCCTAATACACCCCAGGATCCCACTGGCCTTCTTGGCCACAAGGGCCCATTGCTGTCCCATGGATAACTTGTTATCCACCAAGACTCCAAGGTCCCTCTCCACAGGGCTGCTCTCCATCAGATCACCTCCCAACCTGTACTGGTGTTTATTACTCCTCCCCAGGTGCAAGACTCTGCACTTGTCCTTGTTGAACTTCATCAGGTTCCTCTTTGCCCAGCTCTTCAGTCTGTCCAAGTGTATTGGTTCTGGTTAAGCTTCCCTGAGCCCAAAGAATAGCCTTGTTTTGATTTGGAAGTTAAAAGAAAAACTTTAACAATAAATAGAAGGTATTTTAGGTAAGGGGAGTTACAAAAATATGGGGAAGGGAAAACAAAATACAAAATATATGTATACAAGCAGTGGATGGAGGTGGGTGCTCCGACCACATGGCAACACATGAACTGCAAGAACCAGGAATGCTGCTGGCTGGTGAGGCAGGGACGAGAGAGGAAGAGAAGAGAAACAGGAAGTCCTTCTGTTTTTATAGGGACTTGAGACAGGAAGTGGGAGTGGGCTAACCACTGCACCTGGGATCAAGTTCAGACCACTCCCTTCACATTACACCCCTTAGTTAGATCACTTCCACTTTGCTGCAAACAGTCTCTTCATCAAGAGATAGGAAGCTATGCCCATTGTATATGATATGTATTAAGAGTTCTTGGTTTAAGTTCTTCGTGGTCCCTGGCTGTATCCCAAGGCGATGCGCTGCTCCAGTGCAAGTTGGTGCAGGTGAGATGTGAGCAGGGCAGGAAACATGGAGGAAGAATCAGGGAAACAGGAACATTCTTTTCTCTTATGGAAAGTCAGGAAACAGTCTTTTATCATAAGGGAAAGTCAGGAAACTAGGTCTACTAGGTGTTTCTCCCAGGTCTCGAAAGTTCCACCCCCCATAACTTTCAGGGTGGTTTTCAGCAGGTTATTGTGGTGCTTGATCTTTCCTGGAGCTTGTGCATGGTATGGGATATGGTAAACCTATTAAATCCCACGTTCTTTTGCTCAGTTACTTACAAGGTTGTTTTTCAAATGGCCCCATTATCTGATTCAATTCTTTCTGGGGTACCACGTCTCCACAGTATATGCCTTTCCAAGCTCAGGGTGGTGTTGTGGGCACTGGCATGAGGTACTGGCTAAGTTTCAAGTCACCCAGTGCTTGTCTCTACCATGGTTAACACATACTGTTTACTATTGTGGGATAGAGGCAGAATGATGTAATCTATCTTCCAGGCTTCCCCATACTTGTATTTTGACCACTGTCCCCAATACCACAAAGGTTTAATGTGCTTAGCTTGCTTTATGGCAGTGCAGATGTCACAGTCACGATAACCTGTGCTATAGCATCCATGGATATATCCACTGCCCTGACCCTAGCCCATTGGTAGGTGGCATCTGTGTTGGGTTTAAACTAGCACCCCTTGAGCTCAGAAGCCCAATATATACTCGATGCAATTTGGAAGTTAAAAGATACAAAACTTTAACAATAAAGAGGAGGTAAAGGATTTTCTTTTTATAGAAGGTGGGAAAAAGAGGGAACAGAATACAAGGTATGGAGAATGAGGAGAATTACAGAGATTGAGGAAAAGGGGAAGAAAAGGAACAAAATACACAAAATAGAAATACAACCCATGGAAATGTAAGTTGAGTCCAGATGCTGTGATGGATGATTTGATGTTGGATGAAGCAGAATGCAGGCTTTTTGTGAAGAAAAGCAGGTAGCTAGAGTTCTAAGGAAAATGGTGGTATCCCCCCACGTATTGGCTGGAGAGCACATGGTGGTCTGGCAGCAGAAGACTGAAGAGTTGGCCAGGGAGGCAGGATGAGAGAGAGAGAAGACAAGATGTCCCCCCCTTTTATACCACTCCTGGGCCGGAAGTGGGAGGGGGCTAACCATGACACCTGGAGAAAGGTCAGACCACCACCTGGGAGGAGTCAGAAGGCCCCAGGTGGGTTTAACCCATTACATTCCACCCCTTAGTTAGACCACTGCTACTTCCCTGAAAACAGGTCTCCTCATCAGATATGTCCATTGTGTGAGATGTGTATGAAAACTCTGTGATTTGAGTTCTTTTATAGTCCTGTCAATACTCCAAAGCAACAGGCTTCTCTAGGGCAGGCTGGTGTGAACAGGGCAGGAACCATGGAGGAAGGAACCAGGGAACAGGAACAGTTCCGGGAAAGACAGGAACAGTCTCTTGCTGTGTGGCATCAGGGAAGAACAGGTGCAGGTGAGATATGTCATCATCCTCCAGATTCTGCTGTGGGTGTGGGTTCCATTGGATGCCTGTGGTGCTGAGGTAGCTAGGAAAAACTTATAACTACAAGAAACTATTATACAATACTTATATTACAGGGAGCTGCCTTACTGACTTGGGTCTAAACCTTCTAGGCCAGAGTGAGGTTTCTCTGGGGAACACACTGAATGTCACCACTCCCAAGTATGACTCAATACATGCAACCAGGGCCTTCTGCAGAGACCATGCCTCTTATGGGTTTTCCCCCACCAGGAGCAGGAGTAACCCACACAGTTTTCCCCAAGAGATTCCTTTCACAGACTACGGGAACCCCATCTCCCTCAACTATAGGCAATAGGGCAGACTAGGTAGGACCAGCCTGGTTGACTGATTCCCCTGGTGTTCACCAGCCGGGTGGCTTCTGAGAGGTGTTTCTCTCAGTTCTTGAAGGTGCCACCTCCCATACCTTTCAGGGTGGTTTTAAGCAGGCCATCATGGCATTCAACCTTCCCTGCAGCTTGTGCATGGTATGGGATATGGAAAACCCACTCAATCCCATGCTCTTTTACCCAGTTGCCTACCAGGTTGTTCTTGAAATGGGTCCTGTTATCTTACTGTCTCTGGGGTACCATGTCTCCACAGAATACGCCTCTCCAGGCCCAGGATAGTGTTATGGGCAGTGGCATGAGGTGATCCATGGTCACAAAAGCCAAAGTCCTGCTGGAGCCACCAGTCTTGAAGTTGAGTAAGTGAGTCCTCCTCATTCTTTCTGGATTAGTCCATTCAACAGGGACGATAGAAGAGAATACTACTTGTGCTCCTGCTCCCTTGACCAGCTGACCCAAGACCCTGAAGTCTCTCTTGATAGCCTTCAGTTTTCTTCTTTCAAGGTCATCATAGCCTATCTGGAAGGTTAACAATGGGTAATAATCTGTGGGCTGTACCAGGGAAGGAAGCCTTCTTATCACATCCTTGACCTGGGCACCTGGTAGACAGCAGACCTCCCTTTGAAGTAGGTCAGGTCTGCATATTGGGCCTTCTGTTCCCTTCAAAATGGAGTCTCCTAATACAATGGCTCTTCTTTTTGATATAAGGTGTTTTTATGCTAGGCTTAGGCTTCCATAATTTTGGGAATTCCTCCAAACCAGATGATTCACCTTCCTCTCTGGCAGGCTGTACCTGCAGGACATAAAACCTGTTCTTTACGGGCAACTGGGGGGCACCCATTAATAACTGAAGCAACACTCCCACCATGGCAGGTGGGAACTTGTTGCTACAGCCCCATGTTGAGGGGGTGGAGGGGGGAGGTGGGGAAGGGGGAGGTGCTGTTCCAGTGAGTCCTTTGGGGCCAGAGAATGCACTCACACATGGGTAGCCCCCTCCAGGTACAGTTTCAATACTTTATTACAGCTTAAGCCTCAACACCATAAATGAGAAAAGCATACTGGAAACCACAATGCTTTTAGCTCACATGCTACAGTCATAGAGGGAAGGGTACATGGGGAAAACCTATAATACTAAATAAGATGTGATAAAGAATCCTGAGTAGCTCTATCGATCAAAGGGCGGGATATACTCAACCTGTCCTACTGGCCAGAAAGGCCAGAGATGCATAGATGGCAGAGCTGAGCAGCTGTTGCCTCAGTAAGTGTCCCCATTGTGGACCAGCACCTGTTATCCTGGTGAGACTGGTGCTGCGCAGCTCAGCCACCCATGCCCCTGGCTTATATATATTCAGAGTTCTGTGACATGTGGCCAATACACTGCAGGAGGCTGAATCTAGGAAAACGAAGCTACTCTCTTATTTTGAAATGTGTTACATAATGACTTTCCCTACTGCCCATGCGCACTGTTGGCTTTATTGGTCGTGTGACCCCCTAGCGAGGGGAGGCTTCATCATCTTCAGCTCCCTCTGCAGCTTCTTATCCTCTGCAAGCCATCCAAGGTCATTGTTGGCTCCACATACTTTGTAGCAGACACTATATTCTGGCCTCTGATTGCAGGGATGGTAGTACTTACAGGCTTTGTTTTCTTTAGCTTATCACTTGGGAGCTCACATGCCTTGCTCTCCTCAGGTCTTACATCTGGTAACCTGGCAACTATTGGCTGTTACCCTGAATCCGTTCAAAGACATACCAATTCTTCCCTCTTACAGGTGGACAAGGCAGGAGTTTGTTTACTGCCTTGACCATGGACTTGCCTCCACTCCCTCTTTTCCTTTAGGTTACTGGCCTCAGTCTGGCAGGAGGTGGCTACAGGGGGTACTTGACCCTCAGTATCTTTTAATGGGTAATCCTGTCTCTCCGTCGAGGCTGTCAGAGCCTGGCACCACCTGTCTATTTCATCTTCTGCTTCCCTGATTCTTCTAAGTCTGTGAACTTCATCTCTTAATCTTTCCATCTCACCTTCTAGCTGTGCTGCTTGTTTGTGTAGAAAATCTACTTGCTCACAGCATATACAACTCCCTGGTACTAAGGAGAGACTGAGGCATTGTCTGCAGCCAGTGTGCTGCATCATAGCCTGCTTCATTTCATCCTCTGTGTTCTCATCTCCATCTTAGTTGGCACCAGGAGTTTGCCCTTATTCTGCCAGGTGGAGACCACTGTACTTACCTAATATGGTGCTGTGGTTTGTAAGTTAGTAGGTTAGGTTTTGGGGTTTTCTCTGGGGGGGAAGGGGGTGTTTGGGGGTTTTTGTTTGGTTGGTTTGCTTTTTTTTCCCCCCAGCGTTCACGCGCTACTTGCCACGTTCCAGTGGGAAGGCTAGCTTTCCTGATGCTGCTCTCATGCCAAAATGAGGGTCTCGCACTAACCGGCGATTAAATTTTGCACGGTTCCATGGCAACAACCCCCCAGCCATGTCACTTTCCGAACAGGAACACTGAGGACAGCCCCTGCCAGTCCTGCCCATTCCCTGGGGTCCTTCTGCCCTCAGAAAGCCCTCCAGCAAAACCAGAAAGCCCCAAGAGCAATCCCAAATTAAAGCACAGATCAGCTAGCTGTTACTGAGGCTTTCCAGCTGCTGCTCTCTCACCAGAAAGTGAGATACCTGGGGTTGTTCTTTCCCAGGTGCAAGATTCTATTCTTGCCCTTGTTGAATTTCATTAAATTTGTTTCTGCCCAGCTCTCCAGCCTGTCCAAGTCTTGCTGAATGGCAGCACAGACTTCTGATGTGTCAGCCACTCCACCCAGTTCAGTGTCATCAGCACACTTTCTGACAGTGCACTCCTTGCCCTCATCCAAGTCATTGATGAATATATTGAACAGATCTGCTCCCAGTACTTATGCCTGTGGGACTCCACTAATTACAGGCCTCCAACTAGACTCCACCCCATTGACCACAATTCTCTGACTTCTTTCCTTCAACCAGTTTCAAATCCACCTCATTACCTGATCATACAGAAGACATTGACTCAGTTTAGCGAGAAGGATGCTGTGGGAGACAATATCAAATACTTTACTGAAATCAAGATAAACCACATCCACTACTCTACCTTCATCTGTCCATCTGGTTATATGTCCTCATAAAAGGCTATCATTACTCTATAACTGACAGAGACATGACATTTCATTTAAAGTCAGAAACTAAGATAAACATGGCCAAAATAAGAAAAAAATGAAACAAAAAACTATCTTCCTTTTTGCATTTGATACAATTAAATAATCTCTGTATCGGGTAAAGTACAATTATTTAGCTTCTAGTGTAATGCATATTGAGAGAAAAGAGATCAAAATGTTTTGATAAAATTAAATTAATAGATAATATGAAGGATGCAATTAACTGTGAAGCATTGGATTAACTGTTCAAGGTCAGCCAGGATGGGTATTGAAATGCACATGAACAGCTTTAGGGGAACAAACTGTGGGCATGCAGGTTAAACCTGATAGTATCTAAAATCCAGTATCTATAGTCACAAAGTATTTCTTGAAATGGTAACTGACTCTTGCATCATCAAAAGTTCTGTAGAGGGGAAAAAAAGGGCAACCAGCACAATGTTCTTACAAAGAACTGAACTGCTACAACATGCTCCTCGGATACACTGGTAATACAATGGAAGTCTGAAAGTTATCAGTGACACTTGTAACCAGCACTGAGTATCTATTTTTATTAGCACGTATTCTTGAAAATCTTACTTTGATGAATTCACATAGAAAATCTTGCAACTGTTTCCGCTCTTCAGACTCTTAATGCATTGTGTACCAGATGCTTGGGCAAATCTTTGGCAGAATTTGGATACAGGACACAGGAACTTTGGCAGCATACAAAAAGAACATGAGATTTTAACATCTAGCTTAAAAGAGCAAACGACTTAATCCTCTCACACAGTAGCTATATTTCTTACAGCCAGTGCAACAACAGGAAAATTTGACTCATTTACATGCAATCCCCATGTACATACCTCACGAACTAAGGAAACAAGGTTGAGCTGAAGGTGTAAGTACACTTAATGCTTTCTTTGCTTCTCTTTCAATCTTGTCTTGCAGGTACCGAGATGCTGCCAGCAGAGACAACGTTTCTCTGCCATAAAAACATTCAGAAAACACTTGTAGACACTTTAAGGCTCCCTGACCTGGAACAGTTTGAGCTCCTGCTAATATTGCTTTTTCTACATTTTGTTGAGCCTTCTTTAGTCATTTCCATGGTGAGAAACACAGGTTTAAAAATATGAGTGACTTGACACGTGTTGGGTTTTCATTTGTACCATATCCAACAGTGGAGGCCTTATCAGCTGGGCTATAAATGTGTGACCTTCTACAAAGTTTAGTAATATACTGCACACTAATGAAATTAACATTTGTATTTGTTTCCAAGGGTTGCAACCTCACAGATTCTCAATATTCAGTTGGTAGTTCTGCAAAACACACCTCTTAGGTGTGTGTTACCTAGCCCTTTGTAACTGTTTCTCAAACGTGTCCATTTAGGCAGAAACTGCCGGTGTTTGGTCTTGCTCAGCTTTAGTGACATGCGAAGCCTTAAATTAAGGCATCCTGAAACATAATAAACTTTAAAGTTCTCATTTCTCAAGCCTTCCAACACGCACTGACAATCAGATCCCAGTAGTAGCCCCCTCAGAAAAATGAGGAAGGTTTCCAAGCAAGCCATCAGAGTGCAAAAAAAGCTTTTATCACCCTAAACTGTGCTGTGGCTAGAAACAACAAACGACTCTTAAAAGACTATCGAGACAGACACAAGCCTCTGCCTTGTTTTGCGTGGTACAGCTGGCTGCATATTAAGAGCCTTACTCTAAGGTTCACCTTGTTACAGGACGTTTACCCCCTCAGGGCAACTCAAGTGTGAGGAAACCCTGGGTGTGGTCCCCCTCAACTACCGGGAAACCGGGCTCCTCAAGAGTTCTAGAAGCTGCTCTGCAAGGCTGCACAGGACGATGTCTCTCAGGCAATGGCTCCACCACCCTTCGGGTAACGGTCACCACCCGCCCACTCTAACGGCCGCGCGCCGCTCCTGTCCCGCCCATTCAGGCGCGTGCGATGGCTGGGGCGGGGCCTCATCCGACAGCGCGTCAGATTCGAACCGCCGCGCCGTACGGGAGGGAAGGAGCGAGGTGGCATGGCGGTCTCGGGGGCCCTGCTCAGCCAATGCCCGCTGCTGCTGCCTCAGAACCGGGAGGGGACGGCCTACGAGGGCTTTGTCACCGCGCAGGTACCAGTCTGCGGCCGTTATTCCCTGACAGGCTATTCTTTGCCTGCAAGGCCTCTGCTGGCGGGCAGCCCTGGGATCTAGTCCGGGAGGAGTGGGCGGGGGCGCGCGGGGGTGGGGAAGGGGAGGCGATTCCCGCCTCTCCGGTGCTGACGGCTTTACAGCCGAGCGCGGAACCGCCAGGCATGTGAAGCAGGAAATACTGGTGAGGGCGGGGGGTTCTCGGTGCCCTCCTGAGGCTGCATCGCGGCCGTGAAGGTGCTGTGGAGAGGTGCTCGCGTCACGGTCCCATGGGTCAGCGCTGCTCGTGCCCGCTTATCGGCGGCGCGGCCTCGCTGATGGTTCGCGGGTCGGATTTAGTGTGCTGGCAAATGTGGATTTACAACGAGTTTAACGTGCCTGCACTCTTGCCTAGGGTAAAGTTTGAAGCAAATGACCGAACACGGGTATTAGTATTTGTTACAGCTTAGGTAACTGCGTGGTCCCTCAGAGGATCTGCTACTTTGCAGCGCAGGCAGAACAGCACCTAAGACGGGTCGAGAGTGGATGTTCTTGAGTCTGGCATCAGAGGCCTTATGCAGTGATGCTACAGATGTAGTTCATTAAAATCTCACACAGTACATGTGCACACAGACCACAGGAACAGTTTTTAATAGTATGTTTTCAATTAGAAAAAAAACATAGGGTTTTCTTCCAGTGAACATAAAAGTAAAAACAAATAATGGAATTATAGAATTGCTTAGGTTGGAATCTTAGAAGGGATCTTAGATCTACTAAGGGAGATCTACTCCAACCTCTCACCTATGAATAGGGATGCCTCTCAACTAGATTCCACTACTGAAGGCCTCATCTAGCCTGATTCTGAGCACCCTCTGGGAGGAGGCATTTCAGAGTTCTACCACCCTCCTACTGAGGAACTTCTTCCAAAGGTCTAGTCCAAACCTACTCTCCCTCAGCTTAAACCCGTTCCCTCATGATCTGTCACTAGACACCGTTTTGAAAAGTCCCTCTTCAGCCTTCTTTCAGGATATGGCCTGTGTCATACTTGTATTTTCAAAAGTGTAGTCCTGCAGTTAAATTCAGGACTGTAATATTCAGCTTTCACATGAAACTTTCCAGTGTGTTCTTATATTTGTATTACTCTAATAGATGCAACTTTAAAAATGCTCCATGTGTTAGAATGCACCCTGGACTTACTGGGGAGATTAAGATGTATGAGCATCTTTTTTTCAGATGTGATTTATTATCACTAATGCTGCAATATACTGAAGTCTGAGATTATGTGTTTAGTTTCAGCAGTCAGTAAGCATCAGCTTTAGAGCAGATAGAAGCAACTGATGTGCCAATAGTCTTTATCTGTGAAAGAGGTATCATGGTTTTGATTGTGCACATCACAGAAACATTTGGGTTAAAAGGAACCTTTGGAGGAAGTCATCTAGCAGGATCATCTGGAGCAGGTTGCTCAAGACCATGTACACTCATGTCTTCAATATCTCTAAGCATGAAGACCACCCCATCTCAGGCAGAATGTTACAGTGTTTGACCATTCTCGTTCCTACTGAGTTGTTTTCATTGCATTTAGGTGAAATTCCTTGTATTTTAACTTGCAGCCATTGTTTCTCATCCTGTCAGCATGTGTCAGTCAGTCTGGCCACGCATTCTTTAGTGCTCCTCCATCAACTGTTTGTACATATTGGCAAGATCCTCCTTGAGCCTTCTTTTCTCAAGGCTAACCATTTCCATCTGTCAGTTTCTCTTCATATGGGAGATGCTTCAAGCTCTTAATCACCTTCTTAGTTCTTCGCTGGCCTGAATCGAGTTATGTCCATACCTTTCTTGTACTGGGGACAAGCATTTCAAGCGTACTTCATAAACACCTACTCAGGGGAAGGATCATCCCCATGAATGATCATTGACCTGTTGGAAATGCTCAGCCTGATGCTAACAGGAAGCTGTTAGCCTTATTTGCTGCAAGGGTGCATTGCTGATTCAGTCAACTTCATGTCCATGAGTACCACCAGGTCCTTTACTGCAAAGCTGCCCTCTGGCTGGTCAGGCACCAATGTGTGCTGGTATGAAGTGTGAATCCTTTCCCAGTGCAGGACTTGGCACTTTCTTAATTTCCTGGGGTTTCTATCAGATCATTTCCTCAGCCTGCTTGAGGTTCCACTGAATGGTAGCAAAATCACACTGTCAAGCAGTCATTCCTCCCAGTTTTGTCTATTAATGCTAACTTGCTGAGTGAGGTGCATCTTGTCCCATCATCTAGGTCATTAATGAAAGTCACTGTCAGCCCCAGGACTGATGCCTAGTGTGCACCAGCAGTTGGTGGAGGTCTCTGCTCGACTTTGCTGATCACAACCCCTTGAGCCCTTTGTAATCCACCTGACCGTATCTAGTTCATCCTCCAGTTTGTCTATCAGGATGTTACAGGAAACAGTATTGAAAGCCTTTCTGAAATGGAGATAAAGCATCTACTCTGTGTTATCCAATCACAGGAGGAAATCTGATTTTGTCTGTGGACATAATTCAAGGTGGAATAGAATTGGAATAGAAAAGTTTTGAGGTGAGTCAACTGCCCTCTTCCCTTTAGAGAGGAGTTAAACCTACTTACAAACCTTTATGTAAGCTTTGTTTTGATCCTCCCATACGGATTAGGAGGATCACAAATATGGGAAATTACTGCAGATGTGAGTAGGTGGCATTTAGGAACTGGATTCCACTAACAGGGCATTCATTTACTTGGGACTCCGCTTAAAGTTTCTAAAATCCTGCTGAGATGCCTTGTAGATCAGACCCAAAGTTCCATTTTAGTGTAGTACTTTTAAGAGAAGAGTCTTTTTTGACTTTACTTGACTTGAAGGCAGATTTGTGTGCTTCTGCCATGATCAAGAGATGGGACGCTACTTCATGCAAGCTAATTGTCACTTTATTATGCAGAACGCGCCGCTTATATAAGTTAATGTAAACGTGCCTTTTAACCGTCGGCTAACTTAAGTGTCCACTCAACAATGGGACTGGTCAAACGATATGGCCACGCAAACCCCACGTGGACCCACATCTTAACCAGAGCCCAAAACAAAAGACCCTAATGCCGCAATCATTACCCAGTTCCCGCTTTCAACTACCGCAGCACAGTCTGCAAGGTCATTATGACCTTTTTAAGAGTTCCCGTGGCTTGTGTTCCTCCAGGGCTAAGACAGCGCCCTCCATTAACTGCACAGTGCTTGGCGAGTTACCTCCAAGCTTTGTTCCCACATCTGCCCCTTTCTGTTGTATGGCAAATACTCTTTTTAAAGACCGATTGATTAAAGCTTGAAAACATTGCAAGATACAAGGCAACCTGAGTAAAAAAAGGAACGAGATTATAACAACATAAAAGATAGTTTTAACAATACTACAAATCCAACCGGAATACTTCAGCATAACTTAGATTCAATTTTATTTTATGGGTTTGTCCAGATTTGGATAAATTTTGTTTTCATCTTAACTGTTATTTTGTCTTTATGAAATTTAATGCACTGAAGAGTTTTTACTGAATACTTACTTCCTTTTTCCTAAATAAAGAAATTCTGAATGATAATCCTGACAGACTTTCTTTCTTAGTAGCTGATCTGGGCAATACTTCCCACAGCAGTCTCAATATTTTAATTTGCTGAATTTCATATTAACTGTTTGTTTTCAAGGGTAGAGACTTCCATATCAGGATACTGCTACCTCTGGATTTTCAGCTGAAAAATGCAAGGTAATACAGTTTTATGAAAGCAATTTGTAAGTATGTAAAAATTTTAGTTTTATAAAAGCAATGATGGATGTGCATATTAATTATTCTATTTTCCCAATATTACTGGTGGTGATTCTTACTAGTTTCAGCTTAACCTTGCAACAAAATTGTACAGCATTAGTGTTAATTAAGTGCTGACAATAAACATTGCCGATATCAAAATATTTAGTTGTTAATTAACTTTGAAACTTGTGGTAATTAATTGGTTATATTTATATATAAATCAGTGTCTTTGGGAAAAAAATGTTCATTTAAATTGGGTTATTTATAGATCATCATTTGAGAAACAGAAAATTCACTGCAAAGTTGTAAACTTAAGCAATTAAGTAATCTATGGTTAGCATATCTTTTTAAATTTAACTTCTCTTTCTGTATTAATTTGCATTACGCAACACTTCTTTAAGAGCTTAGTTCTTATTACCATGAATGTTTGTCATGGTAATTTGTAGGGGTGTGTGTGCATAGTGTATATGCTACATACATGGGTTGTATGTACATGGTACGTGCCTCTGTCCAGGACAGTTTGCCCTGAGCTGTGAGCAGATGTAGTATTCAATACCTATTTCATTCTAGGTCAGATTCTTAAAACCACATTATAGGTAACTGATATTTTCAGGATATCATTTAAAAATATTTGTTTACTTTATGAAGTTATATTAGGTTGCAATAATTTTGCTGAATTTTTAATGAACTTTGGGATAGTGACATTTGAAAGTTTTAAATAATCTGAATATGAAATTAAAAAACATTTTGGAACATTGTTTGTTGGTTTTTTTTAAGAAAAAGTTTTTTGTTGTTTTCTGATCTAAGTCATGTGCTGTGAATTTGAAATTTATACCAAATCCTCTTTGTCTAGGATAGAGTGTAGCTGGCACCTAAAAAAGATACTACATGGATATCGACATATCTTAAAGCAGGTATACAGCTTTTAAACCCGTTTCTGTTAAATGTATACTTATAATAATTCTGAGGATGTTATACTCACACACTTATTCTAGAAGTGTTAAGGAACTCTTATTCTACAGACAAATTTATTTTGAAATGCTTGAGAATTTGCAGGTCAGTCTTGAGAGAGATAAAATTTATTAAATATTTTTATTTAAGTTGGTGTGGGTTTTTTTTAAGAAGGGACAGTTTTTAATAAATGCTGATATTTTACTGAAGTTGTTTTTTTAACTCTCTTTTGGAAACAGATTTTGATTTTTCCTTTTTTTTTTTATATATTTGGTTTTAGAAACAGTTCCTAAGAATTAATAATTGCTAGATCTAGCTCATTCTGTGTTGTAAACAGCTAAACTTCTATCCAGAGGAAACTTTGAAGCAGAGATGGCACACCTTTGTAGTCACAGAAGTATATTGATTCTGAGAAGGTGTTCTTTCCACACTGCTGGTTGAAACAGTGTCCCATGGACTTTGTATATCAAGGGTTGTTAGTAGCCAAATGTCAGAACCCAAGGAAATGAAGTGTAAATATGTACTGCATCAGAAAATAGATATAGATCATTAATTATGTACATCATATAAAAGCAGGTGTGCCTGTAGAGGTCCTAAAGAAAATGTTACCAACTAAAACATTTTTGAGTGATTCTAAACCTTCTGTTCTCATTGGTGAAGACCAAAGTCTTCATAAATACAGAAAATAAAAAGTCTCCGTAAACATGTAATGTGACATGTTGTGATGAAGGTGATTAATTTTCAGTACAGTTTCCTGTACTCTGGGAGATTTATTCTGCAATTGAAATATTTAAACGTGCTATTTGGTTGGGATTTTAAAGTTGGCTAGTTTGACAATTCTAGAAAAACAATTAGTTAGGCTGAAATTATTTCCCACTAAAAGTTATGAGCTGAAGAAAACAAGCTGATGCTTTGTTCCCTCCTCCAGAGGTTGCACAGATGTCCAGATCTTGTCACTTTTATGGCGGAGCTGAAAACGGTTTTGGTGAGTTACAATAAATACATGGGAGATGGGATGTTCTTATACCTTTGGCTTTTACTTGTGTTATGGTTTACTGTTTGGCAGATGGATTTATGTGTTTAAGAGGTGATTTTGTATCTATGCTGTTCAGGTAATAGTTGTATAAATATTCTTTAGTATTTTAAATGACTGTACTTTTTTGAAATCAGTGTTGTAGAAAAATTAAAATCCCAGCAAGGAGGGGATTTCTGTTTAGCACCCTCCTCTTTACAGTTTTCTTGGAATTCTTAGTATTGTCCAGATGATAGAGAAGGCTTATAATCATGCAAAGGATTGCTGAAGGTACTTTCACCTGTGTAACAACTTGACTAAGAAACATAAAAAGCTTTTTTTTTGTCATAGTTCAGAGACTGTAATTGTTCTTCTATAAGAAGATTTTCTGATTTGGGATTGAAGAATAGCAGAATCTTTAGTTAGCTATATGGAGATGAAAATTCCATGATGATTAGTAAAATGTTTTATGGAAATTCTTTGCAAAGAATATTTGCATACATCCTACTTAACTTACAAATAAAACTAAGTATTCATCAGAATATCAACAAAAATACCCTGCTGGTATTACACTACTGCTTTACACTGGGAATGCCTTTCCCCAGTGCCTAGCAAACTGGGTTACACTAAACCAGTCAAAGGTACTTGGAATAGGACTGAATAAAACTGTGTATGTGTGGCAGTTTCAAAATATTTCATGGTAGTTATTTGCCTGAATTCACACCGTTCAGAAAATAAGAATGCAATAAAAGTTAAATTTACTCAAAATTTTAACCAATACTGTCCACCAGTGCAGGTAGTAACAACGACACAAGACATTATTGGAGAACTGGGCAGGAATTATGCCATTTTTATTAATCTACTTGTTTTATTTAAAATTTACTTAAAATTATTAATAATTTGTTTCATAAGCATAATTGTAACTTAAGTACATGTTTAAAGGACAAGTAGCAGAACACAAATGTGAAGCATGTAATTTGAGTTTGGTTTTTTTAACATGGCATTGCTTTTTGATAAAATTTTGTCTTTCAGGCATTTTGATATACTTGTTGAGTGTCTGTACTAAAACTTAACTCTCTAGGGTCCTATGGTTTTGAAAATTGATAAACAGTCTTTTTTGTTTGGAGGGGTGGTGGATGGGTGCTTGTTTGGATTTTTTTTTTTTTAATTGCCATATGAAGTTTCATGTGGCTACTGAAAAATGGTGTTTTGGGGAGGTGATATTATGTGTGGTCTTTTGTGGCTCTGGAGCCCAGGAGACAGCTGTTAGCTTAATAGAACTTTCTTTTGAAATGCTTTTTTAGTCAAGATGCTTGACTTCGAATTTATTATCTGACAAAGAGGCACATTTGATATTTGCATCTGAAGACTGTTGTCAACATCTGTGGGTTTTTTTAAGTTGCAGATGTTTTCATTGCCAGTATCTAAAGTAGTTTACCAAATAGCTTCTTTGCTTTTTAGCTGGAGGCTATAACAAAACAAATGCAGGGTAGAGTTAATTTCACATAAGATTAATATTTTTTAATTAATTGTGAAAATCACATGACTAAATAGATGCAAAAATATTGAAATTTCTGTTAATGATGTTTTTAATGTTCTTTTAAATAGGAAATTGGTCTAAAAAATACACGAGACCCTCATATACCACGGCCACCAGAATACTACTCCTGCCTTGTCAGAGATATAGAAATACTGGGTTGGAATAAGTATGTTTATTTCTTAACAGATGTTATGTGTAGAAAATCTGATCTGCTTTTTTATTTCTGAGCAGAACATATCAAATATACTTGTTCTGTTGTTCTATTCTGGTTTTGCTTTAAAAACTCTGCTGCTTTGTTTCTAAGTCAAAAAGAAACCAAAAAACAAGCCTGTATCAACTGCCGGTGTACTTTGAATCACAAATAGCTGAGCTGAAAGGTGAGATGCTACCACTTACAAATTAATTTTTTTCTGACCTATAAACTGTTGGCATACTAACTTATTTCATATAGTTATTTTCTTTCTTTTTCCTTATTTTATACAGCTTTTTATTACTATTTCCATATGCTGTGGTTCATTATCATGTACCTTTATCCTTTTATAACAATAGCTCTTGCCTTTTTCTAGAATTAGAATAATTGTTTTTAAACAACAATTCTGTCTTGCTCTCTATAGTGCATTGATCTCCCTAGACAAAGGAATAATGTAGTTTAATATAAAAAAGGCAAATCTACAAAAAGGAAAAAAAGTGTGAGTGAAGAGGAAAGCTGTAAATCCCAAACAGCTGGCTATTTGTGACACCCACAAGAGAGAAACTCAAGTGTTTGTTTTGGTTTTTTTTTCTGGGGAGGGAAGGGTAGTTGGGGAGAGTTTGCTATCCAGATAGATTCCGACAGATAAGGGCCTATTCAAAAGCATTCCTTACTCTCCAAAAACTCTGCCAGCACACCGTGTCCGGGGAAGCAGGAGAGTGTTCCCAGTTAGTTACTGCAGAATATGTATGAACTGTGTCACCTGGGGCTGGAGGCCCAGTGCACCCAAGAACATAGTTTCGCATATATACTGTACATATAGTATCAATAGAAATAATAGAGTCTCGAGAAAAAGAAGTGACGCTTCTAGTCTTCTGAGAGAAAAAGAACTAGGAATCTTTTTACTCTAACTGAAATGATTGGTTTAATATCATAGGAAGAAAATTACACTATCAAAAGATACTTGACTGAGGAGTGAAATGCACAGATAGCTTCCTCTGAGTGCCTTTTCATCAGGGTCATGAATGAGTACAAACATTGCATTATGCACAGTCCCATATGTTCTCAGATGAGCTCACAGAATAAATTTAATTTCATTGTCCTACAGAGGAAAACAAGGTAGTTCTTATGCTTTCTATCTGAAGGAACACATATTTGTGATCAAACATTCAAGGTCCATGTGGAAACTTTTCAGAAACCTGTTAAACTTCTTGTTTTGAAACTGCCACACAGTGCCACTGTTGAGTCTTTTACTTCTCCAGCAGAGAACTTAAAATGTGATGATTTATCTCCTTTCTTCTAGAACCTCCAGGAGACCTCTAGGGTTGAAGGAGATAGTTGTTTCTGTGTAGGAAGACATTAAGGAAATTAATTTTAAGGCTGCCTTTAAAAATATGCAATTAATCTAACAGGGCGTTCTTTCAAGGAGTTAAGAGAAAAGATTGTGTAGGATGTTAGAGGGGTTTTGAATTGGAAGCTATTCTTTAGTTTCAGTAAAATGAAATTTAAAAGAAAAAGTATTTGCAGTTTTCAGCAACCCAAGTGTACCTTTAGTCTTGGATGACAGGTTAACTTTAAGGATTTTTTTTTATTTTAATGCATAAAGAAGCTTTGAGTTTGAAAGGTTTTCAGTTTTTTCACCTGATTCGTGTATGTAGTTGTGCCAGCTGATGACATACTCAGAGCAGAAAAACATGTCTGGGCAAGCCAACACGTGTATAGGCCTATTTTGACCTGTCAGGTCCACCACGACATAACTGCACCCATATCCTATGAAAAGAATTAAGGATATTTTGTTTGAAACAAGCAACAAGCTATGGTTCCTTTACCTCTGAAGTGAGTTAACAATCTTTCAGACAGCACAAATTTAGCTTGTTCTGATGGCTTTCATGGAAGGACTATGTTAAATTTCTCTGAAACAAACTGAAAATATTATCTGCAATGATTTTGCACTTTCTTTCCTGCTCCACCACTGGAAGTACAAACAGCAACAAAGATTGCAAATGAGCGAGCAACTTTGATTAGGTATAATCACTTTCTCTGATACAGAAAACTTGACTTTTGGACCTAATTTAGGTCAAATATGCTTTCATGTTTAAATACCTTGTACACAAAAGTCATAATTCAACATGTTATAAAATTGTACTAAATTTCCTGCACCAAGTGCTGTCCTAAAGGCTGAGGAGTTCAAGTTATGTCACATTAAGAACATGAAAAAATCCTTGCACAAAGTATTTCGTGAGGTGGGAGAGAGGACTTGCGGTAGTATTAAGCTATAGGAAAGGCTCTTCTATTACTGTCTCATAATCTCTGTAGTTGATTCAGTGGCAATGTCTTGGGAAGGTAAATTCTTGATTATAAAATATTTGTAGGATCCTTATCAGCCTTATGTGGATTCATGCCAGTTCTTAAGTCTGCTTAGTTATGATCCCATTTGTCTAACATCCGAATGCATTTTGGCTTAATACTTGCCCAGTTTTGTCATACAAAGTACTTTTTCCTCTTGCTTTCTCCATTTCTGAAGGAACCCTGCCTTGCATGTGCTCTCAATCATTTGTGTCTTGTGCTGAATTACAGTACTTCAGGGATTTTACTGAGGCTTTCCATCTTTATAGTCATTCCATTATTTTGTATATGATAAAATGTTGGAACCTATGGAGGAATAAATGTTTATATAACTGAAATGTCAACTATATAAGCAATTCTTTATACAATCATATAATGTTTACAGTGTTGAGAAACTTTCTCCTGTCCTGCAGAAATGGCCCTTTTAATCTCTTCTTATCCAAAGGCTTGTAGAGTGATGTTACAGAACATGTTAGCAACACAGCTACTAAGTTCCTTTTTTGTGTTAAATGGAAAATTGAATCATTCTCCATTTGCTGGAGGCAGTTTATTGTTTCTACATTCTTTTAAGAGGAGGGAAGGCTACCTATGAATTTTCATTCTGGGCATTTTTACTACCTGTATCCCTTTGTCTGGGGAAGTTTTTATTCCTTGGAGTTACTGTATGTGTAAAAGTTTGAAATGGATTACAAGAGGGTTTCTACTAAAACATTAAGTAAGTGGTGTGTAATGAGCAATACTTCAAAGGTGGTATGTTGTGTAGCTGAAATAGTTGTCTTCTACTAGGGGCTAGTTACTGAAATCACAATTAAATAGAAGGCAAAAGAGCTTTCAGATTGGTCTGGATTGTAGTGGTGCTTGTACCAAGGAGCCATTGGCACCAAGGGTATCCAGCATGAGGAATGGGTTGTTCCTTGAGCTGCTCAGTGATCATCTGGTGATCTATGTTTTTTACCCTTTTTTTTTTTTTTGTGTCTGTGTGTGTTATCTCTAGGCACAGTGAAATCATATTTCAAACTGGTTTAAAAAGATATCTTAAATATAAGTTCTAAAATTATATTTAAAGAGTGGATAATGGTGCTCTTAGAACTGTTCCCAAATCCTTACTTTTCTTTTTAAAATTAATTTAACTTGCACTCAGAGAAACTGAATGTGAAGGTTCTTTGCAAGTACAATTGAATGGAATTATTGCCCCTATATTTTTAACATAATGGTGTGCATATATTTATATTTTAAATATATAAATAGGCACATGTATATATATATGTATTTTATAGGCGTCAGGTTGTTAAACTAATTGGAAAAGTACTGAACCCTTAAGGATTTCAGAAATCAATTTTAAACTAAGTATGTCTATTGCTATCTAAGAAATAAAAATAATTTCTGAAGCTTGATCTCTCTCATGCAATATTGAGTAAGGAACTGGAAAAAAATATTTGGGTTTAAGACAAAAAATTATCCATACATTCTGATATCTGAAGAGTGATCTAAACACGATGACTGTCAGAACAGACAAGTGTAATTCAAACCACCTTGACTGTATTCCTTTTATTTTTTCTCTTTTTTGATATCTAACCTCACAGATGTAGGCACCAGTTGTGCTTTGTTTTTTGGACTCTGCTATGTATTTTATTGCAGTAACCATTCTGCACCTTAGCTACTGGTTTGGGGTTTTACCTGCCCAAGGCAATAGTAGATGGAGAGGTGGGATATAGGTAGTTTCTTATCTTTATAAAACTTTGATTTGATTTTGAGGTAAAGTTGGAACGAGGGAGTAATGTTTTGGAATTTTTTTTCCAGTTAGAGAAATAATGCTCTAATATTTTTCTAAATAAATGAAGTGTAATTAACTACAGTTGAATTAAGCTTTATCAAGACTTGTATTTCTTTAAACTGTTATGAAGAAAAGGAATGCCAAAATTCTTCCAAGAATCTGTAGAACAATATAGCATTAAAGATAATTGACATTAAACATGAAATAATACAACTGTTTCCCTACTTACAGCCACTACTACTTTTTCTATCTGTGTTTTAATCAAGGTTGTTGTCATTTATGCATATAATTTTATTTTTCTGTTTTCACTTCCTTCCCTCCAATGAATGTGCCTGCCTTTTGGTGTATGTCTACCTTTTCACATACAGACTTCACAACAACCCCACAGTAAGCTACAAATTTGAGGATATGTCATTGGAAAACTGACAGAGAAAGGGACCTGGCAGTGCTAATTGACAGTTGACTGACTGAATATGGCCAGTGTGCCTAGGTGGCCAAGAAAGCCAATGGCAACCTGGATTGTATTAGAAATGCTGTGGCCAGCAGGAACAGGGAGGTGATCATCTGCTTGTACTCAGCACTGGTGAGGCCACATCTCAAGTATTGTGTTCAGTTCTGGGCCCCTCACTACAAGAGAAACATTGAGGTGCTGGGGCATGTCCAGAGAAGGTCAATGAGGCTGCTGAAGGGCCTGGAGCACATGGCCTATGAGAAGCATCTGAGGGAGCTGGGGTTGTCCAGTCTCGAGAAGAAGAGGCTTAGGAGCGACCTCATTGCTCTCTACAACTACCTGATGTGAGGTTGGAGTGAGGAGAAGGCCAGCCTCTTCTACTTAATGAAAAAAAATGTCACTAGAGGAAATGGTCATAAGCTGTACCAGGGGAGGTTCAGGCTGAATGTTAGGAAATATTTCTTCACTGAAAGAGTTATCAAATATTGTAATGGTCTGCCCAGGGCAGTGGTTGGATCACCATCCCTGGAGCTGTTTAAGCAGCATATGTACCTGGTACTTGGGGACATCATTTAGCATTGACTCTTCAGTACCGGGTTGAGGGTTAGACTGGATGATCTTTGAGGTCTTTTCCAACCAGATGGAGTCTGTGATTCTACTCTCTGTTGCCAGTTTCCACTGGAAGAGAAGCATCTTTCCCAGCATGACTATCTTTCTCGAGGTCCAGTGACTGGGCTAGTATGTCATGATTTAAAAAAAAAAAGTTACTTAGGCCAGCAAGCAGATGCTTTCTTTGAACTCTGATAGGCCTTTCATCAGTCTAGGTGGTAAGTTGTACAATAATTTCAGACTGCTTTTTATCTTTACACAAGAATGACGTAGTGAAAATGTCAAAATATCCATATATCCAGTTCACTGGTAAATACAAGTGGAGATGTCTGAACCTTTTTGGCAGCTGTTGAAGCTACTCAGCAGAATATTTTTCTAGAGAACAATATATTTGACAATATATTTTTACAATGTAGCTTTACAATGTATTCATCTTCATTGTAGTGTGAAGCACAAATCCGTGACATCTTAAGGAAAGAGTCAGTGACTATGTCAGAAGTTTTAAAACTTATTTACATTTAATGTGTACTTGCTACTTGGTTGAGTGCATGTATACTGTGTAAAACTGTCATGAAATAAAGGCAAATTGTCATAAATAACTCACTTTGTATCTATTTGGATAGCATTTTGTGCAGAAAATCAATTTCAGAATATGAACCAATATCCACTGAATTTTCCACAATAATAGTATTGATAATAAAAGAGAACTTCATTGAAGAGAAAAGCAAATCAAGAGCATAAAAGTCTCATACAGTAAGAAACTGCAGAAATGGATCAAAGATTTGACAGGAAGTTTAATGTGTACATAAGTAGAGGCTGACAGGAACATGCTGTGTATGTCAAAGGTTCCTGTGATGGAAAACTGCAACGCAGTGCTCACTGACCACAGTATGAGCCTTGACACGTTGTAAATAACCCAAGGATATATGACTGCATTAAGCACTGGACTGGTGCACTAACAGCAGTAAATCTAGAACAGCAGAAATGGTTTGCATATAGGACTTTTCCTGATTAATATTTGTAATAGACTAATCAGAGTATTGCAGATGTTTCAAACTGTGCTTCTTACAATGCTGTTAGAGGGTTTTTTTTTTCTCTTTCAGAGTTACATATGTGGATACTGGTCTTACCACAATCAAGTTAAAAGCTGAAGACTCTTGTGGTCGACAGCATCTCATCACTCTGAAGTTAAATGCAAAGGTGAGTTTATTTGGGAGATTCTGAGGCTTCCTTGAAATAAATAGATTTTTCTGAATTCATAAGGAGTTTAGAGAGCTGTTTTCTTGATAATGTCTTTTGCAAGATGGTGTTGTTTGTGTTTTGAGACTGATTTTTTTTTTTTAATAGAGTTTTTGGATTTTAATATCTCAGTGTAAGAATCTTATGATACTGTGCATCACAAACACTGATACTGCAATTATTTTACGGAATTACGGACAGCCATCTGTGATACACTGATTCTTTATTACTCCATCCAGAAGCTATGCATATAAGAATTAGAGAGTTAGAGGATGAAATCTTACTGTTACATCTAGAGATAGATTTATGGAAAACTGACAACAGAAGTGATTTCCTCATTTAAAAATGGTACTTATGTTTAGTCTTAATAATTGACTGATTTTGATAGTGCTTGCAGAGCAAATCTATGACGTCTACCTGGTGCTTGGAACTGAACTGAATTTGCAATGTTTCTTCATAGAATTTCTCATTTCAAGGCAAAAATGTCTTAAAATAAATTACAAATATCCAGGCTGTATGGTGAAAATTGTATGGTCAATAGCTGGTGTCTTTAAAACATCAGTCTAGGGGAAAAAGTGTCTAAATGTTGTTGTTTGAGACTATCCTTGATCAATCATCTCAACTAATAATCTTGAAGGGATGAGGTAGAATATTTTAAGATTACATTTCACCTTCACAGACATTCTGTATTTCTTTATATACAAGACACTTTTTAGTTTTGCTTAAGACAAGCTAATTTTACCTTAGAATGGGGCACAGGAGCCTGTGGAAAACGAGCTATTTGGAAACTAAGTGGATAAAGTGGATTTTTAAAAAGAGTTTAACTATCCTACATGTACAACATAATTTGCCAGTCATTCCATTATTTAATACATTGGTGGTAAAAATAAATCAGGAAATACAGTTATGGGTGTTTAATGTGCAAGGAGACTTGTATTACTGTTCATAAGGAGCTGCTGTCCCATATTTAGAATCTGACACTAGAAACCAAATGCAGCCTGTTAGCCTCTATTTTAGCGTTTTGGTTTTATGATGACTGAAATAAAGTATTTTAACCATTTGGAAGTATAAAACTGCAGCTGCCTTCGTCAAACTTTATTACACTTAGCCATCGACTGGTTCTGTTTGTCTTATCAGGGCACCATAGGGAAACTGAGGTAAGTTTTCTGTTCTTAAAAAGCCTGTGTATTTTCTTTATAGTAATATCTAAAGTTCAGACTCCCAATAGCTGAATAAAGCACTGCCTACCAATTAAGGATATTGTGTAATAAAGAAGCTATTTATTCAGTGTATCTGTTGTAACAAATAATCATCAGATTTAATTATTTGTTATGATGAAGGATCAAATACTTGTCCTTTGTGAACCAGATCTGGCATTTAAACTTGTCACAAGACCAAATTTCTATGTGAAACATGGTTTTGATTACATGGCAACTTTATTCGCCACCCAGGCTGGGTGGTGCGTGGCTGGAGAGCAGCTCTGAGGAAAAGGACCTGGGGGTCTCGGTGGATGAGAAGCTCAACATGAGCCTGCAGTGTGCACATGCGGCTCAGCCAGCCAACCGTGTCCTGGGCTGCATTAAGAGAAGCATTACCAGCAGGGCAAGGGAGGTGATTCTCCTCCTTTACTCTGCTCTCGTCAGACCCCACCTGGAGTACTGTGTGCAGTTCTGGAGCCCCCAGCACAAGAAGGACATGGAACTGTTGGAGAGAGTCCAGAGGAGGGCTACAAAGATGACGAGAGGGCTGGAGCACCTCTGCTATGAGGACAGGCTGAGAGAGTTGGGGCTTTTCAGCCTGGAGAAGAGAAGGCTTCAAGGAGACCTTATAGCAGCCTACCAGTATCTGAGGGGGGCCTACAGGAGGGCTGGGGAGGGGCTGTTCACAAGGTCTTGTAATGACAGGACGAGGTTCAAATTGGCAGAGGGGAGATATGAACGGGACGTTAGGAAGAAGTTGTTCACAGTGAGGGTGGTGAGGCACTGGAACAGGTTGCCCAGGGAGGTTGTGTCTGCTCCCTCCCTGGATGTGTTCAAGGCCAGGCTGGATGAGGTCCTGAGCGACCTGATCTAGTGGGAGGTGTCCCTGCCTGTGCAGGGGGTTGGAACTGGATGATCTTTGAGGTCTCTTCCAACCTAGACCATTCTATGATTCTATGATTCTCCTTCAAATACATATGTAGCACCTTTGCAAAGACTTAGAAACATTTTTAAAGGGATTTCTTTTGATAACCTGCTTTAATAAAAGTATGCCTATTTTAGTTCTGTTTGAACCCCTCTCCAGCCTGTATTGCAGGCTTATGTCTGCATTCTGGCAAGTGGATTTGTTTAGCCTTGTCCTCATAGATGCCATACAGCTAAATTATCCTGCTGACAATGTTAGCAGGAAGAAACTCTTCAATAATTAGCAAATTATTTTTCATAAGCTTATTTTGTGTATTGAGATAGTCCCCTGAATATTCATTTGCTCAATTTCTTCACAGTTTGGATGTGTTTTAAGGACTTTTCTTTAATGCATTGTCACAGCATTCCACCTGTTAACTCACGGCGCATTAAGACAAGGATTAAGAAATGTCCTTGCTCTTTTGAACTGCGTTTGTAAAATCTTTAGGAAATTTGGGGTGGTAGGTTTAAATATGGAAGTATTGAGAAGAGTCATATCATAGGTATGTTAGTCAAGTCATTTGGACTTTGTAAATTATTAGGCTTAAAACTCAGGATGTATTGCTTAATGTTCAGATTGCATGTTACAAAATAGGTTTCCAATGTTATTTGGCTGGAAATATGCATATTTTGTTTAATAATTGCTTAATTTTTTCTAAATGATAACAGGACGATTTCTGACAGGCATTTGAGTGTAACTGTAATAACATCATGCCCCTGATAAGCTCTGGTATAGTATTTTGAAATGCTGTCTCCTGGGCAATCGCTCATCTTATTTTATACAGGATTTCCCTCTATGAGGTCTGGAATCATTCTGTACATATGTACAGAACCATCATTGCATAGTTCTTGGCAGTTATCTGGTGCACAGCACAATATTGTGCTCTTAGAGAAAATCTGACTGAAAATGGAGGGGAAAAAGTGCTGTAGGTATTTTGGTTTGGGTTGTTTTAACATAACATAAAGATAGTAGAATCTGTTTGCAAGCATTTGTTCAAAGGCATCCCACAAAAGCCTGCATAAAATGAATTTACTTACCAAGAAAGTAAACACATAATTGGCTAGTGCTGCTGGGATTTAAATGAGGGAGTCCTAAAACCAATCCCATGGTAAAATTGTTCTGACTTTGTTGTAGGCATACTTTTATACATTGAAAACAAGTTCATTTCTATGCAAGCATTAAAGTAGTTCATGAAAAATAATACCTACAATGCAAGAAGAGTAGCACTGCAATAAAAGAAGCTGTAACAGCTTTTGTGGCTATACATTTCTAAGCTGTAACCACCGCCTGTCCAAAGTAGTTGTTCCATTTCTCTTTCTTTGTCACTGTTACTTAACTTGTCTGCTGTCAATTTGATAAAATGGTGAAACACAAGATATTCAAGTTGTAGGAATTGTCTTCAGAAAGTGGATACCTAGCAGAAACCACAAATGAAAGCTAGTTAGAAAGCAGATTTAAATAAATTTCTGTGAAATCCATAAATCTACTAAATTATTTTTAAAATCAAAGCAATGAAGAATGGAGGCTCTGGGGAAACTATGCCTCTTTTTTTGCTGTTTTCCATAGAAAACAATTTGAAACTAATTACTGTAGAATTACATTTTAAAGAACATAAAGGTACATTGAAAGAAATTATAATAAATTGATTGCCAGATGTCTGATAAATAAGAACAATATCTGTGGTCTAGAGGCTTGTTTTGGATGGAGAAATGGCTATGGGAAGCAACAGAGCTAAAGTTCACCTTCATTGTAATTCTCTTTAATTCTGTGAGGAAACTGGGATTTTTTTTTCTTTCTTCTATTTCCCCAAACAAGATTCTGTAATATTTTCTTGTTGGCAGTTAATGCACTATTAAAACAACTTCTATAAAACTGTTGGGTTCAAAGTAAGCAACTTTTCAGGTGAATAAAATTTTGGGTAGGTGCTCTTAGAAAGGGCACAGTTTATTTATAATTAGGTGTTTCTTTTTTACTTTATTTTTCAGAAAATAGCAGTTTTTTCCCCTCAGATTTCACACTCGATGCTGAACAGCAGGAGATTTACTAATGTAATGAATAGTGATGGTTATTTTTGGAATTATTAAACTTTTAATATCTTCAGTTCTCTTAATTCAGCTATTTTTTCCTTTCTTCATTCAAACCTTTTAATTAAGGGGAAGGGTTGGCAAGTTGTTTTGATTCAGGATGTTTTCATTCATCTCTTTCTAAATAGTTACATACTTTGATTTCAGTTACAAAACAAAAATTATTGCCGATCAGTGCAAATATTCTACTTTAAGTGAAAATTACCTCTTGACCCATGAAAGAGTACATTTGGTTTCTTAAACTCTTCTTGCCAGTATAGGTTAATTGAGGAGATATTTTAAAGGAAAAAAAAAAAATTATGCTTTTTGTCTTATTTTTTAAATGGGTTACTGAGAACATAGAAAACTGTGATTCTCCTGCCTTTATTAGAAGCTTTACATGTAGTTTTCTTCTTCAAATAATAAACATTCATAACAATTTCTGAAAACGCTTTACATATTGTTTTCTCCAACACCCAGGTTCTCAGGATGCTTGAAGTGTGCATATTCTGTTATCAAATTTGGCAGCTCAGTATCAGTCTGAATTTAAATCACTTTAAAAAAAACAACAAAAAAACCCATAAAAAACTTGTAATTTCTTTTCCTCTGTCAGTATCCAACAGAGCCACCAGTTTGTCTTGTGGATTTTCCTGTTCACTTCACTGTCTCTTGGACACCACAGGTAAACTAACGTACTCTGCTTTTTTTTTTTTTTTTTTTTTTTTTTTTTTAATGTGATGTATATGCAATATGTAACTAGTAATGCGGGATTGGACTTTGTTTTTTTAACTCAAGCTTTCTTCCCTCTGCACATTTTCCTTTTATACATCCTTTTGTATGTGTAGGAATACTAAAGTCCATGTTCGATGTAGTAACATTTTAAATATTTTCCTTGCTACACAGATATAACTTGAACATTATAGTCTTTGCAGTCAGAGTGGCTCTTTCTCTCTGAAGCTCTTCATATGGCTGAAATTTCTTTACAAATGATACTGGGAAAATATATGCACAAGAAATAACTTCTATAGAAAAGAAGTGCCCTCTAAAACTGACAGTCCCTTTATTTGTTATCCTATATAGTTTTAAGAACCTAATAAAACTTTTTTCAGTTACAATCAAAAGAACAGGAGATTACTTAACAGAATTCTTATTTCATAGTTGAGCTTATATTAATAAGGAACCAAGAGCCATTGTCTTTTAGTCTCTCTTGCATTATTTTGTGTGACTTTTGTCCCTAATAGAGCGTGTGTACTTGATTAAATGTGACCACTTAGATGTAAGTTAATTTGAATTATTTATTAAAAAATAGTTGATGTTTATGTAAAATCTATTCTCTTGCATTAAATGAATTATTGCATTTCCTAACTCCAACTCTCATGAAGTTTTCTTCCCATCAATAAGCCTGTCTTCATGGTACAGAATCTACATAGGGACTAAATTTACATAGGGAACACAGCTGAAAGGTTGAATCAGAATGATTTTAAGAGTCGTAATTTTGACTGCAGAGCTCAAGCTTATGTGTGTCACCTCAGACCCTATGAGACCTTTAAACTGCACAGAAGAAACATTGTAAATGAAACATATATACAGTTTCAAAGGTACATTTAGGTTTTGGTTCTCTGGTGTGGTTTAGAAAAATTATGACTGCTTTTCCTTTAAATTTCACAGGATTCCATATACTATGGGCAGGATTTCACCTACTGTTTCTGACCTTGAACATTGTCCATACTTGTAATAGTATTAATTTTACACCCTTGCAATTTATGTAACCTCAAACTAACATTTTTTATCTCCCTGATAATTATTGCTTCTCAGTGTTTACTGTAGTAACTTTAAAGCTACTAGCTGGACTTGTGTTTTAATAAAATTTTCTTGGAAAATGTATGAAGCTGCCTTTTTAGGTTAATGTGAGAGCAAGTATATTAATATTTAATGTTCATAATATTATAAATTAAAAGAGCAACACCACAACCTAATGTTACAAATGACACGCTAAATGCTTGAGATCTTAAAATCTTTTTCAGTTAGAATTAGCTGTGGACTATTTTAAAACCTGAATCATCTATGATTGTATGTAAATTAAGACCCTGTTTTGAAATCATGAGATGCTAATTCTAGCTGCAGGTAGCCTGCTCTAATACTGAACCACCAACATTTGCATTGTGCTGATGGAAAAGCCTTAGTTGTAGCAGGCTTTCTTGGGAATTGCACCTATCTATATGGGTGCCATGAACTTTAGACTTCTGGAAAAAAATGTGGGTGGGAATTGTATAAATGGTGTTTATTTTTCAAATGCCATAGAAATCATTGCTGTGAGCAGTCTTCACATCATAGTAAAATAAGGGGTAAGCATAGATAATACTGAAACACCACTGATAGCAGAATTTAGCATATCCTCAAGCAGTTGAAAATTTTGGGTTCTAAAAGGGAAAACAAGCATTGCATCTATTTTCTAGTAAAATTATTTTTTATGCTGGTAGGTCTTAAATTTTAATATTTATTGCTTGTATTTAATGTAAAAACAGCCAAGGCTTAACTAAAATTATACAATTGCCATATTAGTATGTAAACTCCAATGGGAAAAATTATAAATAGATTTCAGTTGTTTGTTTTTTTTCCCCTCTGTACCGTGTGTGTGCTGTTGGCCATTTCAGGTTCTATTCAGTGCTTTAAACTTGAGGTTCTATTCAGACTTTAAACTTCAGGGGTTGCTGGCACTTTTGGGTTTGTTGTTTGGTGGCTTTTTTTTCATCTTTCTTCCCCCCCCCCCCCATAATAATAGACATGGCTTTATGGCATCCATATTAAAAATGGGTAATTTTCCTTATGGTCCCTGTCTTCCTGCTGGGTTGATAATGTTTTGATGTATTTTTCTTTTGCTGTGATGAGAGGTCTGCTGCTGCTGCTCTGACATATTCATTTGGATGAATAATTATAACTTGCACAATGTCAAGCTGAAGATGGTAGGGTTTTGTGCGTCATGACAAGCCTAGTAGCCAGTGCAGGTGTCTCACAGCATGATCAGCAACAGCCAGTGTATTCTGGCTCAGAGGAGACATTTTAGAGTAGTAAGAAATCAGCACCAAGGGCAATGCTGCTGCTGCTGCTACTGTTACAAGTGCCAAGTAAATGCAGAGTGCTTCTCAATGACAAGCACAAGAACATCTACTTAGTTATATTTTTCTAAACAACTAGATAAATATGCTGTCTCCATTCTTCAGTATACACTGTGAGCACAGCTCTGCAGTTTCAGTGTATCGATATTCTGCTGCACCCACATCACTGTGTCCTTTCTATACTGACCACTGCCCACCTGGCTGGCTACATGAAGGTCGTGAGAGTGGAAGTTAATGACTAATGAGGTCATGCAGCCATCCAACAATGAAACAGTAATACAAAATTCAGAAGGTAGAGAGTATTATGCTGTTATGCTAGCGAAAACACTATAAAATGCATCATAATTGTGTTTTTTCTTAGCAAAGTAACTTCCCAGACACCAGCTTTATAGGTATCTATAAATACAAAAAATCTGAGACAGCTGACATGACACTTTATAAAGATTTCAGAGTGTTGTGTCTCAGTTTGCTTTGTGCTAAGGAGGGGGGGAAATTGTTACACTACTATTTCTGAGAAACAAGCAGTTTCCAAACGAATCTAAAGAATGCTAAATTATTTAAATGGCTGGAAAAGGGATCACCTGTACTGATGACTGTTCATTAAATTGCATTCACTCCATGGATCCATAAAGTGCATGCAGATAACAACACCTACAGTTCAGGCTCTGCAGTTCTCATTTCATGCTAGGAAGAATTTTTAGCAAAAATTTTCAGAACAAAGATACAATTTGAGTATTTTTTCACAAAAAATGGTAATAAATTGTGTTGTATTTAATATAAATGTTCATACTACCATTTAATTAATGCCTAGGTCACCTAGGATTTGGAGGAGGTGTTTGAAATTTGGCATACAGCAGTTCTTTAGTTACTGAAAGGCTTCCTCTTTATTCTTCACAACCATTACAGCTCTAGAAATAAGAACCAAGATAAGAGTTGGTTCTTCCTTTAATTGAAGGAAACAATGTATGGACAGTAGTGGTGAACTTTGCAAAGTGTTTGAATTAGAATAAAGAAACTAATGGAAGAATTGTCATGAAGAATCTACTAGTGATGAGATGGAGATGAGAAGGTGGAGTCTAGAAATGGAAATAAAAATGTTATGAAACTACAGGAAAAACTTTCCAGGTAGGAAAGGTGTGCTCCCCTCAGAAATACCTGACATTTGCTGACCAAAGTGCTTCATTTCCCAAATGTTGAAATTAATGGAGGATATATAGTCTGGTGAGTGCACAAAGATAGCATTTGGGCCAGTTTTCTAACACTGCTGGGGTATCATAAAAGATGGTATGTTTACATGTCGGTTTCCTTGTAAAACAATCAGTTTAAGCCGATCTCTCTACAGTCACCTGTTTTCAGATGTTAGGACTGCAGAATCATGGCCCTCTAACATTAAATTGCCCAAACTAACATTAAATTGCTGTTAAAACCAAAGGACCCTATGGGTATAGCTTCTATCAGATCAGATTTCTGTCTCAGAGCTTTGCATAACTAGGACTTTGAGGCTGAATATATGGTATGTTGAGAGAGAAAACATCTGTGCTGAGTTGCTTCCAGTGACTTTTTTACAAGTCATCACTAATTGCATTCTGTTTTTCGTGTTCACAGCTTGAAAGTTGAAAAATCTGGGTGTTAAGCATTTAAAACTACAGCTATGGTCATGGGAGGTGATGCTGTCTAAACAGTCACCTTAAAGCCTGATGAAGGGATGGCAAGCTGAGTATTCCAAACTAGTATTTTCTCAGTCTCTTATTTTTCTGTTAAAAACTCAGTGAGGTCATCTACTCTGAAAATATGTTATGATGATGAGCTTTATAGTATTTTTGGTCTGCTCAGCTGCTGTGTTGATCATTACAGAGAGCTGCAGGGAGCAGGATCATAATCATTGGTCTGTCAAAAACTTACCTTCTTACCTACTGTAAGGCTTTCTCAGGACCTCAGTGCTGTAATGGAGAGGAAGCCAGGTGCTGGTTTTGTATGAATTCACATTTGTTGGGTCCTTCAATCAGCCTTAGTTCTAGGTGTCTTGTGTAGTAGATAGTGGCAGTTAATTATTGTATCTCCTCTTACGCTGTTTTACTATTCTAAACAATTAAAACATTTTGACCTTGTCTAATGGTGGGCTCTCCATTCCTCATCTTGGAAACCTCTGTCTCAGCTACGGTTGGCTTACTTGAAAAGGTCTAGTCAGAATTAGGTGCAGTATTCCAGACTGGTCACACTCTTGCTAGTGCCTTATGCACCAATTTTGGTAATTCCTTGTCAGCCTGGGGATCAGGGAGTACTGCTGCAGAGGGATCATTTTCCAGCTACTGTGTTGAAGGTCAGTGATCCCATGGATAGGGAAAAAGCCCCAAAGTATCATGTTATCAAGGTAGAACAGACGCTGATAACCACTTGTGCCAAAAAAATGCATTAAGGTGTTGTGACTGTTCCAGCATGAGTATTTCCTCACCTCTGCCAGCTAGTAACTGCTGCTTGTATGGCAGTTAGACATAAAATGCAAGTCTTATACTTTACATTAGGAATATCTTCATTTTAAGTTGCTGTGAAAGATTAAACTGCTACAATGTTCTTTGTTTTTGTAGTGGGTATTTTGTCTGATGAACTTGGAAATGTACAGCTACAGAGGAAGAAGTAGCTGTTTTGGCTTTCTTAGTGCTCTTCAGGGAGCCAGTGATGATTATTTTGAATTCTGAATGTCAAGTATTTTTTGTAAAATAAGACCTATTTCATACAAATTCTAATGCATTTGTTCAAAGGTGACCAAGAAACAAAGCATTAGTGCTGTTCGCTATTACTAATAACAGCCGTGGTGTAATGTAGACAAAAAAAGTCTGATAGCAGTCTTTTAGAAAAGTGTTGGGCAATGACCAAAAATTAGTTGGTTAATCAAATCAAAAGGAATGTTACAGTTTTCACGGTTTGCATGACAAGCATGTGATGTATTTAAATAGCTGTTGATGCATTTATGTATATAGCAAGAGACAGTTGGCAACATCAATGAAGCATATAAATAAGATCAAATGAATAGTGCATTAACAAAAAAAAAAAAAAGAAAAAATTAACTACCTTTTTAAGGAACATCATTGGAAAATTACAATTAGTATTAAAATTAATTTTAATTGGATTTGAAAATTTATCTGTGGGTTGTAATCCCTTGATGTTTCTTTTTTTTCTAGTGAAACCCTTTGAATTCCCAGAAGATAAAGATAAAAATTATTATTAGAGGATTTATCTGTATGTGATATAGGAAAATGTAAAAAATCAAAATGGAAAGCAACTGTTGCAAGTACCAGAAAATTATGCTATTAATTTAAGTGTCATCAGAGCACAAAAGATCACATTTCAGAACTGTGAAAATTATTAAAATACTGGAAATAATAGTACTTAAGATGAAGATATTATACTCTAAGATGTGGTTAAGTGACTGACACTATTATATCACTTCAGGTATTATAAAAGTAACAAAATGCTTTTAAAGATAATAAGCGTTACATTTTGAGATTGGCAGTATTCACACTTTTCTGCTTAAGTGCTTTCTTACTTTAATATAATTTAATAACAGCAGGAAAAAATGGAGTATTTTATTTCCAAGCTACAGAGTTTCTTTCTAAAATGTGTATGTGCAAAATATAAAAGTTATTATGTATAAAAATCGTTTCTCTTCATCCAAGATTGTTCATTTTTGTCCAGGTGAGAAAGGAAGAACATAATTACTAAAGAAAACTGTTCAATGTCTATTTTGTCTACTTTATTGAAAAATAGCTCTTTAAGAACTTGACATTTCATTAGCATTTTGTTTTTGACCCCAAGAACTTTTCCCAGGATAGATGGAATCTGGCCCTCATGACATCTTCTTTGGTTTTCAAAATGGACATGACCATCTTTTTATCTAAATTGAAACATGTTTTCAGTTTTCTTCTACCCTTCTTGCTTTTTATTCATGCATTTAATTGTTCACTTGTGTTCCATGTAAACCATTTCAAGACACCCTGTGGTGTTCCAAAGACTTTCCTTTCTTTCAACTCTGCGTTTCCTGCTACCAAAAAAAAAAGAGAGAACAAATTATCCCTGAAGAGTTTATCTCCCTCACTGCTGCCTTTTTCTAGTTTCTTGACACCATCACTTTTTTTTTTTTTCCTGTCATAGCTTCATCTCTCCCCATGAAGAACTCATTATGATGGCTTTTTGTTCTCCTATGCTCTGTTCATTACATGTCACAGTTTCTCCACTAGCTCAAAACCTGTACAGGCCATCACTTCAGATGCAACTCATCTATCTTCTGCGTTCTTCACCACCTTTTGTTTCCCTAACTTCTTATTTTATACTGCTTGTGCACCTGCATTTGGAAAGATGTTAGCTTGACTTATAGAAAAAGTTCTTTTGTGCTCAGTGATGATTTAAAAAGACATTTTTTGCATTGCTGATCTGTATATCGTTCTGTATAATGAAAGATTTTTCTGATTCCATCTAATCCACTCTCAAATATTGAAATCCTGTGAGTGTAATCCTCTACTTATTAGATGGTTTCTTCTTCTCTTACTGTATTTACATGTGTGAAGTCTTATGTTAAGTACCTATTTTTATACTGCTTAATTTGGAGTTAATTATGATGTTCTTAGGTTACATTTCTTGAGTCTTTAGAAATAAATAAGCTGCTTTAGGTCTGTGGGTATTTCTGTATATTTGTATTTGGTACCACTGCTGTGTTACTCAGCTGGAGCAGAGAAAAAGCATCTAGTTTTTGGGTTTGGTTTTTTTTTATATTTTTAAAGTAGTTTGCTACAAGTTAGAATGCAAAATCATAATTGCTAACAATTCACAGAATAAAACACCATCACATCCAGGTGTGATGTATGTGTATCACTACAGGTCAGGAGGATTGCAGGATGTCTTTTTTATGCAGGATGCAGCTATTTTTACATATTTTGTTTCAATCGCAGTCAGTTCATGCTGTCTTCTTTTCTTAGAGCTCCTTACTAGACATATATAACCAGTTCCTGGCAGCATTAGAATCACTGAAGGAATTCTGGGATGCCATGGATGAGATTGATGGAAAGACTTGGGTGCTTCAGCCAGAAAACCCCACACGGAGTGCCACAGAAAGGAGAATTGCAATAGGTACATCAAGATTTGAAGGATCACAATGGATGGAATAAAGGGGTGCTGTTCTGGTTTTCTTAGATAATCAGATAGTGCTTATTAGGAGTTAGGAAAACAAAAGGCAGCACTTAAATCCCGCAAGACACAACTTTTATTTTGTGTATTAAACAAAATAACCTCTCACAGAATGCTGAACCTGTTCAGTAAATTAATTACAACTGTATCATGCTACACCTATAGTGAATTGTAAGTTTCTGCAGGAAAATAGGGTGCATTGGTAAACAATGAAGAAGTAACTGTCAGAAACTGGTAACTCCAGAAAAATGAGCTTAGATGGCACCCTTAATGCATTCACAAACTCTTTTTTTCAATAATTACTTCAGGTCAATCCTGTTCTGGAAGAGCAGAAAGAATAGTAGAGTGCAGTCAAAGCTAGCAGCAGGGGTTAAATGGGCACGTGAAAAGTCTTGATTCATATGCTGATGTCTGGTATTTTAAGGTCTTAATATATATTGGATTAGTTGTCTGGCAACTGCAAAGGAGACATTTGCCCGAGGTTAGAAATACTGCATTGGGAGAAGAAGAATGTTATCTTTGAGAGAAGAGTACCGATTTTCAGCTTGAAACCAAAATATCAATAACACATGGTGGATATCTAAGAATGTACAATGGACCAAAGTAGATCTAGGTTGTCCCCAGAACCTGTGGAAAGGCTGATTGCCTGCAGAGTGAAGAAGGAAAGGAGCTAGCAGGATGCTGTTGCTGCTCCTTCTTTGAGGGTGGAGGAAGGGACAACTGACTAGATGACATGGGTCAGACAAGACACTTGTTTTGTGTGTGCGTGCTGTCAGGGTGGCTTCATTTTGGTTCAGCTGTACTTTGCACAGACCAATGAAAAGGAAAGGTGTCTCGTGTCAGAGCACCGGATGGCAGTACAAGGCTTTGAGCTCTTTGTTGTCACTCACAGTCAGTCGTCAGTTATGACAAAACTTAGACTTCATTCAATTCAGTTTCACCAAGGAGGGTGAGCCTAACATACCTTTTAATTACAAAAAAAATGGTGGGTTTCACCTAGTTTTATTTAGAAGAGTATTTGCTGTGAGGTTCTTAACATGGGTCCAGAATGAGCAGCTTACCCCTTAAAATAGCAGAACTTTTGAGGATGATGGGCTGTCTTGTAAAGAAAAGTATTTGCTGCCTCTCTCCAGGAGTATGCTGTGGAGGTTATTGGCCTCTACTGCTTAGTACTGTCTTCTTCCTTTTATTTTTTACTGTAAAAGGTAATGTAGAATTAATAATAGTTACCTCTCCATTTTTAATATTTCACTAAGATATAAAATGGATTATGTTGTCTAGCTAGAGTTTAATTATTCATATGTCTGTCTTAGTGTTAAGGTTAGAGCTAGTCTGAAAGAAATGCAAGATTGGCAAGTTTTTCTTAATCAATTATTTGTAATTATGATACATTGAAATTTAAGTATTTGCCAATATGTTGCACAATTGCTTTAGATACCTTCCAACTTTTCTATTATTTATCACCACAGAAAGCAGCCTTAACTAAACAACTTAAAATTGATCTTTAAAAAAGAAAAACGTTTATATTTTTCAACTAATTAACTGTTAAGAAAAGCTTCCCTTTAAGACATATTTCTTTTCTCCTTGTAGGGAACAATGTCTCTGTGAATATAGAGGTAGATCCTCAGCATCCAAGCATGCTCCCTGAGTGTTATTTTCTTGGAGCAGATCATGGTAAGACAGCAGACATAAGTTTATTTCCCTTGTAGGCTCTGATCTCTGGTGAGCAGATACTGGTGTGAACAGTGTCACACTCCTGGGGTAAACTTTAATTAGGCAGAGCCAAGAATTAAGCTGAATATGTGTGTGGGAGAGTTTTACAGAGCAGATGTTGGGGGTTTAACAGCCTAAATCCACAGCACACTGTTTTGCTCTGAATGACACTTTTTTCAGGGTTTTCCTAGCACAGTTTAGAGGGAATCCTGTGTCCTACAGCAGCTTATCAGTTTATTTGTATTTTAATGTAATTTTATTTTTTACAAAAATTTACTTATGTTTGGAAATATTTAAGTCTTTTACTCCTTTCTCTAAAAAATTGGTAAAAAGATGTCAATGTAACTACAATCATTCTTCAACAATAAGGTATTAAAAATAATAGTGTAATGAATTCCCCACAATGAAAAGTCATCATTGACTGAATTAAGAACCCCTAAGACGTAAGATGTTAAATTGGGTGAAGGAGCAAAGAAGATCCTAAAGGTGATGTAATTATTTATATGCATTTTTTGCAGTGGTTAACCCTTTGAGAACTAAGCTGAACAACAACATGCACTTATGGTAAGAAACAAGTTCGAAATGGAAATGGTATTTGCCATTCCTGGCACTGACTTCCCTCCTCCCTCTCTCCCACCTGCAGGGATCCAGAAATCAGTTTGTTACAAAACTTGAAAGACCTCTTAGACATTGATTTTCCATCACGTGCTGTGTTAGAAAAAAGTGTAAGTTTTTGTTCATTATCAGTTTTTACTTCTGAGTAAATAAAATTTAAATGGTCACTTTCTAACTACCAGCAAAACGAAGAGACTTAGAAGAGAGGTAATTGGATTAATGTATTGTCATAAGGACTTCTGAACTTGAAGCAACAATTGTCAGAGCTTGTTAACCTTTGATTAGAGGTACACACTTCCCTCTGGCCTTCGTCGCAGTAAGGCGATTAATAACAGGCTTCACTATTAAAATGGAAAGAGGAAGTTCCAGAGTAGCTAATGAGATGTGGAAAATCCAAACAGTCTGTTATGGATGTTGATGACTTAAGTTCTAATTAGGTAGAGCTGCTTAGAGGGGACAAGAGGCCATCCAAATACTGGTGCATTTCAAACAAACTGGGAATTAATTTTTGACAATGCTCTAAGAGTGGATTACTAGCTTTGCTTCCACTTGTGAAATTCTGAAATTAATATCTGACTGAAGTCTTGTGCCTGCTGTCCATGTGTAATGACAAATCATCATGTTTAATAAAAAAGAAACAGTGGGGCTCAGGAATATGAAAGTGCTTGTCAAACTAAACATAATTCAGTGAGAGAATAAAATATTACCCAGTAAAGTTTTGTGTAGCTGGCAACTAATGTAATTCTTTATGCCATAATAATATAGACAAAAAATATTTAGTAATTTTAAGTAACAAAAAAAAAAAAAAGCAACAGCAGAGGTGAACCTGTTTCCTGTGAGTTAGCAGCCCTGCTTCTTCCTTTCATTCACACTGTAAGCTAAACCATGGTGCATTTTCAAGGATTTTGCTAAGGACTGTGGAATCTGCTATGCCTATCGACTCAATGGCGCTACTCCAGATCAAGTGTGTGATGAGCCCCGATGCGGACAACCTTTTCACCAGGCTTGCCTATATGAGGTAGAGTACATAATGGGACAAACCTTGCTTATTAGCTCACATTCCAGAGAAGAAACGTTGCGCTCACTTCAGTTTCAGATGAAGCAAAGCCCTTTAAAGAGTGCTTCAACAGTCACAGCATCCTCTTCTTCTAACCCACAAATCATACATAAGCTCCCTGTGAAAGGGAACATGCCTCACTCTGTGCTTATACAGACCAACTGCATATCAGCTGTTTATGAAATCGACTGTTTGGAAAACAAAAGTGGTAATGAATTGTTCTTAAATTTGATACGAAACAAATGTGAATTAGAATGCCTTTCTTTGTCTTGCAGTGGCTGCAAGGTCTTCCTTCTAGCAGACAGAGTTTTAATGTCATTTTTGGTGAATGTCCCTATTGTAACAAGGTAAGGAAAGTCAAAGAAAGCAAGTGATTGAACTAAATAGTTTATGGTACTTGGGATAAAAGCAAAGTCAGCTGGAAAACAGAATTTGTGGCTACTGTCTTTCCTTTACACCTTGAAAAAGAGAGAGGGAAACACTAAGTTTGCCTGCATTCAGTGCATCAGTATTTAACAAAAGCTTTTCTGAAACATTATAGATGAGTACATGCTCATCTTCACAATACTGGTGTTAGAGGAATTAAATGTCACACCCCATTGTCCTGCATTAAGCTTTTTTATAAATGTTGCTGTAGCAGAGGTCCAGTTTCAAAAAAACTGAATCCCAACATTTGTAAAACAAACAGGAATTACTGAGTGCAGATTTGGAAAGATACCTATTGACAATATTATTTAACTCTTTTTCAAGCCACTAACACTGAAATCTTCAGTGAAGAAACTCTGAGGAACAGCCTGTGTGATGGGAACACTGAGGACAGTGAAGCAGTGATATCAAAGAAAATACAAGGAAAGTACTATTAGTAACAGAAGGATAAGTATAGCTATACTGTAGTGGTATGTTTCATCAGTAAATGCAAGCCTAAACAGAACAGATAGAGAAGGGCTAGTGATGTCAAAAACTGTTTCTTGCAGTGATACTGGATGATCTGTAGTTAAAAGTTGGTCATGTTTCTTTTTGGGTCCAGAGAATATTGCTTCGGGGCCAAATGGTGGTAATTCTCTTGCAGTGTCTTTCTGCAGGGGGAAAAAAGGCAAAAAGTAACCTTGATAGTGAAAAAGTGAGTGTGAATTGGTAGAACAGATTACATTTAAGTATGTATGTTATCCTAGAGAAAACAATTCTTAGTCTTAACTTTGGAATTTGCAGTAAATTGTTTATACACTTGACAATGTTAGGAATGATTACAGACCTTCTAAAGAGACATACTCTGTTTATTACTGAAGTCAAGACAGCTGAAATTATTCTGTCTTTCTCATTTCCAAAATTGTTTATACACATGAATTCTTTACAGCAATTCTGACAATAAAGCTTTAGCCTGATAACTATAGGAATTGCTCTGGAGTTTGAGTTGCTGTCTTAATTTGCATTAAGATTTTTACATTGCATAGCAAAGCTGAAGCTACCCTGACTTATCATGGAAAGTGTAAATATACTCATCATATGACTTGCTTCAGTTGGGTTGGTTTTAGGTCTCCTTAAGCTACATCATCCTTAGCTCACATTTTGATATCCATCTCTGGAAGGACTCCCCACACCCTACTGTTTTTTCCTCTCACATTCATGACTTGGACTGTCTAGAAAAACAGACACTTTTGGTTTCCTTTCCACCATACCATTCACTAGATATTATTTTTTAGCAATATAACCCACTTAATTTCAGCTCTAGCAATATTGTTTTCCTGGTGAAAATTCATCATCTAAATTGTATTTCTCTTAATAGTGTTTTCTTGTCTTCCTGTTTTATACTTCCTGGCTTGTTCCTCTTTCAAATTGAACAAACATGTCTTGTTCTTTTAAGTGAATATGATACCATCTTGTCCAACATAAAAGCTGCTGCTAATAGGGTTTTTTGTTGGTTTTATAATATTTTCTAGATGTTACTTCTGCTTTCCTCATTTTCTTTCCCAGTTTATCAAATGTCCCACCTCTCACAATTGTCCTTTGCTTCCTATCATCTGCACTGCCTGCTAATGACAGTAGGGTGGCCATCCCATCAGAATGAGGGTGCTTGCAGCTAATTACTCCAGGAAGTTGCTGAACCAAAGTGTTTGAACTACTCTGAAGGCTCCTTGACAACCTCTTGCCACTCTAGTTCCTCAATGAACCACTGTTTCTTGTCCCCTTCTGTCCCTGAAGAATCCTCCTGAATTTTCATAATTAACCTTAGTACTCTAAAACTGCCTGTATATATTTCCTTTAACAATCTTCTAAATCACAAGAAAGGAACTGAGACGAAGTCTGCACAATGAAACCAAGACAATCTTGCCTTTTAATTTCCTTCACCAGTGTCTCATTTGAGTATCTCAAATGTTATCTGACATGCGTTTTAACTGTCCTCAGTTATGTATATTTGGTGAGTACCAGGAGCCATTCTAAATAGGTGCAGCATTATGATTCATACTGTAACAGCAGCTTTTCTTTAAAAAGACTAAACCCACAAATATAATCTAAATACTAATGATTAGTTCCTTTTCTGTAAAAATGTACTTTTCCTCCACAAATTCCCATGTTACTCAAGATCTACTCTCCATGCTGTGTGCTTCCTGTTAAAGGAATCAGAGGAAGGTACCCCAGCTGTTGTTTTTACCTGTCATGTTGGAAACCTAGCCCAAATTTTTTCTTCAGACTACAGTAGCATTTATGCAGAATAAAAGGAGGAAGGAGATTTGTGGAAGAGATCTGCTACAGCGTTTCTTTTGCTAATATCTTTTAAATTTTACATTTGAGGGCTATTTCCTCGCCCTGGAACATGTTCATATTGCAAAGTTGCATTAGTTACTTTCAATCACTACTGCGTCAGGACTCCAAAGACTTTTCAGACTCTCTCTACCTTACATTAAGCCAAAATATCTCCAAAAGCTTTTCTGCTCACCACTTTCCTGCCTGATGCTCTCAGGTACAGCTGTGCTTTTTCTGCTTCACACTCCTAGCTTGCACCGGAGACTGCCAGCAGTGATCAGCAGAGTGCTTGAAGCAAAGAACTGGGCATTAATAATAAAGCTGTCTTTAAAGTGGCATTTTTGTGCTTAGTAGCAATTATTCTCATTTAACAAGTATTTTTTATATATGAAAGCAAAGCAGACCAGAATATATTTGTTAAAATATAAACCCTGTAGAAAAGGAGCACATTGTGATTACCAAAATGTACTTTTATTCTGCATTAGTTTGAATAAAACTTTTTTTTTTTACGTACAGTTAAAGAGTAGGACTGAATACATTCAATCCCTTTATGCATTAAATTGCCAATAATATTTGAGGTGAGTTATTTAACTACTAAAATCCTTTGATTACAAAGAGTTTAAGAACTTCAATTAAAGAGTGCTATGAAGTTTTCCACTACAGAGGAAAGTACATACATACTGAAATAGTTTAGCTTGTTTTGTTGTTTAAAACTCTTATTTTTAGACCAGGTAGTGTTTCTTTCACAAGCTGCCATGACTGTTCTAAGGTAACACCAAAACCTCACCTTCTGTGGGTGTTCGGGCTCCTGCATTGGAGCGTAACATTGAATTGGCTTCTCTTCAGACTGGAACTGCTGGTGTCTTATCCAAGCACAGGACCGGGTTAGGCAGTTCAGTTCTTCCTTCTTCACCTTCATTTGCTTCTGTTGCACTGGCTTTGGCAAGTAAACCTGTTGATGTGCAGGCAGTAATTCTGTATGCTGCAAAGGATTCAGCAGAATGTAAAGTTACCACAAATGCCACTTCAACAGTTGGACCTGTCACGTTTGAGACAGCAAATCTCCTGTGATTACAAGAAACTCTGAGGTTTGTTTGGAGTAATACAAGCCAGCAAGCAGTCTCAACTTGTAGAGTTTGAGACTTAGCTCTTGGCTTTTTTCAAGTGCTTTTCCTCCTTGCCCACGCCAAAAGGTAGCTAACAGAGCAGGAGATAACATGCATTACTGTGCAGGCTAAATCCTTACCTGCTGAGGCTCTGTTTGGTGAGGCATCCTAATAAATTTGCTTGGCTTTTCTTCATCTTGCAATTTTTTGCCTATTTTCCCTATACATGCTTTGCTGTGACAGATATTTTGTTCACCTTCCATCTTCTTTTGCTTCTGCTGAACAAGTTTTGGCACAGGCTTTGGTAAGCGAACTTGCTGCTGAACAGACAATTTTGTGTAGTGAAGAGAAAAGAGTAAGCATTTCACTGAAATATGAAATTTTTAAAAGTTTCATTGATACAGAGAACATGGGATGAGAGTATGCTTTTATCTCTCTCAAAACAATTATTTTCAACATTTTAATTATCTTCAAACAGTACAAAGTTAGAGCTATGTTCTGGTTGGTAAATACACTGTAAAGTAAACTTGAGCTCGACATTTCAAAACATTCATAAATAACTTTTACTGGGAATGATGCCAGTAAGTCACCATTTGTTTGGTTAACAAGTGGAGCTGAATGCATTTCAGGTAACTGGACTAAGTCAAATACAAGACTCCAAAGCATGAGAATCACTAACTCTTCTCATAATCTAAGAGTTCAGGCTGATGTTCTTTTACTCTTCCAAAATGTAAATGGGGAACACACTGAATAGTTTTCTCCTGTGCCCCTTTAAGCACCAAGTGATAACTGTTGTTGGATTTTTAACTTGGAAGACAAATGTAGCAAAAACACAGGCTGTGTGCCACATGCCCTTGGCACTTTTGACACACCAATAACTGTAATGTTTGCATATGGTCCTCTATGCAGCAGATGTATCTGAATACAGTGGCTAAAAAGATAAATTAAGGGGCTGCTTTTTTATACTGCAAATTAAATACATACAGGAGATAGAAACTCCTCAGTCTAAATACAAATGAGCTGCACCTTAAAATTCACTTTCTTTAGCAATTACTCTGCATAGCATTGCCAAAGAGTTAGTGCTACACCTTACTGGTACTCGTGGATGTTTATTTGGTTTCAAAAGGGAATTGACCTTTTTCCTGTGTAGCAAACTGGTACAGGTGGAATCAGACAAGTCATTTGGAGTCAGATGCTGCTTATAAGCAAGAAGTGAGGAGACAGTGGATTGTTTGCAGTGGTTCCCACTATTCTTAGGTTGCCTCTTCAATGGGAGAAGGTGGAAAGGGAATGCAAAGATGAAAAGAGCCAGAACTAGGATAACTGCAGACAGTGCCATGAAGAGATGCAGTGGGAGGTGTCTGCTTGTCGTCAAACGTTTTGTCAGAGCTGCAGCACTGAAGTGCACCAGGCCTTGAATAGCTTCCACAGCCAATAACTTCAAATGGGAAAAAAAAAGATTTTCTTAAAACAGCAGTAAGTTTAGAGAAAATTCATTTATCTGCTCTCTCTACTTGTATTTAGGTGCTCCTTTAAGTCCTTTGAATAACTTTAAAAATTCTCTTTGCAGCTGTTTTGCAGCAAATGTTACAAGAAGCTTGCACATGTAAGTGGCAGAATGGGCTGAAGACATACTCTGGTCAAAAATAGACAATTAGTGGGGCAAATGATGGTGTTCTTACTGTTCCAAGCAGCAAGACATTAAAAACTTTTCTGAAAAAGTCATGATAAATGCCAAAGTCTGGTAATATGCAGACATTCTCTCAGTGATTTTTGTTCTAGCCCATCAAAACCAATCTCTGCAGTCCTACAGGACAAGGGTAGTAACTACCTCCCACTTCAGATTCACAGATTGCAAACAGCAAATGCTATAATAGATTTTACACCAGCACACAGTCAGGCCAGGGCAATAATAAGGGAAAAAAAAAAAAAAAAAAGGAAAAAGAAATTTACTATTCAGTATCTCACTCCAAGAAATTGAAGGTTCTTGTAAGGTAGAGATCCAACTGGATCAGCTGGAGATAGCTTACACTACTTGATGATTTTCAGTTCAGTTTGGAAAACAGTACCAGCTTAAAAATCCTTCTCAAACTAGTTAGGACAAAGTGGTCATTATCATAGCAAGACAAATATTGTCACCAAAGTAGCTTTTGGTATTGTTAAAAGAAGTGATGAAGACAGGAAAGTCAATAAAATCACTAAAGTAAGTATCTGTAATTACCAAGATCAAAACCCACTGCCTTTTTATTAAACATGAACTTTTGTCCTGCATTCCATAATACATAAATAGTGCTGACAATTGGTTTGTGAGGCACTTGCTACAATAGAACATAATTGTATCATGAGAGAAAGGTGACAATCAGGAGATCATGAAAAAATTACATATTCTCACTAGTGGTTAATTAGCCATGCAAAAACCCCTCAAACAGATATTCTCTTCTATTAGGAATGATTACTATGCAGGCCTACAGATGTCAATACCACAGTCATTCAAATACTTCTTTCCCTACTAATTGAAGGTTGTAAAGCTCTGGTGCCAAGGTTTTGCTTCCAAAGAGCTAATTTATGACTAGAAGGATATTTTATGTCTTCAGTTGTAGCAGCTACAAAACTCAGCAAATCAGAACCATCTGTGCACTGATACTTGAATCACCATTCATCTAGCAGCCTATCAGTCACATTAGTTTGCATCCTGCATTCTTGGCTCACATACACTTGTGATGGTCCAAAGTTCACCAGAAATATTAAAAACGAACTATACCCTGACCCTGCCTTATTGAACACACCACAGAGGCAGAAATAGGGCTTCCGAATATGGGGAATTTTGAGGCAAAGGTATGATGGGACTGACATTTCACAGCAAGGTGTGGTAAGACTGCTAATTACTTCCAAGTCCACCTAATAAACCCATGTTTTGATAAAGTGTATAGCTCCAGACTAAGTACCAAAGGAAAACCTAATACATGAGCTGTCAGTTTCAAAACTGCGTAGCACACCACACAGCCCTGCATAGCAATGCCAGAGTAAAATCCCAAAATAATGCTTCCTCTGCATTAATAGGTGCAGGAGTGTAAAGACAAATTACAAAAACAGCTTGAAAGTCAGAAAATTAATTAAATGCTGTCACTAATAAAGGTAACTTTGCTTTTAATCTGGAATCAAGGAAAAAGCTGGTATTCAGATTTGTCTTCAAAATGTTAGTGAACCAAGTCCTTGACTTCCCCTGAAAGTAAATCATTCCCCACAGACCCATCACTTTGAAATGAGAGGCTGCAGGTCAAAAGGACTCATGACAGTTCTTCCTCAAGGTTGACATCTCACATTTTAGTAAAGCCAGGGGGAAAAGGACTTAAACACAATGTATTTAAGGTAAAAGAACTGCTGTGTCAGTCTCATTTTGGGATCTTAAAGTATTTCCTCTTCTACAAAAGAAAACTCAACAATCAAGCAGCTGTCAGAAATAATTCCAGAACTTACTTTTGAGGCCTTAGCAGTACAGCGATTTTGGATGCAGGCTTCAGCAGAAAAGTCCAGAGGGCCATCATAGCAAGTTCCACTTGACTCCAGTCCATCCAGCAGGATTCTCTTGAGCACTTGGTACTTTGGCTTCTCATCATAAGCCAAGTCATAAACACATGCCAAAAACTTGGATATTTCACCTGTGGACCATATTGTAATGCACATTTCATTTGGTGTAGACCTTTAGAAAGAAATTAATTCCAAAATGTATGCTCATCCTACACTGCCAAACAAGACAATGCTATTTCAGCTGAAAACAGTCAAATACAGAACTGATGGTATCCTGTATTTTTGGGATAAGAAAAGGAAAAGACAGACTTGGATAAGCAAATGAACCTTTAAGTGGTACATTTGGTTATGCAAATACAGTAATACATATAGCACCAAAAGTTATCCAGGTATTAAAATTAACCAAAATACTTTATCAACAAAATATAGAAGTATTTCATATTTAATGCATCAAAATACACCTTTAATATTCCCCAAAAAACTTTTAATCTGTATAGGTGCTATACGTTCAAAGAGCAGCTTGTTTTATTTCTAATACTTGGACGAAGAGCAACATTATTTTGCTGTCATTATCAAGTGGTTCTAGAAACAGGAAAAGCAGAGAGTGGGCAGAAACAGCGCTACTAGGAAAACATGCAGCAGATCCAACTTTTCTGTCAGTTGAAAGTGACCCAAGTGTATCCTAAAATGAGTACTACACCAGATATTAGCATCTGGCAAAATGCCTGAAGTAAAGGTTTATTAAACATGTATACACATCATGAATGTAATTTATGCAATGAACAATGCATTCCAATAATTCAATACAGAAGCATGATGAAAATAATTGAATAAATCAAAATTAGATCCTGACCTCTGAAGAAAGTTTGGTGTTTTCCCTGAGTACATTTGTATTTCAGTGAAGGAAGGAACGTGACAAAACAAACCAATTGCTCATTTCAGGTTGAAGATTTACCCATCAACATTTATTTAATCTACTTAGCACTTGCTTATGGGATAATGCAGGAAAAAAAAAAATAGTTCCGGCAATAAATATCCCTAGTATCCCATATTACAAAATATCAAGAATCATTTACTGCAGTGACCAGTGTCCAACAGCATCGAGAAAGCCGCCTTTAACCTTGCAGCATACAAACCCCTTGTGCTGAAAATGTTGAAGGTGTGAGCTTGTACATGAACAGCCTAATCCAGTTCCACTGAAGCCAGAATATTAGTTCAGTTGAATTGCACCCTGAATTAATGAGCGTGGCATACAATCTAACAATGGCTATTACATAATTGCTGTGTAATCAGCTAAATACACAGGTCCTGCAGGCTGAATTCTTCTGTCGGACAGCTATAAGTAATATTGGTTCACACAGGCTTCATTGCAAAGGGTTGCTCCAAGGATGTCTTGTGCAATAGAGAGCTCAGGAATAGTGCACAGGCTCAGACACGATGAAGCATCTGCCTTAAGGTGCAAAACTTAGCAGTAGCATTTAAGGTTATAGATTGAAGACTGTTAACATCTGTGTTCCTTTTGCTTATCTTTTGCTTCCCCCATAGTAGGACACTTCAGTATTACTTTGTCACAGGCTAATAGAGTACATCGTTGTGGTGGTTTAAAGGCTAATTGGAATATTTTAATGAGAGATCATTGGCTGTGAAAAGAAAGTAATAGTGATGTCTACATTACCCACTTGTTCTGAGACACAAAAACAAGAACACAAAGAAAGATAAGCTCAGTCTGTGGCCTCCTGTTTGCCATATTAACTCTTCTGCCTGGATCCGTGTAACTCAAACTAATCGTTCTTCTTCTAACACCTCTTACCAACCTTTCTCAACCCACCATGCACATAAGGGGGATTCCAAGATAAGGGAAGGGTGGAAAGAAGATGGGATGTTGGTTTGAAAGCCATCCTGGGCAGCTCTGCTGGTCAGGAGAGGTTTTGTATCTCTTTATTACGTTTAACTTGTATATTACTGTATATAGTTGTAAATGGTGCCAACCCATAAATACAGCTTCATTCCATAACTTCCAGCCAACTGAGTTAGTCTGGTGAATTCCCAGCTGGGGTGGGGTTGGGGAGGGTGGTGGGGAGGGGAGTGGGGCTTGTGCAGAAAACTCTCAAACCCTGCACAATTGTGCACATACACTTACTAGGGCTGCTTCCAGAAGAATCCCATTCCATCACTGAATCTGGAAGCTCATCCTTAAGTCTGAAACAATGTGAGAGCACAACAATTTAATGTAATTTTGGGGCAAGTGATTCTTCATTTTGGATTTAAGAAGACTGCAAGTCAATTCCAAAGGGAACAGACCTCCACGATTGCTAATGACTCACAGTACTGCTCTTAAAATCTCTTGACAGCTATATTCACTTTTTAAGAGACTGCTGCTTTCATCAAGATCATACTTAAAATGAAGACTGCACTTCAAATTTTTCTTCACACATGTTTTAAGCTTTGAGCTGAAATTATTTCAAATTAATTAATATTTGTATTCCAGAATTTAAGGAGCAGTTCTGGTCTGCCTCCTAGTCAGTCAGCACCAGGTTCTTTCTGCCACATAGTTCACAGGCATTTGAGCGATGCCTGTCAAATTTACAAGCAGGCATGGCATGGACAAAAGGGGTGAGGGAACTTAAGTCTCATGCAGGGCCACAGATGTACTTTATCCAGAAACAGCAAGGACACTGGAACTCACAATCAGTAACACTCTAAAAAGGGATGAAGTATCACCAGCTCTCATTCTGGTGCAGTCATAAACTAGGATGATTTCTTGTCACCTGTAGGAACTTGCAGCTACACAAGCCCTCTTTCCCTAAGTAACTGTAATCTGTTGGTTCAGTCTAGCTGGTTTTTTTTGTTGTTTTTTTTTAATAATAGCCATAAAGCTTCACTGATGCATAAGAGGATGTGTTCTTACATGCATGAAGATGGGGTACACAAGCTAAGAGCCCTCAACTAATCTGTTAAGATCAGAAATAGGGCACTGAAAATTAGATAAAGTGGCATGACCTGGGCAAGTTACCCAATACCAAGAACACAATTCACTAGACTAAAAGGGTATTTCTGATAAATGGACTCTATATCATTTTCAGTGCATTTCGTTGAAGCATGTTTGCTTAGCATCCTGCAATCTAAGGGTTAACCACAAAGGAAGAGTTAGTGAAGCAGCTTGATTGATTAAATTGATTTAACATTGACTAGTATAAGGGTTACCTTGCAGGGGGTTGTGTAATGATCAGAACTTTTAAAGGAGAAATATTAAATGTAACACACGATGTCAACATTTACAGATGCAATCTGTATTATCCACAGGCTTCAGGCTAACCTTTCTCTCAGCTGAGAGCTGATGCCACACTGAATTTGCAGATTGATTTCTGTGGATCAGCTATCCCTATTGTGTACCTCTGTGGTGACTTGCCCTACTTAGAAGTTTGCTGCCTTCTCCAATTGTGGTGTTCCATTTATGGGTAACTACTCTTCTCTATAGCCTTCTGCAGGCGATACTGTACCACATGCAATTAACTCTCTCAAGTCCCAACTGTAAAAGCAGAGAAAGAAAACACTAACACATTCTGTTGCTTTAGTAAGCTCTAAATGAGTCATGCTGGGAAGGAGAAAAAATTTTAATCAAGTTCCTTAGTATTTTGGTATTTAATTGTTTGTAATGGCAGTGGGCTTAGAGAATGTTAAAAACCTACATAAAGAACTTTTGGAAAACAATACCTTACAGCAAGTGAAATAAATTGAATGTGTATGTGGAAAAACTTCCAAGAGATGTTTGTACTACAATCTCAACTGAGCTCCTGTGAAGTTTACTGGAAACACACAACCACTTTCTATATAAGCAGTAAGGCCTACACATATTCACCAATGTTTTCTTTCAGTAAGACTATTAAAAAAATACACATACGAATTGACTGGGCACTGTACAACTGAATTTTATCAAGTCACATATTGTGTATGTGAAGGAAGGTGCACAAGAACACAGAGTTCACATTAACTGCTTCTAACATCTGTCTTAATTAAGGAAAATTGGTTTAGTTTTCTTGCAAGGTGCTATTCCGCAGCATGCAAAGCTGCCCTTTTCAGACCTGTTGTTAAGTCATAGGAATGTTGCAGGGTGATATGCATGTGCATGTGTGTACATGTTTGTGCTGTTTCTACTTTGTATTTTTACTTCGTTTTTGCAGTCTGGACAGACACAGGGTCCTTCAGGTTCTGTTCCCAGGGCAGCTTTCCACACAACCATTGCAGCATACAGTAGCCAAGGATTTCAAGGTCACTTCGTCTGGAAGGAGCTAAAACATGGGGAGAGTGGCAGAGGCAAGAGAGGAAGAAGAGAAAACAAAAAAAAAAAAATTAAGAAAAATAATCTCTTCTTAGGAAATAGAAAATATTTTGATTGAACTAGTGTTCATGAAATATTAAAAAAGTCAAATGGGCAAACTGTTTTGTTTATTCAGCTGTGTTAGACCTAAAACTCCCTAGCATTTGGCCACAGTCCACATACAGGCACTGACTTGTTACTGTTGAAGTAAGGGTCAGTTTCCTCACCTCCTCCAACTTCATTCTTCCTCAGTTTGGCCTGTCACATGGACTTGATCCCCATGGCCTCTGACATGATCCAGACAGCCATAACAGAGTACCAACACTTTCTCAAAGAGCTAAGCAGTAAAACAAAGAAATAAATGTCTGCTGCTAAATTGCTAACACATGTTTGAGGAAGTCCATGGGGTCCACAGTGGTCATGCAGGGACCCTGTGAGTGCAGACTAAACACTGATGGCCTTTCCTGTTCTCCTGTAGAGCTATTTGGACTTGGAAGACATGACAAAACTGCCATCTAGTGTACATCTACACACCAAAGTTGCCTGCTCTTAAGTACCAGGAGCTGTTTGTTTAGAGCTGTAGCACAAACTGAAAAACGCTTGCTCTGCAGAAAGTCCCATGTAACTTTACCACTACTACTTCAAAAAAGGGAAGGTATTTCAGGAACAACTTACACTTCCTCTGCACACTCCAAACATTAATTAACTACAGCACACAAATACAGTAGGTAATTGAAGGAAAAATGAAACCCGTCATTAAATATCATCTTGGCAGAAAAAGAGGTAACCAAAGTTAATCTGTAGATTGACTTTTCCAAGAGAAAAGGGAGAAAAATGCAATACTGCTAGAATTGCTACTGCTACTATTCAGAAGGAACCAAACTTGGAAAAAAAAAAGGAGGAAGCAGGATTGCTGCAGTATTTCTTTGTACACATTTGACTTACAGCCTATAGTTTTCAAGTCAGTGATACATGGAATCTGCAAAACCTGAAACCGTTAATCATGATTCAAGGAAGACAGATGTAGAAGTTAAATTTATGCTTTCCAAAATGAATTTGCACTTCTGAGAAAGGAAAGAAGATTTCAGATCTGTTTGGTACTTTCCATCTAGCAAGAGGGCTAGCAGTTGAGCAGAATGCTGTTAATCTACCTGTAAACAGATGGACTTTATGGGACTTCATTAAATAAATTCCAGAAAGGCACTCAGCAAACTTATTTTTTAATTTAAAAAGTAATGTACTAAAAGTTGTGGTGCCACGCATCATAACTGGTTCTTGTTACCAAACACACATTATTGTAAAAGTAGATTACTTCTTACACGTTCTCTATCTTAACTGCTATTAGACTATCAGAATATTGGAGGCCCTTCAAACTAACAAAATGCTACTCTATCCCTTGGGTGCTGTTTATATTCTGCACTGGATTCAGAAACATCCTAATGTATGGTTTGGCTCTCTTATTAAAATGAAAACACAATCTCTATCACTTGCTGCTCTGCAGTGATTTCTTCAGCCATAAATCTCCTGTTAAATGTGGAACAATTCCAACCATACACATGTTCACAGCTCCTTCTGCCAATATGGCAATTCCAGATTAGAACCAGATAAACCAGCAGTTTTGATTGCAGATACTCTAATTTTCACATGATGCTTTTCTGGCATCTACTTGTATATGATGGGCTGCAGAAAGTCTTGAGGAAAATTGTCAGAAATACAACAGACCACTTTTTTCCACTGAGGGACTAATTGATACAATTCCGTATATAATGTTAAGTCAATTACATTCCAGAAGATCACCTAAGATAATTCATTTTCTGACAAAACAGCCCCCAGAGAGTGAAGTTTACTTCACAGTTACAGTTTGGCTATGACTAATTACCTTCTCACTCAGTGCAGATCCTCCAGCCATTTCCTGACTAACACTAGGGCAAAGCCATCACAAGAAGATGTGTGCAAGACAGACTTTACTGATACCTCCCTAAAGCCACAGTAAAAAAAGAACAGTAAAAAAAAGAAAAGGTACATGTAACTAGGCCATACATCACCAAAACATAAAAGGGGAAATGTTTTAGAGAGAGATGGTAAACTCCCCTATCACTTTATTGCCCAGGTTACTGAAATGTAACTACATAAAGACATTGACATGTGTTTTTCATAGAAGCACATGAAAATGTCAACATTTGATTATTTGACTGCACAGGCTTACAGTTTCTGCTACTTTGTCAGCTCAGAATTAGAGATGTTAACTTCAACAACTTTTAACATAATTTAGAGCCTTTTATTTTTAAAAAATGGTATTCAACTGAACTTTAATTAATTTGTATTATTTATGAACAATGGAATAATTAGATTTCCACCCCAAATAAAGCACTAACATAAATTTCAACTCTACCTTTACTTGCAAAAATAAACCTGCTAATACAATTCTTGATAAATACCAGCATAAAACAATTCTGTTTGTTAAGTTATAGCAGCTATAATATTATATATTTAAAATAGTATTTAAATTATCTTCCTTCTCTGTAAACTAAAAACTTGTTGGGTTTTTTCTTTCTTTTTTAACAGATACTTGGTTTCTACTTTTCTATTAACCAGGATTTTTTATTATTACTATTAGTCTCTTACAAAATGCTACTTAATTGAAGAACAAAATATCACTAACATGTTCCCATATGTGGTTTAGTTTAATTGTTTAATTGAAGATTTGAGGCCTGATTCAGTCTTTAAACCTGCCAAGATAAATTGGGAAAACTTGCACTGAAATTAAGGAATTTGCAACCATGTCAGTGAAAGCAAATTTAGGCCATAACGAGTTTCATATACACCACATATACTCAAACAACAGACACAGTGGTCAATGGTAACTAAACAAAACTGAAGACATTCAACCTGAGAAGGAAACATATTATGCATCTCTGTATATTGGATGTGGCAGCTACCTGAGCCCTAATGCATATTCAAATTACTATTTCAAAATAGATCATAAATTATATCATACTGGCTGCAAGATGCTGTCAAAACTACAGTTCCCAAGAACTCACCTGAAACTCATAAAAATGGAAGTTTTCTTCAGCAGCCCTTAATAAATTAACTTTCTCCAGCTTTTTGTAAAGATCTAGGAGGCTAACCAATAACAGATTAAATGTTCCTCTATTATTTTTAATTAGCACTAGTACCTTGTAATTTCACCATAAATGTTTCTTTAGCTTGGAAGCTTTTTAAAGATTGTGTTAGTTGCTCATTGTGATGCTTTGGGAGTTACCTGCTCCCACACACAATGAATGCACCCAGACTAGACACAGCCAGCTGGAAGTTAAGGAATGAAGCTTTATATTCACAACTTAGCACAAGCAGATATTTACAATATATTACAAATACTTACAGTGATACACAAGTTAAAAGTAATACAGAAACACAATACCCCTCCCAGAAATCAGAGTCCCCAGGAGGGGCTTCCAACCACCCTTCTACCTTCTCTCCACAACCTTTTCTTATCGCAGAATCTGCTTTACGTGCAAGGTGAGTTGAAAAGATTGGCCACAGGGGTTAGAAGCAGAATGATTAGTTGGGTTACACAGATCCAAGCAGAAGCAGGGAGAGAGAGGCAGACACTAACAGACTCTGACAGACACTCTTATCTATGTCTATGTCCTTGATTTTATACATCTCAGCAAACCTATGAGTGAAGTAGACATTATGATTGTTTTCTTTTCACAGCCTATAATCTAATTTTTCTCATTAAAATATTCAAATTAGCCTCAAACCAGCACACTCATATTGTATCTACAAGCAATGGAAGCTCCAGTTCTCCCTGGCATCACATCATATGCATTCATGTTAATTCACACGAAGAGAACTCATAGCAGAGGCATTAATCCTAAAGCCCATAAAGGAGTGTTAACATGACCACAGAGACACAAAATTATGTTAAAAATGTATCATTACAATGTTTTAATAAATGCACTAAAAATTACAGAATTTCTTAACTCAGGTTGAGATGATAAAAAACAAGACTTGTCAAAAATCAGTGTCTGTATTAGGGACAGGAGAAAGGAAAATATAAAAAAGCCTAATAATTAAGCATCAGTTCCCCAAGGCACTAGTGAGCCTCAGAAACTTGCTGCAGCAGGGCACCAACTAACTGAATAGCAGGAAAACCATAAATAAAAATAGTTAACTTTATGATACATTTCAATGCTTGGAGGCCACCCTGTACAGAGTTACAAGTCTCTGGCAGGGCAACTGCCAGCAGGACCCAGGAACAATCTCTCTTCCCTTCACATACAGTTCTGTAACATTAGCTTGGCACATCAGTAAGTACTCACTGACAGTAATGGCCACTATGGAATGCTAGAAGGAAAAATCCAGTATTATCACACTGGTCAACTGTGTCATCATAACTGGACTACAATTCTGCCAGAGAACTCAGTCTGGGACACGGCCATGAGTGACTTCTCCTGTGTCAGCTTGTAAACTGGGATTCTATAGCTACACACAACTGGTTACATGGCTGACTGGCACAAATCATGCTGCAGAGCTGGCAGGAGTTCCTGCAGTTCTTCACAGGAAGGATACAACTGTGAGTCCTCAGCACTGACCTTGCCTTGGAAAGTGCCATACCAACATCGACCTCACAGTTCTTAAGGCTGATGACCTTGCAAAAGCATCACAAAAGCTGTGAACCAGCCCACATCTGAAGCACTCTCCTGTGAATCACAGGATGCAGGCCCAGAACAGTAGTTGAGTATTTCACCTAGAGCCACAAAAAAACAGCAATATCACTGCTTCTGTCCAGCTGTGACCTCACTCATGAGCACACTGAGCTAGCAAGTCCTGCAGGCCATAAAGTCCCAAATCTCTTCAAAATAGCAGAGGTGTCCTAGACAATCATGACAGCCTGATGTGCAGACAAATGCACAGCAACCTCCAAATAAGCAGTTACACATATCCACTGACCAGCAGGATCTAACTGCAGAGCCTCTTTATTTTCACATGCTCTGCTGGATCAACAGCAGAACCATACAGCCAGCAAGGTTCTCCTCTGAACATGGACAGAGTAAATAATCATTGTGACTGGTAGAATGTGATGTACTGAAACGAAGAGGGATGGGGTCATGATTTGATGGGGAGAAGTTTATGTAGTGGCAAGGCTGGAAGATGAAAGGGAACTTCACCATGAGATCTACATCAAAGATAAAATGATCATGACAAGAAGTGTAGGTACCTGATTGGCAGTAAAAGTTTTCAATATTGCAGTAAGAAGAACATGCAGCAGGAGAGCAGAGACCAGAAATTTTACTCTTCTGTCACATTTGTGTGGCAAGAAGACAAATTATGGAAGTTAAGGGGCTGACAAGAAGCTCTGAAATTCACAACTGAAAAAAAAATCCTGGTGTAGAGAATCAGAACCACAATTAAATAGCCAGTTCCCAGCCACACTCATTAGTTGTGCTAGAAAGTCATAATGTATATCTTAGTTTTGTTGTTTCTGGACATTCTTGGCAGAAGAGAACAAGCCTATTCAATCATTTCCTTGCTAAACCAAACTCTTCTTTCACTTCCAATGACCTCCTGCTCCCTCTTGTCTCAGGCACACAATTTCTGAATGCTGGATTAAAAAACATCTTTTATTTCACACTGCAATGGTTCCACCCATTTTTTTGCCATACCAGTTATATTTTCCTGTTATCTTCAGGATTTACAGTTTGTCCTGCACACAGTCTTTGAGAAACATGTATCAAACTGCAACAAATCAATAACTTATTTGACTGACAAAAAAAAAAAAAATCCAGCAGGCTCCCTCTGAATCCTAACTACACACAGACAGATGCAAAATAAACCCCCTGATCCAGAGCCATGTTCTCTGGAAGCCATGAGGGATCAGAAAAGAGTATGTTTCCAAACATAGTTGTTTATATTCTTGCACATCCATCCTCACAGAATGAGCCCTGTGTATATTCTAGTCAACTCCTGCATGTGAAAGAAAAGGAAAATAGACTAGCACTGAGAGGTGGCTTTAATACCAAATAGCAACGTTCTGTCAGACCAGTGGGGAGAAGAAGAACAAGCACTGCAGAGCTTTCCCTACAATCAGCCCACTGCCTGCACAGCATACAAGCATTTGGATGAACCTCAATAGTGCAGGATACAACAACTCATGTGAGTGGCACAAAGAACTGACTAAAATATGGTATTGAGCTGCTGCAACTGCCTTGCCCAACACAAGAGATTAAAATAAACACTTCTGCTTGATGAAACCAACTCAGACCAGCTACAAAAGTGGGCTGAATTGAGGGAAATGTCACCTGACATTCTACATATCCTGAAGTTTATCAAAAGTTACAAGTTCTGCAAAGATTTCAGTACCTCGTCTAACCAATGCAAGATGACAAAACTACCAATAGTTACTGCAAAATATCAAAAGTAAGAGGGGAGTCATCTTTAAATCTATGTCAAACACAAATATATGCAGAAGGGAATTTAGCATAGACAATTCATGCTCTTATGTTCATCAATGATAGCAAATTAAAACTAGTCTTACACACTCAGTGCACAGGACTAGAGTATTTTAAAAAAACTCAATATGTTAAGCACAGTATATCTCCAGAGAAATTAGGTATTGACTGCATGCCTCAGTGAGTAGAAAAATCTACAAAAATCTATAGGAGGCATTGATCCAAATATTACTTTTTAACACTATGTAACAATTTTTTAAATGTACACACTGTGCAGATGTAATTCTCTTTAATTATCAATCAACAAACAAAAATGTAATACTGTTTATACAGTATGGTCTTTAAAAATTAATACCATGAATACACTCAAATACTACACTAACCTAACAATGCAGTTCTGTCACACAGTATTTGCATCAAAATAGAAAGGTTTTAAATTTTGAAAAAAACACACAGTGGTTGTAGAGATCCACCCACCAGGTACAAGAATGCTGATGATGTGGGCAGGATCCTGTGGCAAAGCCTGACTTGGGTCCTGACTTGGTTCACAGTGAACTCTAGACATGAGGTTGTGATGTTGACTGTTAGCAAAATATACAAGTCCAGAAGCCCCCCCAAACAGCACTGCAGCGACAGCCTGTGGGCTCACACACACTGGGCAGAATGGAGGTGTGCCTTGCAAAACTGACAACAAAAACAGTATGAAAAGACATGAGGCAGGACAGATGCTCCCAGCCTTTCCCAACTCAGGGGAAATTCCTTTTCAGTTCCAGCACAATGTCAAAGCCACCAGCACTATGAGTTTACACCAGCATGCACTAAAGCAACTTGTTTGATGGCACCAATTCACCATTAGCTGGAACAGGAGCAGTACATCTGACTCAGCCCTTACTGAAGGCTATCAGAATAATGACTAATCCTACTACCCAAAAGATTACCATGCAGGTAGGTAAGTTTCTGAATCTCAGTGTACAGCATAACCTCTACAACTGATGAACTCCATGGAGAGCTTGGGGAATAAATAGGCATGCAGCTGGGTTAAACTCTTGATTCTACTAGGAAAACAACTGTAGTGATTTAAATTAGTGGGAAGTAGTTGCATCTGATTGGCTTTAAGCAAGTAGATTATCAGCTTCAAGCATTTCCAAAAAGCACTTTTGGAAGCAATAAATTCATAATTTAGTTTCAAGTTTCAGCATGTACCTGAAATGTCTGTTTATATTCAAGTAGCTACTTTGTGAGCAAGTCAAAATGGTCTCATTTGTCTAGCTCAATACAGCACCTGGTATGATTCCAAGGTTTTGAGGTATTTATGTTGCTACATACATTCAGGAAATGCCCTCTGAAAAGGATCTCATTTGTAGAAAATAACATTTTAAAATTATAACTGTATTCCAAGATAATGGAAATAGAAAAGTATTTCACTCCCAAAAACAGGGCAATATCAGAACAAAGGTTGGCTATGCAGCTTCAGTTTGCCAACAGTAAAGCAGTCTTGAAATGCTTTTCAGAAGAACATCCCACCTCCCCGGGTACATGAGAATGCTTTGAGCCTCAATCATGACTTGGTATACCAGAGCACAGAAGCTGTTCTTTGTTCCAGGTGTGGAAAGTCTTTCAGTATACCAAAACATCTCCACAACTCTAAACCTCACAAAGAAATTAAGGAAACCAGTTCCTGTATTCTGCCACCTGGATCCGTGCAACCTCTGACAGAAGTCACTGCAGATGTGCATTTTCCCTGAGATGCTGAGAGACCTGCTGCAAATGGGAAACTGGTAATTTGACCTTAATGGGGATTCAGGTTACAAAGACAAATCTGAGGCATTCAACATTAATAGTCTGGATTCTCTGCAACACACCAGATACCACAACATGTCTGCAGAATTTTCCAGCAGAAGCATCAGGAAAATCTTCATATTTTCTATTTGCAGCTATTGACAAGCAAAATATTGGCAGGTGTAAGATGGCATAAGCTCCCTCAAGCTCCCTTTCTGAACACTTAGGTTTCTAGAGTCCTGCTTCTTACCAATTCCACCATGGTTTGAGGAGGGTACTCTAACCCACAGACTGCAGAGAACAATGACTCATTGCATATACACACCTTTTGCTACTCAAGTTTGTAAAATTCCTCTACTCCACCACATAAAAGAAATTATCTATTCTGTAATCAAATATCCATTAACAGACACCTCTCCACTAAGCAAGCTAGCTGTCTCAATCATCCAACTGCCAAATTCCAAAGATCTACTCCTCAAACAGCATTCACATCAAATACTGGTACATGGCCACACTGTTCATGCTACCAGAAAAGACAACCTGTCAGACCTCCAGAAAATGCATTGTATGCTTGGGAGGGTTAGAAGTGTCTGAAACAGATGTTCACTTCACCACTGTTTTTTCAGTAGGTGAAATTGTGCAATTGTCTTAACAGTAAATAGTTGACAGTCTTATTTCATTTTTCCTAATGACCAGAGTTAAATGATTGCAGGTTTTAACAATGTTAGCAAATTATCAAGACCCTCTACATTACATGGTCAATGGTCCTTTTAATAGAAAAAGCAATAATACACAGTTGTTTGTGCCAACTAAAACTCATTAGAAAGTATTCGTTTAAGGTAACAGTTCAGCAGCTATTAACAAGGACAAATTTCTACTGTTATCACTAGTGACATTATGATCCTAGAAGAGCTGGCAGCAGGAAGCCATTCCTTTTGTTTTAAGAGATCTTGGGGGTGAAGGAGGAGGGGAAGAGGGGAAAGAAAAGTTAACAAAAACTGTTTTGTAGCAAGAGTCAAAGTTTTTCAATAATGACCATTTTTTTTCACTAGCATAACATTAGAATTGACTTTTTGTCTTGCTGACATAGCAACTAAGAAAGTTGTGTTGCATTGACCATATTGATTGTGAACAATGCAGCCATCAGTGGGACTTTGCACCATATATTTTCAATATTGACCTCCCATTCCCTTCTCCATGGCTCTATGGGTCTGCTATTGGATTTGGACTGCAGTGTAATAAACAGCTAAGGTTTAATTAATGGTAAATGAATACAAGACATAGGTTATGACTTTAACTAATTAGGGAATTGTTGAATTAAGTCTGCCTTGGAATGCAAGGCAGTACAATCAATATCCAATAAAAGGACTATGTATGTAATTTACCTGCAAATGTGTTTCCAATACCATCAAACTGAGTTTAAATAAGTAAGATATATGAAGGACTACTAGAAAAAAATTCAAAAAGTTAACACTTTGACTCAGAAATAGGTTTTCCTCCTTGCACAAGTAATGTCATCTTGTAATAGCCTCTCAGAACACAGATGGTGACACTCAAAACAGCTCTCCATAGAGGACAGTGTGTACGCCAAACATTTTTTCTTGACAAGGCAACATTAGCAAATACTGCCTTTGCCTCTACAGAGTATAGAGCATGAAAACCAGTGCTCCCAACATGAACCAATTAAGTTTAATAGCAAGCTCTTCCTAGGGTGTCTTGGTTCACCCTCCAGAAGCAGCCTTTCAGTTTTAAGCATGCTGTCCCCCATTCCCCACCCTAGCCCTGGAGAAACACTCAGGTACAAGAAGAGGTCACCACACAGGTGTCTGATCAACCCTGAACAATCCCCAAGACTACTTCTACTGTACACATCAGCTCACACAGCCCGATTACTCATTCTGCAATCATTCCTCTGAAATAAAAAANGAACTCTATTGTCCCATTATGGCCCTTCCTAGGATTTTCTTGATAGTGTTTGTGGTTCCCATTGGGACAATATCTGTAGGAAAGTCCATAATCTGCAAGATAAACCTGGAAGACATGAACAGACAATGAATAATGCTTTTGTCCTTTTAAAGTATAACCTTTATAATTATGTCTTAAGAAACTGATACATTAAGGACATCCTTAGATCTAAATTTTATTAAACCAATTGGTGCCTTAGGATAAAATATATACAACCAGGGGCTGTAACAGCTGCCCTCCCCATTTAAATCCTTCCACTACGTTTATTTCAGAGTCAAATAGAATTTCAGTCTTTTAATTTTGTTTCTAAGCTCTCTCCTCTCCAGGTGGGCATCTAGACAGCCTAAAGTACAACATACCTGCTTATAGGATCCATTCCCCTACTTACTTATACAGGCACATACACACTCCTACACAGTATAATTTCATAACAGCAATGAAACTTCAGAGCCAGTGGAAGCGAGGCAGGAGCTTCCCCCAGCCAGACTGGACACAGGACTCCAGTGCTAGCAAGGGACTGTAACCACAGTGCTGCCCAGCTGTAGTCTCATCCTCCTCTTTTTGACATCAGTGTTTGTCACTTCATAGCAATTATAATTATTTAAACCGAAAGTGCAAGATACAATAAAGCAAAAGAAACTATCCCTCACCTCAACCCAGAATGCAATCTTAGTAAAACACTCCTAAATTTCTAATAAATTTTAAAAAGGCTCAGAGCCAGACTTCCTTCTAAGTTACTTCAACGCAAACCCAGGGGACTAGAATAATGGAAAGAGAGAAAAAATCTGGGCCTTCACTGTGTATATTGAGGCAAGCTCACACATTCTGCCACATTTACCTTTCCATTCTAGTACAGGTTAGGGTTTTTTCGATACTTCACTATAGCTACCCTAAATAACCAAAGGGGGAAAGCCATGACCTGAATGACCTCTCTGGGTGATGCACTTCCAGATCTTTGGGACTTAACTGTGCAAGTCTTTAAAGTCAGTCTTGTTCAATTTTATGGTATCTGAAGCTGAAAACAGAACAGCACAGAAGACATGAATTTTACTTTCTGTCCTGCTGCCTGTCAGGAGAAACCCTAACACACCATCTGTCTCCTATACCTCTGTTTTTTCTACAGGCGGTGCACAGGCAGTACTGCAACTATGCCAATTCTGCCACTCACCTAATTTAGATTAAGGGCACCAGCCTACTCTATGAAGTCCAGATTAACGTGTTCTGTCTTCCAGACAGAAGGGTGGACTTAATACATACACATGGTCAATCACTGCAGCACAGCTTATGTGCAGTAACTTGTTGAAAGCAGCTGGAGTTTAATCAAAGTCCATCCACCCCACCATAACCTATAGGTTATTTTCTCACTTTCATTTTCACAATCCCATCTAACCTTTGCCCCTTACATTGACTAGTTCTCACATTAGGTAATTGCTTTTTTTTTATAAATACCCAAGTATGGCACTTTCATTCAGAAAAAAAAAATAGCTACAGACTACTATTATATAACCAGTGGAACTGATCTCTGGGGCAAAAGCTAAATCATCTAAAGACATACAGTGTCTATTAATCATATAATTATTATAGAAGAAAAGCTTTTTATTATTCAAGCCTTAGTTTTGTTTCCACGTTAACTACAAAATGGTTTACTCTGTGAAAGTCTAAAATAAACTCTTCTAGCACTCACTTGTAATTTCATTATGTCACTCCTGGTAGAGGAAAAACAAACGCAAAAAACCCTCAAGAAAAAGCTTTAACACATTACTTGCAGCACATTCTGTAGAAAGTACAGATTCTTGTTTGTGCTCTAGGCAGCTTCAAATACTGTGATAGCTGGCCTCTTGGTTTTATGGTTTCTGCTGCAGGACCTTGAAGCATGTAAGCTGAGATGCAGCACTCACTTCCTGCAAGGAGATGGCTTTTAAGATTATCCATGATGTTTTACACCTGACAGACCACACAAGATGTGATACACAATTAAAGGCGGTAGGTACCTTTAGAAAACTGGACAAGGCACAAACTTGATTGGGTTGACTAGTTTGATTCCTACCTTCATACATTCTCCTGCATATTCCTGACACTCTGGTACCTGTCCTAAGTGAACCCACAGTCAGCGTGACAGAACTAAAGTAGACTATCTTAATACCAGCTTTTGCAAGACCTCTGTATCCCTCATGGCCTGGGATGTTGAGAGTAGGCTAAGTGGTGTATTTTTTCCAGGCTAAGGGGTACATTTTAGATTTTGCTTAACTACAGGTTTCTAGCATGTACAGTTGGCTAGGTACAAAATGATGAAATAGAGAATAGGTTTCAGTCTTTATATATTAAGGCCATGCCTCATATTTAATCAAGCCTTTGTTAGAAAAAACAATACAAGATGAACATCCCTGCCATCCTCTAGTTCAGTCTGGGCTGAGAGTGCTTGCTTATGTGACAGACATTCTCGTACAGCAGCCCAGCCTTGGTGGTCTTTCAAACTATTGTAAGAACAGGGCATCTAGGAAGTACTCACAAATGTCTGCTTGTTAAACTTGACTCTGTAAACAAGTTACCAGTTATCCTGCAGGTAAATCACAGTAACTATGTACTCTAAATCAATTTTTAAGAAATACATTTTGTTTAATTTACTTTCACTAAGATTAGCAGAGCAGTTTTAAATTTATATTGAAAAACTCCTCTGGAAGTAGGAAATAGCTTTAGATTATCTTGCCTTCACTGTTGGTGGCAAGATCTGGAAGCCAAGAAGCTATTCACCCCTTGCACAACTCTCAGAAGAATTTTTATACTAACATGCAACTAATGGTAGCCTCTCGAGGCAAAGCCTTTTTGGCCATCACCAAAACTCAATCCCCTTCAAGTTGCACAAAACTAGCAATGCACTGTTACAACCCTGCCACAACCATTATCAGAATGGCCATGTTATTTTAAATTACCACTAATAAAATTTCAATTTTCATTATAACCTTTTAATCATTAAATATATCATAGATTATTGTCACTTTTGGATAATATCACAGTGTGCCCTTCCCAATCTGCTCAAAACATGCGAAGTACAGGTAGGCAACAAATGTTACCGTTTTTTTAAAGGGTATAGGAAAGGCAAAAAGATGGTGAACATTAAAGAATATCAAGAAAAGCAAGTCTCTAGGTGTACTTTTCACTACGATATGTTTCACCTGCGTCCCTCTTTCTTCTGAGTCTGCAATAGACTCAGCAGTGCTTAGCATTGTCTGTTACTGATAGATATTGTTATAGATTAGGAGCCAGATTTCTAAAGTCTTTGAACTTAATTTCTTGCAAACATGAACATGCTCATCTTAATCAAGTGAATAGCCATACAGGCACTTATCTACATGCACAAGCAACAAGCCAGGGATTTGGCAGCCCTCTTGTTTTACTTGTGCATGACTCCCTAACAGCACTTAACAGCTGAAGTGTTAAGTGTGCATTAAACACACAAAATTCTTACAATTTGTATACATCATGATATATAACTTCACTGAGCTAGGAAGTAGTAAGACAAATGTGTTGGACTCTCATGGTATCCTCTCTGTCTTTAAGTATATATAGAAGGAGATCTATCACCCAACAAATAACAATACAGCAACTATGCATTGGGTTTTTTTCAGTGGTTCCATTACTAGGCTCATGTATTGCACTGTAAACAATTAACTACATACCTACTAATAAGAGGCAGATTGGTTGCTAATGGCCTTAGTGCTGTCAACTTCAGTTGGATGCTGCACTAAAGGGAGACTGAGATCCACCTGGAGACAGGAAGCCTTATGTATAGAAATAGCACCATTCACAAAACAGAAGCCAAAGAAGGAAGAAAGCAGGTTAAACAACAGAGAGAGGGGAAGAAACCTCCCATGACTTTTCAGCAATGAGTTCTGATGCTGGAATCATCTGAACATCAGGATATTTGGGCCATTACTACACCAAACAGAAAGCCACTAATTAAAAAACCAAACCAAAACTAGTGTAAACAGTTCTATTAAAACGTAGCAGACTCAGGAAAGAAAATGATAGCCAACTGACTGTAAAGCTACATCTCAGACCAACTTAGCCAACTTCCATGATTTAGAACTCAACTGTTTCTATACGGAATTTCTGCATACTGTACCCTTCCTAAGAACACATGAAGGAGAACAGAAACATTTTCATTTTACTCAATTCACATGCTCTTTAGCACATCAGTCATACTGGGCACAAAAAAAGAAAATTAAAAAAAGTCTTAAAGCTGGGGTTGTTTTCATGCATCTTTTTCCCATGGGATCAATGTGCAAACTCTATTTTCTATGCTAGTCCAGTGAACGCTGGTCTTCAAATTCTGAAACACATACTCGTTTCACCTTTTTGCTTAGGGCTATCTATGATAAGTCTGAGAGTTCTATTCTCTAACTACCTTGTCTTAGAAACGCTTAAAATCAAAATCAGAACTGAGGTACAAATACCATTAAAATATACAGTACAAAAACGTAAATAGGCAACTTCTGGTGCAGACTTGAGCCTGCCATACTGCAGCATGTCTACCTGTATATTCTCAGAGCAAGGTGGGAGGAGGCAGGAAAGAAAATACAAGGTAACTGTTTTGAAGAGGCATTCTTCCAAAACTTATTTCATTTATCAAGAACTCAAATTTTAATTTCTCTGGTGATCACTTATCCCTTTTAACAGTATTACAATTTAAAGGAGTTTAACAGATTTAAGTTTCTCTTTTTGAGTCTTTATCAATAATGCTTATTCTGCTTCATCATACAAACAGCTACTGCTATGCACCAAATTATGTTTAATTTATCATGATACTGAGATAGAGCTTCACTTGGGTAATTTATAGGTCTGATCACTTCAGGTTTCCTTTTAGGCCTCTCTGAGACTCATGGGCTGTGTACTTGCCCCAGTACACCACTTCTGTTCTGTAAATCATTGAGCTAGGTCCATGTTCAGAAACATATTGATTAGAGAATTGATCACTTGACCTGTATGGCCTTGCTTCCTTTCACTGAACAGACCTACAGAAAGCTGCTCAGAAATCGGTTGATTTTGATCTTCTAACCAATTCTAAACATCATTTGGAGGTCACAGAGGGGCAGAACCTTTACTTTGTTTCTCTGCCTTGCCACAGAAGGCAGGGGACAGCAGGATAGATTTCAGACATTCTTTCAAAAAGCAGATTACGATATTTATTTGCTGTGGTGTAAATTTATCAGGTTAATTCAGAGGGGAGAGAGAGAAAGAGCAGAAAGTCTAACACAGAAAAATGATCTTGTTCAGAAATTTAGGAAATCAGGGACAAATTCACACACAAGAGTACACATATAGAGCCATTAAATGACAAAAAAAAGTGAAGTTGAATATAAGAGTACAAGAGATTTAACTCTCTCCCCCAAAACAGGTATACAAATACATTTTGAATATGTAATTTTAAGATATTAGTTATGGTTTTCTTTTTTAAATGAATTTATAGAATTGAAGAAAATTTTCATTATCTTTTGAAATCCTGGACCCTAAAAAACAAGAATCCACTAACAAAATTTTGAACAAAAATTCACTACAGAAATTGTGAGGTCAGACAGCTTTATTATGCCATCTCCTGCTGGAGCTACAGGTCTCTCAGCTTGTATTCCTGAGTTTGAGTTTGCCACTGCTCTCACTCCTATGAGATTAGGTTGATCACTTTGCCACCTAGTTCCCCTGTTTTTAATTAAAAAAAAAAAAAAAATCAAGGCACTCTAGCTATCAAACATTCTAGCAGAGATACAGCTTCATTTGTAGAAAAAGCTGTCACAATATCAGAAATACTTATGCTGGAAGTGGACATATCTGGAATATTAAGAAGCCGTTTTCATGGCAAAGTTATGTGAAAATAGCCAGGACAAACACAAGATCATCTGTCCATGTACACATGTAGTGAGCTGAGTATCCAAATGAGGGAGAGAACTATCTAGTACTGCTCTAACCCAGGAAAAGAACAAGTATGGAGGCAGCAAGCATAGAATCAAAAACTCCAGAAGAAGGATATTCAATTAATGGTATATGTAGTATGCAATTATTTCTTCTTTTCATGCCCCACAAGCCACAGAGCATACATCTTTCAAGATACTGTGCAAGCTGTGTCTGAAAAGTAATTTATTTGACTAGAAACAACATGAAGACATCTGCCCTGCCATGTAAGCTTAATATACTCACATTATCTTAATAGTATGTTTAGAAACAATCATCACTGCCTACATAGCTGTAGATTAGAATAGCATGGGTATCATGGCTTCAGTGAAATTAGCAGACCACTGTGGCCACTTAGAGAATTTCTGGAGCCCATGACTGTAAAGTTTATCTGAATAACATCTGAATTGCTCTGTTTTCTCAAGCAGACAGAAATAAAGTATTAATTGAGCTTTCGTAAGTGCAAGCAAACCTTAGAAACTTTTTCCTGTTAACTCTTCTTCTGAATTAGAATGTGAACTTTTAAAAGTTTTATGAAATAGCATCAGTGGAAAAGAAATTTTACTGACCAATATCCTACACAAAACCTTTCAACACTAACATGTACTTCACACATGTTAAACAAGAAGTTACTGAAACTGGAATATCTATTGATTTTTCATTTAATGAAACCTGTCCAGTAACTCAAAAGTATCTCATTTTAATCTGCCAATGAATTCACTACTCACGAAAACAAAATACTAGCATAATACAATCTTCATGCGGACAACATAAATCAGAAAATCACCCAACAATATGGCTAATTCAAAAGCAGCAGATCAAAGTCAGTTACACATCTTAAAATTTTATGATTACTGTAAATGGACACTTCCAAAATTATTCCAATGTGAAAAACAGCAGCATATCTTGCTGTCATAAAAACAGACAATAGCCAAGACAAAAGAAGTCATTTGAGTTATGTTAATGGGTTGGGTAGCAGATCATTTTGCCTCTAAATCACCTTCTTCTCTGAATTTAGAAGGCTGGTAAACACCATAAACCGAGATTTTGTACTAGAAATTACCACTGCTCAAAACCATGGTTGTTTTAAATATCCATTATAGTTTTCAAATTACGTGTGATTTAGAAAGCTGAAAAGTTACATTTGATTTAACTACTTAACATGAAACTTGTAAAAAAAACCCAAATATAATTCAATGGTTCAACTTCCAGTGTCAATGAGCTGTTTTGTAAAGCTTGTTTCTTTGTCGCTGCAGCAGAAAATTGAAAGAAAAGGCTAAGTTTTGCCTATAGCTAATTATACTGAAGTAATTTTTCATAAATTGATATTTTTTCTCCAAGAAAGAAGCATACTCATAATTGAAGGGACAAAAAACTAATTTTAAGAGTATGTGGAGTGTGACAAGATTGAAAGACTTCAAAACACTTCACCAAACATTTCCATTCCAAGGCTAGTTTGAGGCTTTAGAGAGCAGAAACCTCAGTCCTCGTTACCTGCTATATCCCTTACACCAAGTAGGATACAAGAGCTAGCAACATGGAAACACAATTCATAACAATATTTGAAAAACAGAACTTCTCAAGAATGAAAACCAACGGGCTACACCTTTCTACTAACACACTGCAACTGGCATAATCTAGAACAGCAAGCAGGTCCTCTAAGTTGCCCTCTTGATTAGCTTACCCATCTCTAATGGTACCACAGTCAGCAGAGCACAAAGTGAACAAAGCAGTTTTCTTCTGCTTCTTTTTCAAACTTTTAGTCATACAGAGCCATTCTCTGAGAGAATATGAGTGTTAACACATGAATGTCTTCTGAATTGGGAATTGTTACTGCAGAATATATATAAAACTTTTAAACGGTTACGAACACATTGAAGTAGCTGTAGATAAGTAAGCGTGCTTACCTCATGTGGATTGGTGTAGCCCAGAAGAAGATTTGCTGCTTTAATGTCACTATGAACATACTCATTTTCGTGTATATATTCCAAAGTATCCAACTAGGAAAGGATTTAGAAGAGAAAAACATCATCATAATCTCCACTGAGCCCTAAACCCTACCACCAAATATTTCTCACTTGTACAGTGAAATCAAGTGCTACTCAGACTGAGCTGACAAATTTGTTTTGCGTTAGAGCACAAGGACTACCCGCTCCATCCAGAGGAGTTCCTATTCAGCACATGGCCAATGACAAATCGTAAACAAGGTGCACTTTGACATGAACTATCACCGTGTAATTATCCACGACTACCAACTCAAATCCAGAATGAAACTGCTACTTTATAAACACTGTAGGAAATGTCAAAGAACATCAAGATCTTAAAAATCACATATTCAGTCAGCCCTGAAGGTTTATAATATATTCGATCCTGGCAGTTATTATATGACCTGCATTTCATATCACCAGCCCCCTGCATCATCAGCATCCTGCTTCAGCTCCTCACTGGGGTACAAAAGTCCTAATCATTACTAGAAAAACACATTAGCACATGGGAACTCATACAAAGGACATTCTAACCCTGGCTTTTGGAGAGTAACAAGTGCACTATAACTTTGTCAGTTGTGTGAAAATAAAAGCCCTTCACTTTTTAGTTATTACTAAGGTTAAAATGAAACTTTGGAATTGTCCAGTCTAAACCTTCTGCTTCAAGTAGCACTAATGTAAGTTAAATTGGGTTGTAAAAAAAAAAAAAAAAGCCAAGTTTTAAATGTCCCCCAATGATGGGTGTTTAGCAGCCTCTGGGAAGTGCATTCCAGTACTAACATGCTCTTCCTGCAAAAACTTTTCCTTACACTCAAGAGTTCCATACAGCTTCATAGAATCTCAGCATGGTAAGGGTTGGAAAGAATCTCCTGGGATTATCTAATCCAGCTTTCTTGGTAAAAGCAGTCACCCACACGAGATTGCAAAGGAACATGTCCAAGCAGATTTTGAAGGTCTCCAGAAAAGACCCCACAACCTCTCTGGGCAGCCTGTTTCAGTGCTTCAACACCTGCCCAAAAGAGCAGACTATCCAGTCTGTGTTTCCTTCTGTGTTCCAGTTTGTGCCCACTGCCCCTCATTCCTGTGCCCACCCTATCTTTGTTGCTAGGCACCACTGAAAAGACTCTGGCCCCATTTTCCTGACATCCACCCTTTAGATATTGATAAATATTGGTAAGATCCCCTCTCAGTTTTATCTTCGTCAGGCTAAACAGCCCCAAGTCTTTCAGACATTCCTTTTAAAACAGAGTCTCCTGTCTCCTCATCATCTTTGTAAGCCTCTGTTGGACTCTGTCTAGTAGTTCCTTATTTCTCTTGAACTGGGGAGCCCAGAACAATACTCCAAATGTGGCCTCAGTAAAGCTGAGTAAAGGAAGAGGAGAGCCTCCCTCAACCTGCTGGTCACACAGTTCATAACGTACTCAAGAGACACCACTGGCATTCTTTGCCGCAGGAGCACAGTACTAGCTCACAGCTTGTTGTCCACCAGGACTCCCAGATCCTTCTTCACATAGCTACTCTGCAGCAGGTCAAGCCCTAGTCTGTGCTGGTACATGGGATTATTCCTTTCCAAGTGCAGTATTCTACATTTGCCCTTGTTGAACTTTGTCAGGTTCCAACTCTCCAGCCTGTCCAGGTGTCACTGAATAGCAGCACAGCCTGACAGCATGTCAGACACTCCTCCCAGATTTGTATCATCAGCAAACTTGCTGCAAGTACACTTTGTCTCAGCACGATGATACTGCAAAGGAGCACCTATATAATCTGTTAGCACGTGCCAGCTTGCACACATTTGAAAACAAAAGTGATATTTGCTTACTGGCCTAATGCTGTTCTCTACAATCAGTGTGTTCAGCAAACAACCTGAAAATTTTGCATTCCGGCATGCAATTGTGAACTTTGACAAACATGGGTATCTAATACACAGGAGAAAAAAAAAAAAACTAAAATCGATACATGTTAAAGAATGTAAGAAAAACGCATGTCTGTACTGAGATGTGTAAGCTTAAAATAGACGGTCTAAGTTTTAATACATTAAAAAAAAAAAAAATTTTGTTTCAGGGCACTAACTTACAGTCTGCAGAGGGTCTTGATTTTCTACTTAATACCTATTTTATCTAAAAAATACTAAATACAAGATAACACATAATATTTACACATTTAATTCTAAACTCAAGAGCTACATAAAGAAGCTGCATTTGAAAGATAATTTTCTAGTTGAACTCATCAAGATGAAGATACAGCATTTTCCCTCTCTCTGTATATACCATCCGTGCCCCAAGTTGCAGAACGGTCTCCTTCTTGAATCTGCTTCCACAATCTTCAAAGATTCTTTGAAGGTCTTCCCCCAGTCTCTCCATGACCATGAACCTATAGCTACCAGGAAATACGTAAAAAGGCAAGAAAGTCAATGTGTGTCAGATTGAAAGGGTTTATCTCCACATTGTTGAAAATGTATCTTCAGTCAATTTAAGGCTTAATTACAATTAATTTTATTACCTTTTTCCCTTGTATTCAGCCAAGCCTGATCCCCAAAACACTGGAATCCCTAAACATTTTATTTTTCTGAGATTCATCCATTTTCTTACTGTAATAACAATTAAAAAATAACATTGCATTAAACATAGCTAGAGAATTTCCAGTTTTATGTGAGTTTGATCTTTTTAATTTTATCTATGAAGACTGAATGAAACAGCAATTTATTTGGCAGTTTGTGTAGCAAACTATTCACATCATACTTGACTCTAAAGTTCTCCACATTGTATAAAATAAAGGGTTTTTTTGTCTAGCAATGTAATACTTTATTCACTTAGAAGGCAGATAAGCAATTATCAATAACTGAAGAAATAATTCTTTCAGAAGGTCAATACAGAATGCTTCAAGCTATTGATAGTGCTTATGTCTACCAGCAACCTAAAATCATCTAAAGTCTTTAGGACAGTTCCCATGAATAAATCACATCCATGCTTAAGTGTCTGCAGAACCAAGTAACTTCATTACTACTAAATCCTGTGATGATTACACACACTCTTATCCGTGCACATGGGAATAGTTACTAGCAGAAATACAGTCAGCAATTAGTGCATGTAATACCTCTGTTGCAAGGCTGGCCTCACTGGAGTCCATTCATTGTTGTGCACCCTGAAGTGTGCACATAATGAATTAGGTACGCTTCTGATTAGAAAGGCCAAAGATGACACCCAAGTAAAGAAACCTATAGAAATCTAGAACTATTACATCAACAACTAGAATTATTTTAATGTCTCTGAAGCAAGTTTGCTATCATACTCTAAAGCAAGAGTACTTATTAAAAATAGTTAAGCCCAAATTCATACTCAAAGCTACTTGAATCAGAATTAAGATATCACTTACTATGCTCTTGTTTTGCAGCCCTCTGGTAAAATTTCAGTTCAGAAAACAACGGGCCATTTTCAAGATATTCCTATTGAGCAGTAAACAAACAGTATCAGAAAATGCCTTCAAAAGCCAACAGTTTCACAAGAGAAGCATATAAGAAGCTCCGGGGATTAAACCCCCTTTTCTGATCCCTCACTTCCCATACACTGTGTTATCTGAAATGCAGTTTAAATAAGCAGCTAAAAATAAAAGTTGTTTAGCAATACATTTTCATTAGAGATTCTTTAAGGAATTATTCACTGCAATATTCTTGAAAATAGTGTCTTAAGTGTGTCTAAGCTAATAGTTTGATTTTCCTTAGCAAGTTGTTGAGGGCAGTAATCAAGTCAAGAAAATATTGTATCATGCAAATGCCAAATATATAGCCCAAAGCAGGGAAAGTATATTAAGATTTTTTTTTTTAATGGGACAGACAAAACCCACAAGCATCCAATACAGACCTGATGCTGAAAATAGGTATGATAATGAAAAGAAATAAACACACACGAGTTAAAAGTTTAGAAACAAGAGCTACACATTACCACTTTAATTACATGTACTGCATCATCTTCCACAGGAATATGAATTTGAGGGGAAGCTGCAAAATGAGACAGAGATGGACATCAAGTGGCATGCAACAAAACAAAATTGCAAACAAGGTAACACTGTATAAAGTCACAAAAAAACATCAACAAAACAAACAAAAAAACCCCACAACATGACAAAGATACTCAACATTTGGCCCAAACCCCTGCTTTTAAAAGCCAGTGTTCTGCAAAGTTCAAAGGAAAAACAACACAAGTTTTAATAAACAAGTACAAAAGCAATTTTAACCCACATTTTGAGAAGTTTCTCCCTCAATGCTAATTAAGGAGTAAGCAGGAGTCTGCACAGCTGGTCTGTACCAGAAAAAGGTATTCCATTATAACTGTGTTTGTCATTCCAACCAATTGGATCACTTCCCTGTTTGGTTACTGTCAATCCACTGTCATGGCAAAGATACTTAAAAGTTATGGCCTACATTATGCCTTTAGACAGGACTGTCTGTATTCCTCTATTACAAATTAATTTGGCCCTAGAACCTTCATTTCTATTTTGGCATTACCTGGACATTGGGCTAAGTTAGGGATAGCACAGCCACCACCTTCCTAAAAGGGAGAAGAGGGATCCTGCCTTTGGGTGCAAGTAGATACTTCAAAACAGTAATTGACCACATGTGCCAATTACAGCCCAGGAGACAGAACCTCTTTGCACAGACAACGCAATACTATTTTCTTCTGACCCTAAGAGAACTCTCATTTCTCTCCAGTACTACTGAAGCTACATGGAACTACACTGGCATTAAAATTTAATGATACCAAACAATCTGTTAGAATCATCACTGAAAAAAAGGTTACAGTTCCTAGGAAATAACTATCCCTTTCAAACTTCTTATAATGATCAAATACCAAGAACAGTTCAGGTGTGAAACAGTTCAACTATTAGCGCACAAAAAATTATTTTATTCACATAATAAAAATCAAATAAACTTAGATCTAATCAAACCATCCAAGTTACATTTTGTTTGAATGGTCAGGGCATAATAATATTTTTGCAACCAACAGATTCCTTCAGCTGCCATTCTCCTTCAATTTTGTTCATCATCTGAGTTAAATCTGACAGCATACACACCTCAGACACCCACAGGGTGCTTGCTGCCTTCTACTTGACACTTCCTCATGTGAATACTTCTGTGCAAATAATGCATTACGATAAAATTAACATATCCTAAAACAGTAGCTCTGGATGGTGTGAAATGTCCACAGACCCAAACTTGCTACTGTCACATTCAGAAAACAGTTTTAAAATATCATACAATCAGGAAGGCAATTTTGGCAAAATTTGTTCTTAATATACTACGGTACTGAACAGGGAATTAAGACACAGGTACTTAAGTTTTTATCTTTCCCCACTACATGTTAATAGCTGAAGGTAACAGTTTAACGGAACATACTCCACATGTTTTCATTGTATTCAACATCACATTACCCAAACAGAAGTAGATGTGCTCCCTTACTGACACAGATCAGAAAAAAACCTCTGTAAAAGAATAACAGCAAAAGTTACCTAACAGATGGTTGATAGGTATAGAGAAGTATCATATTTAGATCTATTTCAAAGAGTCTGATCTAACTTCCCTGTAGCTATCATGACATTTTATAAAGAGAGACCTCATTCATGGTAATCTGGAACAGAGAGTAACAGCTGCCAGGGTAATGAAGAAGAGCAATTAACAAGAGGTAGCCCAGCAAAAGGGCCTAACCTCTCTGGTTCTTACACTGTGCTGGTGTGGATGGTTTTCAGAATCACACTGAAAGAACATCCTAACAAAACTGACCCGCAGTCACTACAACATGAGAAGGGGAGGGAAGAGGCAATAAGACAAATGGCAACATGATTGTCATGGTTTAACGAGAAGACAGATTGCTCTATTGCTCAAAAAGGAGCAAAAGAATAATGCTCATGCAAAGGACCGGAGCATTGAAAAGTTTACATGGAGAAGCAATTCACAACCTACAACACTACAGTTCTACATAGTGGTGAGCATAGCAAAGCACATAAAATATACAAACCCATATTCAGCCTTGGCCCAGTCCTGTTACCTGGTTTTACAACAATCTCATTAGGCTAGAACCTTCCAAAGGCTTCCCTCAACCAGGCCTCAGTTCCACAGGCCTAGCAAAGCTATGAGCCTCCCCATTCCAAAACCCAAGACAAGGAAGCCTGTGACACCAGGAAACAAGATGGGGAGCAGAAGGAAAGATACTGACTTTGCAGTCAGATTATAGGGATGCAGGATTATGGGAAGAAAAAGATTACACTTTAAGGGATACCTCCTGGACCTCTCCAGCTTCTGGAAGTCAGCAATTTTGTGGCTCTTAATGGCATATATAGGCCACAAAGATATAGAAACAGATGGTCCACAAAATGAGTAACATAACATTCAAATCCACAAAGGAAGGAACAGTATTACTGCTTTTACTGCACATATATGAAACAGGACATAATATTCATAACAAGTAACACTCTAGACTTCTTACACAGATAGTGATTTGATACATAGAGATGTAGAAGCTGCATGAATGCATTTTGGTAGATCATTTTAACTTGCCATTCATGTAACAGGCATCAATACTTCTGCTGCAGCTCAAAAATAAGGAAGTCTATTTACTGCCCATAAATAGCATGTTTTTTAAAAAAATTGTCTCATTACTATGTATAGTTACTTAACAGACTGGAAAGGCTCCCAAGGTTTAACAAACAGTCTGATTACATACCTCATAGACCACCACCACATACTCTCCTGCGAGTTTAGCTCATAGTTAATTACTGTATACTTGTAATTAGCCATGTGCTAGCCTCGTTCTGTGTGGTAGCACATGGCTATTTATAATATTACAATCAGCTAAATGCTAGACTGCAGGACAGTAAGCAGAGACCCTGCAGGAGAGCAATGCTGATAGGCAGGAGGTCTCTGGCAGCATATAAATACACACATATACACTGAGATTATGGTTGCAAAGGATATCTTAAAATAGCATAACAAGCGTGGGAGTTCCCAGTTTACAGTGTACATTGCTTTCATCAACTGAGATGCATAATATTCTTAAAATTTAAGGAGAGGCACACTGATGTATACACACACTTAAAACCACTGTCTGCATAACTTTTAACTGAGAGCACTGGTGCAAGATGAAGCATGTAGTGGGCTATGGCTGTTTCTATCTCATGCCAATACAAGTATCACAAGACATTAGTGAACAGCAAAGGGCACAGCTCTATTTTCCTTCCCTCCCCTACTCCTTCCACAATTGCAGCTACCATGCCAGTAAAATGCATGTGAATTTAAAATGCACTGCAAAACAAAGTTGTGCAGCAAGATTCACACTCTTTGCCATAATTTCCAACTGTTGTGCCTACACAACACAGCTAATAACCTGCCTCAAATTAACCCATGTCCAGAATTCCCTAGTTTCACCCAGGCAGAGCAGTTAAAGCCTTATCATCCACTTTAATCATAAATTTCACCCGTTTTGTTGCTGAGTGCCACAACCTTAATTAATGTAGCTTTCTAAATGTTAATAAGAAATAGTAACAAAAGGGTGTTTCTGGACTTCCTACAACCACAGAGCACAAATACATGCAGTCTCACAAAGAAGCGTGCCAATTCTATTTGCCAGTTCAAACGTGCTTTTTGTAGTCTTAGCAGTTAATTTGTGGTAGTCACGTTTAGAATATAGTGAAATATTTTCAATGGCTCTCATAGAATCAGTTTTGTTGACAAAGTTTACACAGTGGAAAAGAAAACAGCATTGATTTGGCAGTTTGGAAAACCCCTGCTCCTGTCCACAGCTGGTGTCTTTGCCACTGCTGGATTTTTCAGGATATATTTCATTGGGAAACACAAAATTATTTCAGAAGTTCTTGGGTTGCAAGTATTTTATTTTTGCTTTGTTTCATTGGGTAACTAATCCAGAAGAGCGCCATTTTCAGCTTAGTTCTTTGTAAAAATAAAAATCAATCTCAAAAATGCCAAAGTTTAATGTTATCTAAAAAAAAAAAGGAAAAATTCCAAGCCTATTTAAGTCCAGCCAAGAGTTGTTAAACTCAATGGCTAACAAACAGGGGGGTAGTGCTGCTCAGAGCATCTAACAATAAAATTGATCTACTCTGCAGGAATATAGTTACTAAAACCAAAAAGTACACGAATAAAAGTTGCATCTGCTATTTAACACACAATTTCAAGTATTTCCTACAGATGGAGTGCAATAAAACAAATAAAGAAAGGTGACCCAAATTCATTGCTCACTCCCCTGCACCACCACACTCCCTCAACCTTTGCAATATCCAGTATCTCCCAAGAACTTAAACATACAGTGTTTTAAGACTGTTTGTAGTCCATTTTTAACACAGACTAAGGAAGACCTACTTTCCTTCATACTGTTACTTTAATGATGCATCATACTTTCCTGGACAGACACTTTTGAGCATACAAGTATGTTTTTTTCTATATTCTTCTTTTAGAGAGTTTATGAATACAAAATTTTATTATACAAACAATATATACATAGTTCTCCACACCATGCTCTGAAACCATCTTCCAGAAGACCTGACTAGTTTTAGTAGAAAATTGTGCTCAGCTGCTAAATTACTCTGCAGATAACTGCAAATGCCTTCAAGTTAAGAACATTCAGTTCTGGTAGGAAATTTCACTGTTTCCCACACATACTTCTATGAAAACTTTATCCTGAATCATTACTGCCAAAATTTTGCATTCCTCAGCAATGGAAACCACTGTTTGATTTCAAAAGTTAATTACTTTAAGCTGGAACAGGTATGACACATCCTTTAACCCCAGGCAAAAAAAGACATGCATGGTCTCCTCTTACAGCACTCTCAGGTGGGAGTCCAGGCCTCTAATATTTAAAACTTGATGCACAAACTGCTTTCTGGCAAGATTCCGCTCCAGCCCATCTGCTAGGCTGACATGATGCCCACTCAGAAGATGCTATGCCAGTTTCAGTGTAGTAGAGGTGCCAAAGAGGGCTGAAAGGAGCGCCCCCTATGAGGCAACAGGTGCCTTATTGTTCATCCAAAGTGATTCCTGCTACCATGTAACACCACTTAGAAATACATCCCCCTTCAAGGAAAAAAAAATGTTCAGACACCATTCTCTTGACTTGCTAGTTTTACTTGGCATGCTAAGGTCTCTGTCCCTGACTACAACTCTCAAAAGGTGGATTAATGAAGAGCATGACAATGTTTCTCAAATCATAAGTCCAAGCACAGGAGAAGAAAGCCAAATAATACATTATGTGGCAGAACATTGAAGTGTAATAGTAATGATCTCTGCAGGGCCTGGGGGTATTAAAAAAAAAAAAAAAAGGTAAAAAAACTGTGTGCTGGCTATACTGTGCAAGACTTGAGCAGTGCACATTAATCACTGGTTACAATTTTATTAGTATGTACATTCCTGAGTTTCTCATATTGTAACAACACAAGCACAAATAGAAGTCAGATAGCAGCACAAACACCTTCTGCAAAGCCACCTATGACAGTTTCAGAACTCTTAGTTTTCACCTATTACATCACAATATAAATTCTTAATACTACATTACAAATGTGTTTTAATTGTAAAAGTCTAACAAACATGTACATAAATATTTTTTTTTAAAGGTATTTTGCAGAACCATCAGTTTCTACGGGAAAGAAGCCTGCAGGTAGATAGTGCTGTGTACAGCAGATTTCACTGTTACAAGGTAATAGTAACAAAATATTGTGTGACCTTTCTGCATTTAAATTTTCAGTCCAAATTGTGCATTAATAGAGTGCTTGCAGCAAGACTAGAAGAGAATGATTTATGTGAAGACTGGTGTTAATTACTGACTAAGATCAGGAAGATAAACGAGAGTTTAAAGCTCTCAGTAGCACTATCCTCAATTCTTGCTTAATTTTCCAATGCACTGCCACTGCTCTCTACAGGGCTACAAACTAGCCATAGCACAAATAGTAAGTCATGTTCTCTCATGGTTCCCTATCCTTTCTGTTTCCCCTTACCAAAGGGGTAACAGTTCTGAGGGACCCAACAGCAAACCATTACCAGTAACGAAAACAGACAAAAAAAAAAAAAAAAAAAAAAAAAAATCCACTCCTAACACACAACACTATTGTTAATTCCAGTTTACAATCCAATTGTTCTTGCTACAACAGCAATGCTTGAGAGAACATATCTAGATGGCTTCTATTGCTTCTGGCAGCAAAGAAAGCCTAACTACTCAGGAGCACTGGGAGGAATTAGTATTTGTAAGCCTTCTGCTGCTGGATCTGGTCTGACCAAGATAAAAATGCAAGAGGAATCCAAGGAAAGGAACAAGTCAACAAAGAATTAGACAAGATGGCAAAAACAAGAAAGAGAAAGAATAATCAGAAACCTACTTCAAACATTGTAGATAGTGGTAGCACTGATATATGAAATAAGTTTAGAAGCCTGAACCCAAAGTGACTATTTGCATCCTAGGGTCAGTAAACACGTGCTTTCAGCAGCTTTAATTTAGATAGAACCTTCTACTGAATGCACCCCTTGTTAATATATTTTGCAGAATTAACATAAAATTTCTCAAGAACACAGTTACAGATTAATGGAGTATAGAGTACCCTTAATGGGATATTAAGCAATAACAATGCCATCAAAATCTTAATACTACTACTGTAAAAAGACTTATTAAAAGATATAGCCAGCAAAGTTAACCTTTATTTTTACAAAAGGGCTGTGCTGTTCATATCTGGTAGGTGCTAAAATTCTGTCTCCACTGTCCAGTCTTGCCCATCTCTCCACAGCTCTGGGTTAGCTTCTGAGAGCTTAGTAGCCCTCTCACATTCTGCTGTATATGCACTAAAAACTAGTCTGAACAGCAGAGAATGAAAGGTGCCTCTTAGCATCAAGCATCCATATCTTATTCTGAAAGGCTCATCACCTACTTCACTACTGTTGACTCTCAGCTGAAATCTTTTGTCAGATTAAATTCCCAAAAAGCTACTGAACAGTATACTTTACATAATCACAGAACTAATCAGGTTGGAAAAGACCTTCGAGACCATGAAGTCCAACCTATAATATTAACACATATCAGAAATAAAGAGGTGGACTCCGCACAAAAGCTTCCATTAGCGTCAATACTTGAGGATAATTCTTGATAATTTCTGCTTCTAATTGTGAGATGAGCTACAAGAATTACTAAGCTTTCACTTCACTGCTACACATAACATTCACCACTCTTTCTGAGAGATTAAATGAACATGAATACCACCATAACAGTGGCAGATGTGTTTCTTCATCCACACTGTCACTTATGAAAACAGACAGAATAGCAATAGCAAGGGTCCCAGACTATATTCTCATTCTCAACTAATCTACTGTTTTCCACCTCAGTTCAGTGGAAGCCAAACTGCAATAAACATCACAATATATGAAATCGCCTCAGTGTTCTGCATCATCAGGAAGAAAGCTAATGAAATCTGCACAAAACTGACTGAATCCCACATGCTGTACCAACAGCAAGGTCCAGCATGCTTTACTGCAACAGCAAACTAAACAGCAAACAAAAAAGCTTTTTTTCCAAATGGTTCAAGAGTATATTTTTTGCTTACACATGGAAAAATAACACCCACCAGAACCTTGCTTTCCGCACTGCATCCCCAGTTCCATTAGTCCCTCTTCTCCATGGGAGCCTTCTGTAAGGTTCTGTCTTCCTTTCTTTTATCCTTTAATAGCAATATCATAAGATACTTCAAACTTCACTTCTTAGGTATTGCTAAGGTCTGTTTTCTTATGGTAACATTTCATACATGCTCTATGCACAGCATCCCTTAAACATAACCAGCTGAAGAAGGTAATAATGAACTATTAGATATAAATGAAAGTAAATACTCTAAGTGTGCTAGCCTTTGACTGCTCTATAGCTACCTACCTGAAACCCTTCCATCATCCCTACTGGTTCAATCTGCAGAGCACTTACATACATGTGAATCACATGAATTCCAGAGGATATCAAAGAAACTCCACTACAGAAACCTATCAGATACTCTCCAACTATGAACAGCAACACAGGGATTCAAAACAGTTCCTTCATACAGCCTCAAACCATGAACTTGGTGAGGAAACTCAGTGCAGCAGACCATATCAAATGTAGCCCAAAGTGGAAAAAAAACAAAAACCCCCAAACAAACAAACAAAAAACCCCAAAACTCCACAAACGCAAAAAAACAAAAACGACAACAAACACCAGAAACTCTCAATTTATATAAAGGGTAGACATAGGGCTATACACACTAAATGATGCCATTTACTTATTCACCTTGCTACACCAAACTACTTGCAAACATACACCACCTTGGTTTTCTTCAGGTTTTTCAGTATCTGTGTTTGCTTTGTGAAAAAAGCAGAGGCGGTGGCATTTATGTTGGGAGTGAAATACTTTTGGTTTATTTGCACAAGCATACAATAGAACAAAATGCCAGCTTACGCCTTTTTCTCTCCCTTAGAAACTTTCTCCACTCAGACATGAAGTCTAGGTGAAACCTCAGTCTAGATGCACAAGTCAAACTGTTTATCTTCCTGTAGTTTATAGTCACACATTAACAGCTGGAAGAACAGTTCAACTGAGCAATCACTTTAGAGATGCAACACCTGACCACATATGAAATAAAATATGACTACCACACCACAAAATAAAATACGAGTTTTCAGTTGCCATTCAGTTCTCTGTGATTAACCATAACGGACATGAGAAGGAAAACGAGAGGGAGAGGAAGAACAATTCAGTGTAATATAAAACATTTCTGAATAGCCTAAAGTAGACAAGCACCATGAGACAGATGTTAAAAAGATGACAGTAAACAGGTCACCAAGAGCCCAGTGGTGCAGAAGCACTACATTTATGTCTGCAAGTACAAAACCAGAAATGCTAACTCTTCTATGGAAAACACACACTTTTATTCTCTCTACAGCAGGTGTCTAGTGCTACAACTTGACACTGTTGGACAACTCCTTCACCTCCATGAAATCATATGTAGTCTAGTATAGCTCTGCATATTTGAAAGGAGTTGCTGAAGTCAGAAGAATTGAGAAGGTGCATGGCACATGAAGCCTGTTCTAATGAAAATGTGTGGCATAAAAATCTGGAAATCACCTTGAGACTTTATAGTACAAAACCATGGATTAACAAAACTACACAAAACTAAAAAGCTTTAAAAGCCAAACAAAAAAGAGTATAGCTGATTTATTCATAAAAAAGGCAGTCAATTTATGTTGAGTGACTTGCTCATCAAGTTTTAAGCATTAAGACTGCAAATAGAAAGGTACCATACCTCTAACTTAAAAAGATCATGGCACATGAAGAACATACTAGACTGCTTCTAGATAATTCTTTACTGTTGTCTTAGTACAAGCTCATTTTAGTCCCTAACAATCACTGTGGACTAGCTTGCCTATATGTTTGCCATAGAAAAAACAAAACAAACCAAACAACCAAACTCATAATATTGCCTTGAAAACCAGACTTGCTCTTTCATATAGACCAACAATAGTGGCACATTATATTCTCCTCAGTGACCCAGAATGTTTTACAAACTGCCTTTCAAAACCATTCTTTATAAAACACTGGTGGAGCAAAATGCAGCAGCTTCTTCTGAAGAAAATCCAGAAACATATCTGGGCTTGAGAAAATGAAGGACAGCACACTCACTTCTTAGTGGCAACACACAACTATTATTACCGCACCATTTTCTGGACAAAAACCGATGTAGTCTTGGACACAACATTTCCAATAACCAGTAACCCAAAGAACACCCCAGAACATAAAGCTCACATATGTCTAAAGCAGCAGATAATAAAAAGCATTACCATCACTTTGAAGCACATCACCTGCCAGTACTCTTCAGTAGTCTCTGACAACAGTAATATCTTGCCTACTCCACCCAATCTCCATAAAAGTGCACTAGGAGCCTGCAAACTACCCCAGATAGCTAATGGATATCATGCTGCACCATCAGCAACACTGAACAAGGGCACCCAGCAATGTGCTCTAAAGGTCAGAAAACTATACTTCAACAAAGACAAACACCAGCATATAAACAGTAACTTCTTAAGCCCACTCTGCCTTATTTACATCAGAAAGTTACAAACACGTTTACAAGTCACCCTCTGAATCACCACCAGTATTTCACCTAAATAGATCAAGCCAAAACCTCCCTGGCCGATCTGACTGCCCAGTCTCCAGCTCCTTCCTTCGGTGTCTTTCAGGATCATGTCTCTCGGGAGAGCAACTGGCAGCTTGCCTCTGCCGCGATCCTTAGGCGGCATTGCACCTTGAAGCGGAAAAAAAAAATAGAGAAAAAGTTAATCTCTGTCAGAAAAAAAAAAAAAATTAAAAAAAAAAAATCCTTCTTTGTCCTTTGCCCAACAGGCAACCAAGCGGGACCCCAGCTCTCCTCGGCCTCCACCAGCAGTCCCGTTCAGGGCGGCGGTCGGGCTCCGGGAGGTCCTCCCCCACCCCGGGGCCTTTCCGTTGAGTGGCAGGCAGAAGCCATTCACTCGCTGCGGCCTCCTCTTCAACAACCGATGCGGCGTGGGTAATAAGCGGTCCGCGCTCAGCTGCACCACCCGCTCTACCTACACCCACCTGCCCAAGGCCCCCGCGGCCTCCCTCCGCCACCAGATAGAAACTTCTCAGCCGGAACTTCCCGAGGCCAGGCCCAGGCGGCGAGCGCCTGCTCGGTACAAGCGGAGGAGGCGGGCTGTCGTCTTTCCTCGGGAAACCCCGGAGCGGGGAAAGGCAAGCCTCAATCCCCACCAAGACTCAAACTCTGCTAGCCGGCGCTCCGCCCAGCGCCTTCCTCAGCGGACCTGCAGTTCTCAGCGCGGAGGACAGCCCGCGGAGTGCTCACTCTGCTCCCCTCTCAAGTGCCAGCGTCTAGTATGAGTTGTATCGGAGGGGTCAGAGTGCCCCGCCTGATTCTCCTTCCTCGTAACTGCACTTCGCAAATGAGGAACTTGAGTTTGTTTTGTTTCTTAGAATGCGTTGCTTCATATAGAAGTAGTTGATCAGACTGTTCGGTATCTGAGGTAAAAAACGCGATTATAGGTCATCAGGGTTTCCAGGTGCAGCAACTACTGCAGGAGCTGTAAGGAAGTCAAGAGATGTCATAGCATCACTCCTTGATCAGGCTGCTTCATTTTTACCTCAGGATCTTTCTGACATGCGTTGATGGATGATCTCTTTTACAAATAGTAAGACAAATTCTTAAACCAGTATGCAACACCTGTGTTCACCCTGTGTGTGAAGGCAGAGGCTCCCAGTACCTGGAGCGTTTGGAGCAGTCTCACAGCTCCATGGGAAAAGGCTATGGCCATTCAACGGCAGTCAGACGTTGTTCCCGGCAGGTAGAGAGGACAGGTGCAGTGATCCTGTCGAAATAATCAAGCTTGTGAGGTGGCAATAAAGTACTCAATGAGTTGAGTTTTCAATTCCTCAAGCTCATAGGGCATACCTCTCATCACAAGCCATCCTCTGTGTGCTTTGTTTTAATGGATCCCAACTGTCCAGCACACTACATCTAGGCAGAACTGGAGTGTAGCACATGTTGATAACCAATTTAAAAAAAAAATCAATAATAAAAAATCAAAAACATCTTCAGCAACCACATAATGTGCAAGTGAACTTAGGAGCAGTGGCACGGATTGACTGCAAAGTATATATTTACATCAGTAGAGCAGGCCTTAACCCTTTCTGCTTCACCAACCTTGCATACTTTGTGGTTTTACCATTTCTGAAAAGACATGTTAAAAGAATTGTTGGTAGAAAGCTATCCATGAAGCTTTTCGAAAGGCCTGTTCCCTTTGCAACAGCTGTCAAAACAGACTGTAGGAGGGTGGTGTTACAGTTGTGCTGTTTGTTTATTGTTTAAAAGAAGCAAAACAACCGCAGATATGCAGTGCTGCATCAAAGAAACCATTACCACCGACCGGAGATATTTAGCACCTTTATTCACAGAGACTATTTGGGTAATGCTCTTTGGATACTTGTTCCTTAGGATGAAAGGCGCTGTTCTACCCTAAGAGAAAGATCTTTTCAGAGGAAGATAGTTGGCTAGAAAATCAGAGAACCAGTCTCAGTTTACCGAGAAAGGTCTTTTTGCTCAACTATTGCAAGGTATTCACGTGATTAAACTGAAATAAAAGCATGTATTAGGAGAGCGTTCTGCTTCCGAGAGATCTTCCTCTGCCCGCAAGCTGCAACGTCACGGTAAGGAAGTGAAACAAATCAGATGAGATTTGTATCTGTCCTTTAGACATTTAGCAGATACCTACATCGTTATATAGTTTAATGCTTTGGGTTTTGTACAATCCAGAGAAAAACCTATAAATTAAAAGATTTTTAAATTGTAGAAGTTATGTGAAGAAAAATTACAGATTAAGTATGAGTGAATAAAAGGATGCATGGTGCTAAAGAAGAAAAAGATAAATTAACAATAGGTGCTTCTAATCAGTTTAGATAGTGTATTTTTAAAGGAGTTAAATTCTCTTTGTTCCCACAAGATCGTTGAGAACACCTTAATGTCAGGAAGTTAGGGGAATAAATCAATTTAATGAAAGGTTGGGATTCAATACAACACTTCAACATTCATAAGTGTAAATTATTTTGAGCTTATTTAGTGCTTTTTCTTCATGGGCAAGGATAAGGTTGACAAGCAAAAAAACAAAAGCTCGTGTAGTTCTGAGATGTGATGAAGTAACGAGAAAAAACTACTATGAAAATATTCATTACAAACTAATAGCAAAATAAGAAGTAGAAATAGATACATATGGATTTATTTAATTATTCATACAGTAGCATATGCAAGTTATTAATGCATTTTGAAGAAACCTTAGGCTATGCAACACTTGACTCATACAACACAGACACCTACATAGGTAGCTGAGGTTTAAAGTCTTCAGTTTTCAAATTAAAATTTCCCCGTTCTACTAGCAGAGAAATTGCAAGTTTACAGCTTCAGTTTCATCCAAATATGAGTATCTGAAGGCTCAGCCATCTTTAATATCATGAAGCTCTTTCACAACTTGCACAGTTTTAAGATACACACACTACATGTCACAGAAAATAACAGGTTTATTTAGGCTTTAGGTGTTGGGTAGATTTTTTTTCAGAGAAAAAATAGACATAGGAGTAAAGATTTAAAATGTTCTATCATTCATCACAAGCATTCAAGAGGACTAATGTTATATGATATTTGACCTTTTGGATTTTTAGGTGCCCAAGATACACTTTAAAAGTTGGAAGTAAGCCCAGAAAGTACACACTTTGGATTTTTTTATTGTAACGTGTCTCAGAAGCAGCACACTATTCCTAATCATCCTGATTTCCAGAAACTGGCAAAAGCTGTGCTGTGTTATCCTGGGTTGCATTTAAAATTGTGGAGAGATTGTCAGGGAGTGAGAGTTTACTCAAAGATAGTTTGCTGCGTCATTAAATACTTAATCTCCGTCTTGAGGCTACAGTTGTTTCTGTTTAAAACACTACAAATTTAAACCTTTGGTCAATTTCTCCTTTATTTCAATCTTTTCTTTCTCCTTGCTCAAACCTTGGCTTGTATGTAAAATATTTTAGTCAATTATATTAATCTTGCAGTATCACATACATAAACCCTCTTAAATTCACTGAGGTACTTGTAGCTTCTCACTGTTGCATTGTGACACTTTTGTGGTATTTAGCACTGACATTTAATCACTTCAGATTTAATTCCCTTGTCTTTGCTTCTCACCTCTGTTGCTTAAAATACCATGGCTAAATTTGCACTAGAGGTGTAACATCTCTATATTAAGACTAGTGACAGCAAGACATCAAGTTTCAGCCAGCTTTCCAGCTGAGAAGCGTGTTCATGTTGGTGTGTCTGTGCAGAATCCCATACTTATTCAGTTGTCATTGTGCTCACTCCCAGTTCCTTAGAACTTTAAAAGTAATTACTTTTTGCAGTATCAAGGGATCTCCAATATCCAAGGGGCATGTTGCTCAACTCAGTCATTGTCTAGGTGCATTGACACCCATTTTAAAGACATTTGACTGTATTTTGTGTGACCAGCCCCATGATTGAGATCGCATAATTAGAATAATTAGGAAGCTCACCTTAGGATATTATCAGGGTAACCCACCCAAACCTAAGTCCATATGGTTTGAAGTAGCTAATGAGTCAGTTAATGTGCTATGTCCAGGAGTAATGGACACTCAATATGGATGGCATGAAAACATAATTTACCAACTTCCTGACTGATTAAGGTTTGTTACATAGACGGTTCTTGTGTTCTGCATCTCAGAATAAATTCAAAGTGTTAAGGCATTTTTACATGCTAAACAGAGCAGAAGAAACCAGGTGAGATATATTTAGAAGCAGGCAAGAAATTAGTCCTTTAAAGAAAATAGTCTCTTTAGAGAAAATACAAGAATAAAAAGGATATCTCAGAATTTTCATCTTAAATATGATACTGCAAATTAATTATAGGAAAAGTTCAATTTATGTATGTGAGATGACAGTGGCAATAGGTGACATTTGCTTTAGTGCTAAGCCTGAACGAATGACTCCCACACTTCAGAGAGGCTGCTTTAGCCTATGTAACTTGTCTATCCAGTCTCCTTTTAACACATACCTTACTTACAGATAACATGGAAATTTGTAACTGATTCTGCATCCTGAACTAACCAGAAAAGGGGGTTAATCCAACGAGGCCAAATCCTCTGGTACCAGAAGCACCAAAAGCCCTGAAATAGGGAAGATATGTCTGTTTTTCGAATGAGCTATAGAATCTGTCTAGTCAGGGTCAGGATTTCTCTCACCAAATCTGTTACTGCTCTTACGTCAGTGTAATGGTTGTTAGGATGTATTGTTACTTCTAGTAACTATTAATTCCCACTCACTGTAACTGAAAAGACAGTCAAAGCTTGGCTCAGTTCCTTATCACTTCTGTCAGAGGTTTTATTTAATTTATATTATACCTTTAGAAAGCTATTATTTATGAGCACTGAAGAAAAAGTGTTTTCTTAGCCATGTTTAATTACTTTCAAAAATGTGCAAAGAGATAATCTAAGTTTATTGTTGTTGTGGGAATGGACTGTATTGTTGAAGAAAGCAGAATGTCTACTAGTCAGAGCAGAGAAGGGGACAGAGAATGATTTTTCTCACAGGAGTAATTCCAGGAATCCTAATCCTGACTCTGCTACTGACTGACCTTCTACAAAGAATTTAATATCTATTTAATTTTGTCCATCTGAAGCAGTCCATGTGGCTTACTTTAGGGCACTGAGATTCTCAGGTGAGACTTAACTGCTTATGTATTATTGCTTTGGCTATTACCTGGTGGTAAATATTAGCTGTATTTTATTGTGGGATATATGATGCATTAGAACTGGTTTCTCATATAGGCAGCTCAAATGTATGCTCTTTCGTTGTTTCAAGCTGCTTTTAATTCAGGCTCTTCCCCTGCAAAACCAAGCATATATGAAATACACAAAATTTGAATGAAGTTCAAATTATTTCAGCCTTCCAGTGAAAATAAGTAATTTTTCTCCACTGATATTCTTGTACACTTTATCCTGGGAGTCCTGGTGGATGACAAGTTGTCCATGGGACAGCAATGTACACTTGTGGCCAAGGCCAGGGGGGTTCTGGCGTGCATTAAGAAGACTGTGTCCAGAAGATCAAGGGAGGTAAAACCCTATATTGAGTACTGTGTTCAGTTTTGGGTTCCCCAGTTTAAGAGGGACAGGGATCTGATGAGAGAGTACAACAAAGGGCCAAGAGGATGACTGGGGGACTGAAACACATGCCTTGTGAGGAGAGGCTGAGGGACCTGGGACTTTTAGTCTGGAGAAGAGACGACTGATAGAGGATTTAGTAAATGTTTATAAATATCTGAGGCCTAGGTGTCAGGAGAGGGGGGACACTCGCTCCCTGTGATAGGACAAGGAGCAATGGATACAAGCTGCAGCACAGGAGGTTTTACCTCAACATAAGGAGGACCTTCTTTACTGTATGGGTCACAGAGCACTGTAAAAGGCTCCCTAGAGAGGTTATGGAGTCTCCTTCTCTGGACACTTTCAAGGTCTGTCTGGATGTGTTCCTCTGTTACCTGAGCTAGATTGTATGGTCCTACTCTGGCAGGGGGCTGGACTCAATATCTTTGGGTCCCTTCCAACCCCTGATATCCTGTGATCCTGTGTGATCCTGTGATACTAAGCATAAAAGTAAAGACACTCTGGTCCAAAAAAGTAAGAGGAAGACTGCTAAGATTCTGTGGTAGTTATTACTTAGACACTAGGTCTTCTCAGAGGATATCTGAGAAATGAAGAAATTACAAGAATACTATCGGTAGCACACCAGTGTTCTTGGTCTTGGAAAGAGTGGCTTGTTTTTCTCCTGCACAGCAATGTAGGTGAAAAGGTGCACATAATCATTAAATATTTTGATTTCTGAGATTATACATAAAGTTGTATAAACTTCATTATGATGATAGGAAATAATAAATATGACTAATTTTGTGGCAAGATTTTTTTTTTTCCTCTGACTTTATGTGATAGTTCGGCAGTTACTCATCCGCACCCATACTTTGAAATAACCCAGGCTAGACTCAGACAGCTGGAAGTTAATAAATGAAGCTTTATATTTACAGCTTTGCACAATATACAATCATATTTACAATATATAGCAGATACTTACAGGAATATACAGTACAAAGCATAGTTCTTTTCCTGATCAGAAAGATCACCATAGGGAGAAGCTTCTTTAGCATGAATTATTTTCTCCTCTGGAGGTTTTGTACAGCCTGTGCCTTCTGGCCAGTTGGTGATCACTTCTACCAGACCAGGTCGATCAAGATTACCCATGCGTGCTCATTGGGTTATCAAAGCCATCCATTTAGACCAAGTTGCATCTGTGGCATGATGTGGTGATGAACCTTTGCTTTTGAACATCCAGCTTAGAACTGGCTATCTAGAAGCTAAAAGCAATTGTGATTCAGTTCCAATCACTTCACAAGCTGCTTTCACTCCTTCATAGGCTGCTAGTATTTCTTTCTGTGTTGGGGTATGATTTGCCTCTGAACCTCTGTAGCCATGACCCCAGAAACCAAGTGAACGACCACGTATTTTATTTGGAGCTTTCTGCCAAAGACTCCAAGTTGGATCATTGTCACTTGCAGCCGTATACAGAATGTTTTTAACGTCTGTACCAGATTGAACAGGTCCCAAGCTCACTGCATGGACTACTTCTCACTTTATCTGATCAAAGGCTGCTTGTTGTTCAGATCCCAACTCAAAATTGATCTCTTGTGAGTCACATCATGCAGAGGTTTGACAATTTGACTGAAATCAGGAATGTATAGTCTCCAAAATCCCACTGCATCCAAGAAAGATTGAGTGTCCTTTTTATTTGTGGGAACTGCCATGGTGGAGACTTTGTTTATCACATCCTGTGGAATGTGATGGTGACTGTCCTGCCACTGCACTCCCAGAAATTGAATTTCTCTGGCAGGTCCTTTGACCTTGTCTCTCTTAAAGGCAAAACCTCCTCTCAACAGAATGTCAATTATTTTGTTACCTTTCTTGAAGACTTCCTCAGCAGTTTGTCCCCACACAGTGATTTCTCCAATATGTTGTGGGTCACTGAGTGACAAATCATTGACCTGTGTCTCTACCCCAGAGGCAAACAGTTGAACTTATACTGGATTCCTCCTTAGGTGAATGCAAATTGAGGCTTGCATTTCTTGGCTAGGGTAATAGAGAAGAAAGCATTAGCAATGTCCATGGTAGCATACCATTACCATTTGGCTACCTTTGATTCCAGCTCGTACTGGAGTTCCAGCATGTCTGGTACAGCTGCGCTCATGAGTAGAGTCACCTCGTTGAGGGCATGAAAATCCACTGTGAGGCGCCAGTCACCATTAGCCTTGCGAACAGGCCAAATCAGACTGTTGAAATGTGAATGAGCTTTCTTGATGGCTTTCTGACTTTACAGTTGACAAATCAGCTGATGAATGGGCAACAAAGATATGTCAGATATGTCACTATGGTCTTTGAATGGAAGTTTTGGCAAGGGTCAGGAACATTGCTCTTTGGCAGAATCTCACTTACCAGAGCAGTTGAATAGCCAGTTTGATTTGTAATATTTTCTGACTTACTAAGAGCATCAAACCCAGCATTGGTAGCTATCTCAGTTATATTGTATCCAGCAATACCAAAAATATATTCACCATAATCCCAAAAGATCTTCTTAAACCTTTTCTATGCCAAGTCCCATAGAAAAGTACCAATTTTGACCACAAGCCATCTATGTAAAAACCACATCGTTACAGAAGAAATAATCAAATATAACAGCCAGGTCACCTTCAGTTTTAACTTCCAGGATTAATTAGCAATTAAACGAATGGAATTTAACCTCTGCTCCATGTTGGGGGCTAATTAAAAACATAATGTGGTGGTTTGGCAGTTACCCGCCCTCCCCTCCTCCCCCAATTTGAAATAACCCAAGCTAGACTCAGAATCCCTAAGAGGGGATTCTAACCACCTTCCCCACTTCCCCATCTTATCTCAGCATCTGTCTTATGCACCAGATAATCGAAGGTAGATCAGCCAGGGGTATTAGCAGCAGGAAAGTAGTTAGTGAAATTATTCAGCTAAGAAAGCAGGGAGAGAGAGACATGCAGGAGCAGCCATGGCTCAAAGTGGTCTGTCTTATCTATGTTTGGGTTACAACTTTTAAACATTTTTTTGCCTTTTTTCAGTAAACCTGAATGAAGTAGCATCATCAGTGTTTTCCTTTCTCAGCCTATAGTCTAATTTCTCATTAAAATCCTCCAATTAGTTCAAACCATCACACTTTAGCATAAATATTGATTTAATGATCTTTAAATGTAGTGCAAAGGTTGTTGTATTAATATCATATTAATAGAAAGTAACCCAGACCATGCAATATTAATATTTATTTGCATTTTTATTTCTCAGATACCATCCACAGGGAAAGATGCAGGGTGCTGATGACGTTTTCCCAGCAGACATCAGAAAGCCATTGGTTTTAATGAATCATTGTGCTTTGGGGTTGTTTTGGTTTTTTGTTTTCTTTTTGCTTTTGGATATTTTTAGAATAGAATAGAATAGAATAGAATAGAATAGAATAGAATAGAATAGAATAGAATAGAATAGAATAGAATAGAATAGAATAG
>VWZI01004364.1:704698-725520 GCA_013396835.1 Psilopogon haemacephalus
CCTCACCAGCTTTGTCACCCTTCTCTGGACATGTTCCACTACCTCAATATCTCTCTTGAATTGAGGGTACTTGAACTGGACACAGTACTCAAGATGTGGCCTGACCAGTGCTGAGTACAGGGGAAGGATAACCTCCCTTGTCCTGCTGGCCACACTGTTCCTGATACAGGCCAGGATGCCACTGGCTCTTCTGCCACCTGGGCACACTGCTGCCTCATGTTCATCCTAGTATCTACCAGCACCCCTAGGTCCCTTTCTGCCTGGCTGCTTTCCAGCCACTCTGTGTCCAGCCTGTAGCGCTGCCTGGGGTTGTTGTGGCCAAAGTGCAGTTTTGTTTGGTTTTGGTCAGTTTGTGTTATTGTTGGGTTTTGTGTGTTTTTTTAAAAACTAAAAACAGTGGTGAAGTGGCAAATGGATTGGGTAAAACTTCTAGTGTTTTAGAACATTAGAACATTCTCAGTGTATCATGCTGGTCATTTTCTTCACAGGTGATTTTTCAAAACAATTCACTTATTCAAGTGGAGCATTGCTCTGCTTGTATTACTTTCCCTTCTTTTTTTTGGCATTTATAGTCTCTCTTGAAAAATTCAGGCTTAGTGCTGCTCCTCTAACGGTTGGCTGAACCAAGGCACATTTTTAATTTTTAAAATGTTCCTTATTGAGTAATTGTTTATGACTTTTCTATAAAATCTGTTCTGTAAAGAGAAGGGATAAGAGACCATGCATTGAAATAACCTTTAAATAATACCATATGGTTTCTATAGGTCACAGTGTCCACTTAGGGGGGGAATATTGACATGCCTTTTATAAATGCTGTTTTATGAGAAGTCTTTTTTAATATGCTTTGAGTGAGATAAGTCAAGAGGGAAGATGGCAACTTTGATTCCATAGTTTACAGACCCCAAGGAAAATAAATGTGTCTAGTATGACATATTGCCATACATAGCAATGGAAAGTGATTTGAGCAACTAAAAATCTGGTAGCGTGACCCCAACAATTTGCAGCTTTAGAACTGATTTCAAAAGAAGGAATAATAACAGCCCATGAAGATAAATGGGAAATGGAATGAAATGCAGTATTTCTTTGCATCCTGCCAAGCTAACTTTGCTAAGAGAACTATTTGCTAGACAAGAGAAGTGTGATAGAACCAGTTCATTTGGTCTTCAAGACACTTAATACACTGGAAATAATTAAGCCTGAAGAATGTGTAAGTTTAAAAATGTGAAACAAATGCAGAAACAGATAAGGAGTAATAAACTGAAAGGGAAAATAGCAAATAACAAAGACATTACAATTTTCCAAAGGATCTACCTCAAGACCTGTTTTATTAGGTATTACTGATTTCACAAGCAACAAAACCAAAATCGTCCTTATTCAATTTGCTGGTGAATATGAAGTTGTGAGGCCCTGGAGTATTGTTGTAAGAGAAACAGAACAGAACAGAATTCCTTAATACAAAATTTGAGGCTCTACTTCTTGAGACTTTGAAGAAAAAAAGTCAGAGAATGGCTCTGGGCTTCTAATGTCACTCTAGAAGTCTGAAAAGAAGTAAGGCCTGGTCCTAGGTTGTATCAAAATAAAGGCTTTTATTTTGAAATTAAGAATATGTATTTGATGATCTTTCATTGAGAATTCATCTTTCCTATCCTGTGTGGTCTTTAAATGTCATTAATATTATCTCTGACAATGGATGCAGAGGACAATGATCACGTTCACTTCTGCTGAGGTAAGTAGAGCTACAGTATTACTGAACTGGCTTAGAAGGGGACTACTTCTGCTGGAAATTGGTCAGTTAAGAAGTAGATTTGATAAGAAGTTGAGGAAAAAATTATTTCCAGAAGTGGAGTGAGCAACATAATATAGTTTTATGTATGTTAGGTGTGTTGAAGGGTAGAAACTCCAAAATGTGTTTGTATAAACAGCAAGTGGTAGGGAACTAATTAATTTGATAAATGAATTAGGAGCTGGGCAAAGGACAGAAAGGGGGTGTTTGTTTCATACCTTGAGAAATAACATCAGAAATACCATGAAAAGTAATGTTGAGGCTGAAGGGAATAGAATGTGAATTATTTTTAGGATATGCAGGACTAGATTTTGGAATCAAACTAGCCTTTTGTTTCTCTACTTGGCGATGTGAAGTATACTTGAGTAAACTTTTATTGCTTGTGCATGAGAAAAGGCAAGAGCTACTGGCTTTTGAGATAATTTTGATTTTTCCCATAGGATTTTCCAGAAAGAGAGATTTCAGCTCATTTAACACCATTATTTGTTTTGTAGTTCCAAAGTATAGCAATACAGTGGTTATTCACTGCTTGAGGAAAGTAAGTTTCATTTCTTTAACATCCTGGGCTCACTTTGTCATGGAAGTTTATTAAGGAAATTAGATCTGTTGACTTAATACTTTGATAAAAATGTGACTTTCTGCATTTTCTTGCAATTTTCAAAATTAGGAACGACATTTCCTGCTTGCATAGCATAACGTACCACACGTGGTAAAGTTGATTTGCTTGTTTGTCTGCTCATATTTGCTTCAGTGTGTGGTATTTTCTTGGAGTACATATAATTCAAAGAAGGTGATTGCCTGCTGTGGTATTTGTCCTATAAATTCTATATTAAATGAGAAATTTTAGACCCATCAGAGACAGAAGACTAAGCCTGTCCATCACATTCCTATTTGCATTATTACTTTCTAATTATTTCTTTACTGCAGCAGGTGTCAAATAGTATCTGTTGTTTCGCAATTGGGGATGAATAGAAGATGTATAGCTATTGCAAATGAATCTAATATGAATCTAATGAACAGTAATGAGCGACTGTTTTGTCATTATTGAGGCAACCACTGTGATGCTAATAAACTCTCATTTCTGCTCTTTAGGAAAAAAGCACTGACCAGGATTTATAACATGGCCTTAATGTCCCAAAAGCCTGAGGCAAAATAGAAAAGTGGAACCCCTAAACTGAGCATAATCTAGTAATTTTCTGTGTGGCAGGTTTCCTATTTTCTCCTATTAAACTAAACCTGGTTTAAGTCTTTCAAGCTTTCTTATATTTGAAAGGAAAAAGGTGAAGAATGAGTGCCTGTTAAAGGAACATAAAGTTAAGAAGTTGGGTATTCTGACTATTTCCTTCAATGTAAGTACAGTAATTCCAGACTTACACATTTGACAGTGCTTTTGTGATAGTAAAGGCAACAATGTGCAACTGTTTTAAAAGCAACCAGTTTAAAAGTCACAGGCTATTAAATCAGTATAAATCTATAATATATTTGGGGAGAAATTTCACAATTCTGTTGACTTAAACTTTTTTTTTTTTTTAATTGATTTTTGTAGGTCACAAGACTGCTAAATATACCTTTGACACAATAGCATCAGTAAATTAACTACATAACTGATGCGTAAGCAAGTTCTGACTCAGGTGTGGCATCACCTTTTCCAAGTATAAATAATACATAGAATGATACATAAAGCTGTGTAAAAGGGACAGCTGGGTACATGGTACTTACAAACAGAGCACAGGAAAACCGGTCAGCACTGCTTTTCTAACAGCTAAGTACTACACTTCCATCAAAAAATAATGCTACTGTGTGTATAGTCTTCATGGAGTCATCTCTCTGTGCAATAAAGCTAGATGCACTGCAGAGATTCATTTCACTATTTCATTTGGAGTCCTGAACTATTCTGTGTATGGTACAGCTGTTTGTTTTACTACAGTACACTCCATACTTGCTTTAACTGCTGAATGGAGACAATATTACCAATGTTTAAGGTATTATATAGACATAATAGTAAAACTGAATTTGTGAGCAATCCAAGAGAGGGGCACTAGGACAAATCACAGTAGTCATTGCTCAAAGTTGCAAATAGGGCACCAAAGGTTGTATGTAAGCCATAAACTGTTCCTTCCACACAGGAGCATTAAAAGGACTTTTGGCCTGCTGAGCAGTACCTTACAATAGTTCTCATTTGTTGACATTTCAGTTTCATCTTGAGGCTTAAGAAGGGATGGGAGCAGGAAGTCAGGACATTGCTGGCTTTTTATTGGTTGCTCTACCAGTGCTGAGCAGGTCATTACATTCAGCTTCTTTTCCTATCATCATGGATCATATTTACTCACCCTTTAGGTATATTGCAGGGTTAGTTTTTAGTAATGCTTGATGGGCAGAATTGAAAAGGGCAACTCAGATTAACAGCATCAGTATCCTAGAACTCACCAAGAAATACCTTTCTAGGTATATTTGCATTCATTCCAAAATTTACCTTGCTTCATTCACTCTAAAAGAAGTCAGTTATCATATTCTACAACTGTTCGCTAAAACAAGGCATGACAAGGGGAAACAATCAAGAGCTTCACTTCTGTTGTGATTATTAATTTTTTATGACTGTTAATAATTGCAGGGGTTCCAGGAATAGTTCCCCGGGTTCTTTTGGATGTTCGGTTGGCAAGAATAACTACACAAACTCACTTAAAACACCAAATTAAACAGTTTAAACAGTCAGAACTTAGGAAACAGAGAGCCTAATAACAAAAGCAATCCTACCCGTGGGTAAAAATACTCACGAACATGTGGTAGATACAGAGCTTTTCCCGAGAAAGAGGAAAGAGAAGGATTTGTCCTGAGGAAAATGGAAAAGAGGTTTGCCTTTGCTGCTTTGCAAAAATGCGGTGATGCCGCTGCTGCATGGGGTACGGAGACATGTGTTCCTCGTGGTGGTGGTAGAGAGAGAAGCTCGCTAACGGCCATTGCACCCGCTTAAATACCTCATTAGGAAAGCATGGAACTGACCAATAGGCACTTAGCGTCCATTGTCTGGTTCAAAAGTCCCGCGCCCAGGGGTGGGTCCTAACACCCTGAGAGACAGCACAGATCACCTGACTCGTGCGCGTGACCTGTCCATGTGGCCTGAGACTTCCTGGTTTCCAAAACCCCGCGGTGTGCCACTGCAACCCACCTCTGGACCTTACCACAGCGGGGGAAGGGAGCCCCAGGAAGTGAACCAACTCTGGGCAGAAATTATGCCCATACCAGGACAACTTCTAAAGTAAAACTCTAATCTGAATTTAAATGGAGATGGAGATATATCCATAGTTAAGAAGAAAAGGTGAAACAAGAACAGATTCAGATCTCAAGCATTACTATTAAACCACCATCTTTAGAAGGAGAGTCTGCAAGTTGCACAAGATAGTAAAAGGACTTTTGTTATAGAAAGCTTTCATGTGAAATATCTGATTTCTTTGTGCATTATGGTATAATGAACTGTATTTTCTTTATTGGAGATTTGATTCCTTTGGTAATACGTAAATTCTTGTGATGCGCCACATCTAATGAAGTTTTTTAGGTTGTTCATGGAATTATACCATATATACAAGTTAAAGTTTGAAGGTCTATAAAAATGTTGCATAAAATTTCAAGACTGCTTATTCCATTTTGGTAACTATATTTTTTAAAAAATAATTTAATTCAGGCTAAGTGGGAATAGTTTGTTGTTGAATGTCTGCCAGTTTTATTGCTATTTTCTTTTTTTTTTTTTTTTTTTATCACTTTAATCTGCAGTAAAGCAGCTCTACATTACAGTGGCATCCCTAGACCTTTGTTAGGACTGAGTCTTTTTGTCCTACATTACCACAGTCTGCTTTCACAAGGCCCCCTACTCCATACAGACAGGAAGGAAAGTAACACAAAAAAAACCTCTGGGTTGAGATAAAGAGGGTGCTATAAGATCATGTGCTATTCAGTTACCTTAGCAAAAGCAACAGCTGAAGTCAGCAATGAAATTATTCCCTACACCCAAGCATGCATCAGCCAGCCCAAAAACAAAACAAACCACCAAAAAAAAAACCCCAACAAAACAACCAACCAAACCAAACCAAAACAAACCAAAACAAATCCCAAAACTCCAAAACCAGAAACTGTGAGTAGCAACCAGAACAGGAAGCCTCTTGGGTTACAGTCTGAACTTCAATTCCCAATTGCCCCAATTGTTCAGCCAGCAATTTAATTTTGAAGCTGGCATGATGGCAGCCTGGTGAATCAGCAGATTTAACTCAACCCATGACATTTTTCCATAGCAAACATGGCAGAAATGGTGAGATGGAAGTGACTGCTCTCCATAACATAGCATATGATCACAAATTTAAAATGTTTTGTGGTGGTAGAAGGTATTCTTCTGGTGCTTTGTTTGTACAGCACCTTGTAGATGTGTCTGGACTCATGACTTGGGCTCATCTGTGTGTGCTGTATGAACAGTAAGAGCACATGGAGTAAACTTTCCTATTCATCATTCTATCTGATTAAAGCCAACGCAGTTTTACTGGCCACCTCCAAGAAGAATATGCATGCATATTTAGTAAAGTGTATGCATTGTAACATAGCAGTGTATATATTTTTATACATCAGTTTGAAATATTTAATGATTTAACTAATGCAGGTATTATTTACACTTCAGCAGTTGTTCATTGTTCTTAGTATTATACTGAGATATCTATAGCCTCTGAAAATACCATTTAACCTACTTCTACAATGCTGCCATTTCAGCATCATCAGGGAAGATATTGAACATTATAAATTTGTTGAAGAAACAATGATATGAATGTAGCTAATGAATAGATTGTAGGATTTATGTTAGAGGTAGTAAGTGTTTAGGGCCTGTTTGTCTGACAGTTACTTTTCTGATGGATATAAATTTTGCACACATAGAAAGGCAAAGTAGTTATTAACTGAAACCACTTTGTCATGGAGTTGCTGAGTATTAAGTGGAAAGTTGCGTGGAATGTTTCCTCAGGCACATACACACATTTGTGGGGTCAGTTTCATTTTGTAATAAGGAGTCAGGCAGTGGCCATTCACTTGGTTTCTGGCCACAGTTCGAGAAACTCTACACAATTCATTGAGGTCTCTGATACTTTCTGCAGTGCTGAAACAGAGCAGAGTTGTTGCATGTGTGAGGCTACCAAGAATGAAGTGGACTTGAGCAATTGAGTGCTTAGAAGATTGACAGAAATATTCCCAAGAAGATTAGATAAGAATGAAGAAAAGGTTTGCAAAAAGGAGAAAATTGCAGCCCATATTGTGAAGTGACCTGTGGATTAGGTGGCTTGAGTAGGAAGGAGATTGCTATGGGAATTTAGGGCAGACATCTTTGGGAAGCAGTTATCTAGACCATCTTTGAATTCTTTGGTTACACAAGGAACTTTTGAATGGTACACAGAGCTTGTTGTGTTTAGTACAGTGTTTGCAAACAGTGTCAAGGACCACATGGAAAATTACACCAAGAGGATAAAAGGAACTCCAAAATAAGATACTGTAACTGAAATAACTAGAAATTTAGCTGAGTTTACTACATGCTTTTCTATTTGTGTAAGACAAAGCTGCCTTATTGCCTTGTGTGTTTGTCCATGACATTGTCATTATATCACTACCATGGCCTACTGTAGTTGAGTGTTCATCAGCTAAAGCTTTATGGAAAGTAGATTGCAATGGGAAAGTATTTGATAAAATACCTTAAATATATAAATATTGCTCGCAGGAATTCAGAGGAATGTTTTTAGTAAATGAAAAAAAATTTCCTTCCAAGAATTCTAGTCTTCATATACTGCTGCTTTTTGCATAAATAATGAGGCAGCTGTTTAGCGTAAGCATTGAAGGCATGTGCTAACGATTTTTATGTACACGTGAAAGTCTAGAAAATCTCCTGAAAGAGCCTTTGATTATGGCCCTCTTTCCTATTCTGTCTCCTCTGACTGAATGCCATCAACAAATTAATAAAGAGGTAATTAAGCTCTGATAATCTACCTCAGTCCACACAGAATAGAATCATTTACATTGGCAAAGTCCCTTAGGATCATGAAATCCAACCATTAACTCAATGCTACCAAGTCCACCACTAAACCATGTCCATAAGCACTATATCTACCTGTCTTTTTAATACTTTCAAGAATAGCGACTCCACCATTTCCCTAGGCAGGGCTTGACAACCTTCTCAGTGAAGAAACTTTTCATTATATCCAACATAAACCTGGCCTGGAGTAACTTGAAACTGTTTTCTCCCGCCTTGTTGCTTCTACCTTGGAAAACAGGCCCATGTACACATAGTTCTGTTCTTGTCTCTGTGGGTTTGGGGCAGGCAAGACCCCCACCCTTTCCATTTTCTGCTGTTACACCACTGCCTGTGTACATACAGTAAGCAATTAAGTATTTAAAAGACACGTGGATGTGGCGCTTAGGGATATGGTTTAGTGGTAGTGCCTTATCAGTAGTGGTGAGATTGCAAGCTCTAGGGTAGCAGATGAACTTGGTGACCTCAGAGGTTTCTTCCAACCTCAGCAGTTCTATGATTCTATAAGTCTTTCCCAGTGAGTCCTTTCAGTTCAACACCTGATACTTAATTCCTGAGGAAAGGGTACCAGAAACTAGGTATCATCCTAGGAATTTTGGTGAAATATTTTGGTAGGCACGCTGATACGTTTCTGGAAGATGTGGGCATGCAACAATGTAAGGAGAAAGTAGTGGCTTTAGCTATACTACAGTTATATGCAACATTACTTTATAAAGTTATATTGCATTGTATTTACATTCTTATGAAACCATTACAAACACTGCAAGAGCCATGTGTAAACCAGCATCAATATAACCATATAGGTAGCACCCACTTCAGAGTGAAAAATACAGTCTCACACTTTTTCTCTAAGAGTTGACCCTGCTCTTAAGGAGTGTGTGGCACCTGAATTCTAATGAGAGAGATAATATGCATAAAGAAAATGGAGGTACATTCCCTATTCTAATAGATGACAGAAAATCTATAAAGAAGTTATTTGTAAATTGTTCACAAGGCTTGTGAAAAGGCAATAATGCATCCAAGGTAAAGGTTACTGTCACATAATGGGTAAGATCTTGATGTCTGTCTGCCTCAGAGTCCAGGACACTTACTGCAACTATTTGGTAAAAGTGAGGGTTTTCTCTCTATTTCCAGTGCCCCAGTATGGACTTAACACTGGCACAGCCTCAGAAAGTTAAACAGTCAAATGGTTTAATTGTTCAAAGCAACAGATGCCACAGGTTTGGGATTGCTGGTGATAAATGCACTGACTGCGAGATGAACATAGGTTAATAATCCGACACGATTGGAGATTTGCACCTTTGCAATAGCTCTAATGTAAAATATTTAAAACAGCAGAAGTTAAGCTGTGTATTGAAAGCACAGTTCTCATCAAGAAACGTATGCCTGTCTTGAGTGGAGGAAAAGGAGCCCAGCTTGTTGACTGTCCTCATCTCTGTTTTGTCCCTCCTTGAAGTGCTGCTGCAGCTGGTGGTGGTACTGGCCATGCTGTAGCCCTCTTGCTGGTGGTGGTAAGTAGTGCGAGCAGAATATGAGAGAGAGATGTCCCGCTTGTGGGTTTTATACCCCAACCCAGGTTGTCCCTGCCTTCTAGATGACATTTGACATTCCTCCTCATGATTTGGGAGGAAAGTTGAGTACACAGTTATATTAAGTACATGCTTAGCATGTACTTAATTTTCCTCATCAAGGGATGTCAACTATAATATTAAAACTGTACTTAGTCAAATAAGTACAGTTGCTTGGCCACCCTAGAGCTCAAAATCTACTTTGAAGTTGGGTGTTTATGTTATTTGAACCCAAATTCATCACCTTTATTCTTCATAAGACTCCCTTCTTCAGGTCTTTGGCAGACCGGCTTTGCAGAATTTCATTTAATACATCACCTGCTGATTATAAATTACCTTGGCCATGAACCAGTCCACTAAATCAACTTACTGTCCTGTCCCATGGCAAGCTAGATTCCACAGTTATCCATACACAAGATGGTCCTAACAGATACTGACATTACAGAAGGGCTATATATACTGTGCAGTTTGGTAAGAACATGTGTGTAAAGAGCACCACAACTGAAAGGTGGTGGTCTCCAGGGAATCCTTGCCATCAGCTTGAATCTAAAACTGATTCAGGTCTCATAGCCTCTGCAATAGTCCTAAGCCTTCTCCACAAGCTCTGAAACTGCGGATCCTAATGCATACTGTGCAAGGAACAGCACCCACAGGCCCTCTTTCCCTTTCCAGGAGGGAGAGAGAGCCATTCACCAAGTATAGATGTTCAGGCATATGGCTGCACCTGCACACAATGCAGATTGACAGATTACTTTTCTCCATGGAAAAGAGATTATTTTAAAGAGGCTTGATGACACAAAACCAAAAACTCTCAGCCAACAGTTATGAGATTAAGTCAATGGTCAAGTCACAGGATTGGGAGAGTGGAAGAAAATCCATACAACAGCTTTCCAAAATGAGGTGACTTTAAAATGTCTAGAAACTATTTTGGTTTGCTTTGCATACAGGAAATGTAGAAGTGAGTAAAGAACTGCAGATGTCTTGTAAAATTAATTTCTTGCTGACAAGCTTTATAGTAATCTTTTTAAGATAATAAATTTCTATCCAGTCTTTCATCCTACCAAGTTATGAGAAGCCACAGATTTGGCCCCATTAAATAAGCGGGGTGTGCAAATTACAGGTTGAAGTTCTATAGCAGGAAACATGATCACAGCAGCTGTCATAGCCTACGCATCTCAGAAGTTTCTAAACCTGTTTGGTCTGTATGCACTGTCAGGCAAATGTGTACCCACTGGACACTTGAAGTCCAGTTTTGTTTCCTCTTTTATTGGCATCTATATAGTTGCTCCTAACTTGAAAATAGATGCCATCATCCAGTGACCTGAACATTTTAGTCAGAGCATATTGCTAATCATTGTTTCTGGTTTTGTGACAATAGTTTGACAGAATTTGAAATCAGTTCAGTTTGGTTTACTACCCTGAAGAAAGTACTTGCTTGCCACAATTAGATGAACTGGAATTGCTTAATTTTCACAATAATTTCATTCTGTTTGTAAGTTCTCAAATCTTACCTCAAGCTATCAGGGATTTTCTTACTGTCTAGCTCATGTATTTTGTTCCTTTACTCTGTAGTTGAATTTCACTGTGATTTTTACATCTCTTTTTTATAGCTAAATGCACAAGGCAGTGAGGTTATTTTCATTTTCTTGGAAGATATTTCATGTCTCCAGTTCTTCTGTACTATTGCAGGTTTGTTTTTTTTGGCAAAATTAAGATTAAGATAACTCCAAGCAAACTCTTTGGGCACTACTAAATGATACTTTTTAATTTATGTGCTACAAGGTTTTAATTTCATCACACTGATTAAACAAGAGTCTGTGCTTGGTAACTGCCCACATCATCCTCGATTTCTTTTGAGAATGACCTCTCTAGAGGGTCTTAGTAACACTGAACAAAAACTTGGTGTCAGTCCCTGGCAGAACCTTGCCCTGTGGAAACCTGCTCCCATGTTTTCTCTCATATCCTTTAGTGAGCGGTTACTGTCATGAGCAACCTGCTGCTTAGTGCAAAGAGCTTTAATGGAACTCTTGTGATTCCTGATGAGCTTGATGAAGGGAGTATGCAGCTTTCAGAGGAATTGATTGCTTCAGTTGAGCTCTATCCTTCTCAGCCACACTGCCCTAGATAACACTGTGTTGCTGATGCTGAAGGTTGCTGTAATGCAACTGTGTGAGACAGGCTGTTGAAAAAGTCATTATATATTTCAATTAGAAAAGGCAGCACTTAAGCAAGTGCCTAAGTATGAAAATATTTATGTTATTTTCATCAGCTAGACTGGGATGTTTTTTACAAGGTTGTTTGATAAAATTCAAGGGTAATTTGATTTTTAAATTTGTTATAGTATGGAGAGGGATTTTGTTTTGGGGTTTTGTTTGTTTGTTTGCCTTTTTCCTGGAGAAAAAAGAAAAACTGCTGTAATAATAAAGGTTTTCATTTAAAAATATTTAAGCAAAGAAGGAGGAGGTTTATGGATTAGACAAAGAGGTCACTTCTAAGCAGAGAAAGCATAAAAAACATCTCCCTGTTGAACTCTGTAGTTGGAAATTAAACAATTTAATGAGACTGTTGAAAATACTAACCACTCTGATAAAGACACAGGCTCAGCCTTTGCAGAGTGGTTCTAGTGATGGTCATTCACCTTCTGCTTTGTACAGTGAAATCCAGGAATCAGAAGGCAAAAGACATCCACGTGTAGTATGTGGAAAAAGAGTAACAGATATTTTACATTCCAAGTTTAAAGAGACTGTTAAACGAGAAGTGGAAGAGACTAAGGAAAGAACCTAGATTTTTATTCTTTCTGGAAGAAATATTGGAGACTTGTGTTACAAGGAACTTTGTATTCAATGTTTAGGATTACTTTTTCATTGACTTTTCTTGAGGGTTCCCTTAGATGTATTTTTAAGGTGCAGTGGATAAACTAAATATTTGTGGCTTTTCTTTCCAGCTCTCCAGTGAAACCATTGTAATAAATGCAGCATGTATGCAAAACATCTGTCAGAACCGGCCATTATTTTCTCTTTATAGCTCAAAGTGGTTTTGATTAATTGGTTGTAAAAGGAAAATAGCAAAACAGCTTGTTCAAAGTGCACAGTAAAAATCCATAAATACTTAGGTGTTTGTAAGTATGATTTTCATGCAGACACTTGAGTGAGTCAGGAAACAAAAGCAGGAAGCAGAAATATAGAGAAGTGTTGGACTTTTCAAGAGTTTAGCTTGTTATTTTTCTCTTTTACTAGTTACTGGTAAGGCATACAACATGCTTTCAAGGCTTTTTTTTGGAGAAAAAAACCTTCCTGTCTTATAATGTGCTATGAACTGCTATGTGATGGACTGTCAAATAAGTGACATATGATGCCTACACATGAGGTCACTTGAGGATTTTGCAGTTTTGCAAAGAAAGCAAAAGCTTTGTACTTTTTGCTTCAAACTACTGCAAGCACAAGTCTTTTGTCTGCCCCAAGTTTTAGCCTATGGACTATCTTAAAAATGAGAGGAAAAACCAAACAGCTGTTAAAAAGCTTTTACTGCTTTGAAAGAGAAAGCAATTGAAAATGGAGTACAAGCGTATGCCTTTACTGGTATGATCCAATGCAGTACAAACAAATGTCAGATTTCTGCTTCAGTGAGGTACCACAGACAATTAGCCTGATGACATAATACATATTTAGTAGAAGAATGAGGTACCAAATGCATTCACCTTTATCAATGTCTAGATCTTCATGAAATCTGCATCTGTTTTGCAGATGCCTATTCAAGGTGTATAATGAGCATTCATAAGATGTTTTTCCTCTACAAAATGTCTGTATCTGTTTGAGGTTTTGTTCTGCTTGTTGTGCTTTGTGTGGTTTCTCAATTAAACGATTGACTTCCAAAGAAAGCACCAAACTAGCTATCATCTATTGACATGCATTTTCTTGGTGTTTCTGAAGTAGACTACAGCACTGTCTGTAGCCCAGGAAAGTAGTGACATACCAGATGATTTCCAGATTATCAAAAACATGTTTAAAATATATCTGCATGTTGTATTTTTATATTTTAATTCATAGAAGTGTATTTTATATGATAGTTTTTTTATTAAGAAAAGGGAAAGTAACTGTTTTCCCACAGCTTCTACTTGCAGAAGATTTTCAAAGGTCTGAAAAGTCTTATGTCTTCTAGATAAAATACTTAATTCAGTTTCTTTTAATCTTCATACATTGTATAACCACAAGTTATATTGCAAGCCTAAGTGCCGTTCTGTTTTCTTTTCCCCACTTGAAGTCCCAGCTTCATTGAATTCAGTGGGAAATTCCTCATTGTGTACAGTAGGAACAAGGCTTAGAACTGAATGCTTGGGTCTTCCTCCTTTCCCATCTGCTTTCTTGCTTGCTTTCCTGTTATGTTTTTCTCTTGTTGTGTGAAAATGGAAATCAGATTCCAAAATGATATTTTTAAATAGGTCAGCCAGATTTCAGTGTGGTATTGTTTGAAGGTCTGCACAGGAAGAAAAGATTAAATCAGTTATCTGGTGACTCATCAACAGAGTGAATAGGATACCTTTTTTCCCAAAAATACCATTTCTATCATGCTGACATTTGGACCTAAAGTATTTCACAAACCTATTTAAGTCAAGGTGATAAGAAGCTAGTTATTATGTTTCATAACTTTTTCTTTTTTTTCTACATGTTTAGACTTCTTCAGATGTAAAGGTGGATGTTTGAAAAGTTTTTATAAGTTTTATGCAGATCCCATAATACTTAGAACTTCAGAAGTCTTCTTGGAACCCGTGTTGCTTAAAGTATGTTTCGCAGTCTTTAGCATTATAGCACATTATAAGGAACATTTATTCCTTATGCTCTGTCATATTTTCCTAATGCTCCAAGAAACATAGACTTTAATGAGATATTTCAAGTATCAGAGGACAGCAGTGAAAGAATAAACAAGATTCTTGATGCAATATAAATTTGGTATTTCATAATTTGCTCATTTTAAAGAAAGATGGCAACACCATGAACAAACAGCTATGGGTGGTGAGCCTAGGGATTGTTCTAGCATCCATGCTTCTGAAAGGGCAAAACATTTTACAGTTTTAATCTGAAAGTAAATTGAAATGAGGACAAATAGCACTAAGATGTATTTCTGGGGACTGATACATCCACCACATTAATAAGTGGAATTAATTGAGTGTAGGCATCTTCTTTTCTGAGGATAGGAGAGAGGAAAAACAAGGCCAAGTGTGTGGGTCACAGAAAAATCCCAGATGGGAGACCTACAGGCTTAGGCACTGGCCTGGAAGGGGTCTTGGAATCTGAGCAAAAAAAGTGCTTCTTGTTGAGTCCTACTGTCTTCAGAGAAACAGAGCGTCATCTGGTTTTTACAGATGAACAGAGCTGCTTGGAGAGCATACACAGCTCCACTGCCAGTTTTGCCTTCTAAGTAGAATAAACTCTTAAGGCTCTTGAGGTTTTGACTAACTTCTTGGAGAAGAAAATATAGGGTTTTGTGTATATTTTCCTCAGCCTGTCTTGCCACAATAAACTGTGTAAGTTTTTGCATTGATTACTTTCACTACCCACTTTTAACATAAAAACATTAGTAGTTGTTCTGGTATAGATGTAGCCTATATAAGCAGCAGTATTTCCTTCCAAGTAGCTGAAAGTGCTGACACTTTCTTGAGGGTTTGAAGTGTTTCTGTCTTAAATTTACATATGCACATGAAAAAGTTATGCTTCTTCTAAGGTCCCAAAGGAAATCAGTATCAAAGTCCGAAACAGATGTGTATGTATATGCATACATGTATAGCTAAAGATCTTTTCTTCCTTATGTCTTTTTGCTGCATTTTCACCCTATTCTTACTATTAGTTTCTTGTTTTTCCTCTTGCTTTTCCCTTCCTATCTCCTTGGAAAAGCCTCGCCTTATCCCTCAGTTATTCCTTTCTAGACCACTCCATACTCCTTTCTCTTCCAGTTTTCTCATGCTGAGCATTAGTTCTGTACAGTCGTAGTGCTTCTTTATTGCTATGTGAGATCCAGGTGGATTGAGAAGAATAAGGGACAGCTATGCTGCTTCTCCTCTACTCAGAAGTGCTAAGAGTACTCTCATGTTGCTGGTGTAGAGCTGCAGGGGAAACAGGGCTCAGTACTGCTAAGGCTTAGGAAACTTGCATCAGCGGCAGAAACAGTGTGCTAGCAGTGGCACATGTCAGCTTTCACCAGGTATGACACTGTAGCATGAAGTTTTCAAATGTTGTAGATAGAACCCTAAGTCTGGATTTTCTCTGAGATTAAAAAGAAAAACACAAATATAAGTGTAATTGAACAAAAGCTGACCATGTAAGAGAAGTAGGTTCTGTTTAAGGGTAAATCTGACCTGACAGTGGCCTTCCAAATAGGCTGATCTTCCCAAAGGAGCTTCCTAATTTGTACCTATAAAGAACATATAATCTATATATCTGATTTCTGTGTTTGAACTATACCGTATTTTTTCCATTATAAGATGAAATACAGATGTATTTCCAGACACATCAGGAAGATATTTCTGAGTCATCTTTTGCCCCACTGCTAGCTAAATAAAGTGATCCCAGGCTTTCAGGGTTTAAACCAGGTTCCTATCTAAACAGTTGTTGAGGGTTGCTCTATAGTCCCTGTAACCAGAGAGAGTCCTGCTGTTTCACAGGATATTTGCCCAGTACCTGTAGAAAATTATGATTAATAGCTTGCACTAACCATTTTCTCCCACAGTTTTCAGAAGCTTTATTCTATACTGTAGTGTGCACAGTCTTCATGCTGACAAAGAAACTGAAGACTGTCCCTTGCTAATCATATGCTCCTTATATTCTTTCTAGCAAGGAAAAAAACCCCTCTTATATATATTTGTTTCCCAGGATTTATCTCAGAGGGGTGATCCTTAAAACCATCAGAGAATGGAGCCCCAAGACCTCTAATGAGAAAGCTTCACCTGCAGGTAGTTACCTAGAGCAACAGATTGCTACAGCTGGAAAAGATTTCTGGTGTTGTGAGCTATCATGTCTATACGGTAAAGTGTCTCTATGTGTGACTTCTCTAGCCATCATGTTAGAGATTGAGTATCAGTTGTCCTGATATTGTTATTCTTTCTTTGCCTTCTCATAGCCTTTGCCTGAATCACCAAGTTGTATTGAACTAGTGTCTGGTGAGAACTTCTTTATGTTAAAATAAGAGGCAAAATAGTATTTGGTATTTTTAATATTTAAGTAATATTTGTGTATCATATTTTAAGAAAGAAATGTGTGAGTATCATCTGTGTGGCTGCACAATAGTATGTTCCCACCGTTCGATCTTGCTTTTATGAGCATCATTACTAGGATAATTGGAAAGATCTGTTTCACTGTATTTTCTCTGTCCATTGAAATGGTGTGTATTTTTTAAGCCCCTAAATCAGTTTTCTGTTATATTATATCTTACAGGAAAACTATTGCATCTGTAAAATCACTAACCATTACACTTCTCAGGAATGTGGCTGGGTGTTAGTGTATCTTGACCAGATTTTAAAAACAAATGAGTTTTGAAGTGTTTAGACCATGTGTCTTAAACTGCTGTAGAATAGTTGTTCCTTTCAAAAGTAGCAAGATTCTCTTCTCTACCTTTCAGTCAGCACTAGGAGCAGTAGGATGATTTTCTTGGTTTGATTCTGTTCCATATCTGTGCCGGCCTATTTCTTTGTTCTAGGATAGACCAATGTGTGTTAGTTTTCATGGTCTGGAAATTTAATTTTTTTTTTTCCTGACCACACATACTGTTCGAGTTTTTCCTCCGTTAGGCTGTTTTTAATAGGCCTGGACTCAGAGGAAATAAAGCTATTGGTTTGCATAGTAAATTCAGATCTGTATTAAGTGTGTATACATGTGTGTTAAGTGTTTATAGTTACCAGAAGCTAGGAGCTATTATATGATGGGCAGCTTGCTGCTCACCCATAATGTCAGGTACACTTTTGTCTGTCACTTGGATTTGTATTGACTGTCTTTATGCCACCTGCTTCCATTTCTCTCTCCCTCTGTACCAAAATGGAGCAGCAGCTCTGACCTCCGGCATGCTCTTGGCAATATGCTCTGGACATCTGCAGTTCTAGCTGTCTGCTGTTACAAGGGCATGATTTGTGCTCATGTTTGCAAGACAGGCTTCTGCAGTTCTGTTTCCTTCGCTCCTGTAAACATTCTCCTAGTCTATAATGAATTGTACATTACTGCAGACCCAAATGCCTGAATACTGTATCAGATATGTATGTTAAACTACAGTAAGGAGTCTAAAAAACCCGGCAACCAACTTCCTTGTAATGTGATCAGACGGGGACAACACATGTTTCAGAGTACACTGTGTATTCTGAAAAGAGGTAATAGCTTGAGGGGGGTTTAGGTGACTTTGGTATGCCTTAACAGCATTTCGTCTTTCACTTCTCAAGGCTTAGATCTTGGCTGGAAAGGTTCCCTGTCCTGACTAAGCACCCTAAGGAAACACTAATCCAGCACTTTTGTGAATCTGTCACAGTTAGATATGGTCCCAGGATGTGTATGTGCTTCAGCAAGAGATGGGCAAGCAGCTCTGCTGTGGCATTCTTACAGGAGATTTAACAAAATGGTTCTTATATTGCACTCTTGCACAGGTTTTTCCTAACTCTTGTTGATATTGTTTTATCCTTCCTTCATGGAATGCTTTTACTAGGTTTACCTGATGCTTTTTGTCTTTCTGAAATCATAGAATCATAGAATGGTTTAGGTTGGAAGGGACCTCAAAGATCATCCAGTTCCAACCCCCTGCCATAGGCAGGGACACCTCCCACTAGAACAGGTTTCTCAAGGCCTCAACCAGCCTGGCCTTGAACACCTCCAGGGAGGAAGCAGCCACAACCTCTCTGGGCAACCTGCTCCAGTGTCTCACCAGCCTCACTGTAGAGAACTTCCTCCTAACATCTCACCTAAATCTTCCCTCTGCCAGTTTAAACCCATTAGCCCTCATCCTGTCATTACAAGACTTTGTGAATAGTCCCTCCCCAGCCCTCCTATAGGACCGCTTCAGATACTGGAAGGCTGCTATAAGGTCTCCTCGAAGCCTTCTCTTCTCCATCTGGAAAGCCCCAACTCTCGTAGCCTGTCCTCATAGCAGAGGTGCTCCAGCCCTCTGATCATCTTTGTGGCCCTCTGGACTCTCTCCAACAGTTCCATGTCCTTCCTGTGCTGAGGGCTCCAGAACTGCACACAGTACTCCAGGTGGGGCAGAGTAAATGGAGAGAATGCCCTCCCTTGCCCTGCTGGCAACGCTGCTCTTAATGCAGCCCAGGACACAGTTGCTGTGGGGGCCGCATGTACACGCTGCCAGCTTATGTTGAGCTTTTCGTCCACCCAGACCCCCAGGTCCTGTTCCTCAGGGCTTGCTTTAGCTTTTCTAACCTGATCTCTGGCTGCATGAACAATGTCTTTGTCCCAGGTTCCCTGTCCTTTCTTCCACTCTCTGTAGGCCTTCTTCCTGTGTCTAAGCATGTCCAGGAGATCTTAATTCATCCATGCAGGCCTCCTTGCCTTCTTACCTGCCTTCCTCTTTTTTGGGATGCATTGCTCCTGGGCATGAAGGAAGTGATCCGTGAGCATTGCCCAGCTTTCCTGGACCCCCCTTCCAGAGTTTTTTCCCATGGCACCCTGCCAAGGAGATTCCTGGAGAGATTGAAGTCTGCTCTTCAGAAGTCCAGAGCAGTGAGTTTACTGTGTACCTTCCTTGATGCCATGAGGATCTTAAACTCTACCATTTCATGGTCGCTGCATCCAAGGCTACCCTTCAGCTTCACTTCACTCACCAGCCCCTCCTTGTTGGTGAGGACTAGGTCCAGCACAGCACCTTTTCTTGTGGGTTCCTCTACCACTTGAAACAGGAAGTTATCATCAATACATTCCAGGAACCTCTTAGATTGCTGATGCTGTGCTGTGTTGTCCTTCCAACAGATGTCAGGGTGGTTGAAGTCCCCCATGAGTACCAGGGCCTGTATTTGAAGCTTCTATTTGTTTGTAAAGGGCCTCATCTGCTTCGTCTTCTTGATAAGGAAGTCTGTAGCAGACTCCTACTGTGATGTCCCCTTCCTGTGCCTTCCCTTTGACCTTTACCCATATGCTCTCTCTTTTGGTGTTGGACATCCCCAGGTTGAGCTCCATGGATTCCAGCTTATTACTGATGTAGAGGGCTACGCCCCCTTCCCTTCTCCCCTGCCTGTCCTTTCTGAAGAGTCTATGCCCATCTATCCCTATGCTCCAATCATGAAATCCATTCCACTATGTCTCAGTGATGCCAGTGACATCATAACTCTGGAGACTTGCAAACATTTGTAATTCCTTCTGTTTGTTCTGTTTGCCTTGTGTTAGTGTAGAGGCATTTCAGTTGTGCCTCTATTGGAGCTTACTCACTGATTTTCTTTTATCCTGTTCTTTGAGCATGCTTTCCTCAGTTAGTACTTGGACCTCTCCACGCTCAGACACCTCAATGGCTACTAGCCTATCTCTACCTCTCATGTCATTACTACCACATGAATTACCATTTGATGTTTTCCTATTGGCAGATAAAACCTGAAGTGGATATGGCCCATCTCTGCAGAACCTTGGATGCACTATTCTCTCCCCAGGATGCTTCAGGGCAGCAGGTTGAGAACCATCACCAAACCCCCATTGCTCCCACACTGATTTGTCCTCCCACACCTTACCACATGGGGGTCTGATTACTTTGTCCCCCTCCCGGTTCACATCCCATTTAAAGCCCTGCTATCTCCTCTGCAAAGACCCTCTTACCTCTTTGAGAGAGGTGTCTCCTGTTTGGTGTCAGCAACCCTGGTGCTGTATAGGTCATACCATTATCAAAGAAACCAAATTTACGGCGGTGACACCATAATCTGGTCTTACATGGATGATGGTGATGAAAGGTTAGAAGAGTTAAATCACTGAACTTAAAAACAGACACATTTATTGCTTGTTAAGCTTGTATTTTGCATTATTTTTATGTGATATATCAGGGGAATACATAGACGTAATATTAAAAATCTAATTAGATCCAATCCAATGTAATCTGCCTGTTCTCTAGAACGATCCCAGGAAAAAATCATACTCTCAACAGCTGATATCACTGTCAAATGTTTCTCAGACTAAGTTTTTTACAAGCACAACCTCAAATGAACCATTTTTGGTCCTAGTCAAATTTCTTTTTGAAAATTTTCTGTTTGGGGTGTTTTCTCTTCAAGTACCCTTTACAGCTGGCGTTTTTAAGATAGTTCATCGTGACTACAATAACAGTTTGGAGATATTTTAAAGCTCTTTTATTATTGAGACAATTACTGTTAAGAATGTTTTACCAACTAATACATGACAGTAACATATACATAGATGTCCCACTCCACATATATTGGATTGTACAAATTTTTTTTTTTTTTTTTTTT
>VWZI01004364.1:726416-763403 GCA_013396835.1 Psilopogon haemacephalus
TCTCTCCAGCAGTTCCATGTCCTTCTTCTGGTGGGGGCTCCAGAACTGCACACAGTACTCCAGGTGGGGTCTGAAGAGAGCAGAGTAAAGGGGGAGAATCACCTCCCTTGCCCTGCTGGTAATGCCTCTCTTAATGCAGCCCAGCACACAGTTGCTGTGTGGGCCACATGTGCACACTATCGGCTCATGTTGAGCTTCTCATCCACCCAGACCCCCAGGTCAATTGCAGGTGTGGTCTGGGCTGTTTTTGTTTTTCATAGAATCCTGACTGCTTTTTGTCCAGCATGTTTGTATTTTATCATAAATTTCTCTGGCTTTAGTGGTAGAAGATGAAAATGTGGATTTAAAACTGCATAGAAAATGCTGTAAGTCCTCACATATGTTTGTATATATATGGTGATAAAGGTGCACACAGGTAAAAAAGTCTATAATTTGATTTTTAATCCTAGTCATTCACACAGTCTTTTACCATCAGAAACAGTAACGTACCATTGGAGAGAAAGTGCTATCTACTGTGGTTACTCCAGTGAGAGTTTGCTGTTCTGGAACAAAACAACATGTTTTCATTCATTTACATGACTTAACTGAAATCACAAACATTAAAAACATAACTAATGAAAGCATAAGTAGTTAATATTTTAAATAATTCAGTAGAGTTCACAGGCATACTTATGTTACAATTGCTAAGTCTCAGTAACTCAGATGTCTTTTTCTTCCTTAGTTGTTCTATGCATATCTTTTTAGGCAATTTCTTTAGCTTGAAAAGAGCTATGGAAGGAAAAACCCTTCAACCTGTTGGCCTGTCTTTGGAGACACAAATTTGAATATCAGATCAGGCAAGCTAACTTCTTACTGGTCTGTCACCTTGGCAAGTTCTTTGTCTTCTAAAATGCAGGTATTTTGGGATCTGGAAAATTACCTTGTCTGTACTTTTGTTGGCCATGTGGTATTAAAAGGCAGACAACTAACAAGGGAATGTCTTTACAAGGGGGCAAAGAAGTGTTTAGACCTGTGGGAGATGACTCTTTCCCCTCTCTCTTTCTCTTACACGCACACGCACACAGAGGCAGGTGCACACACACAACCCAAGATCAGGGCACATGCTGGGGCAGGCTCCTGCTGAAATCGCAAGCGAGTTCTAACAGAACAGCTGCCTTCATAGTCTCCTGTAGCATGCTTTTCAGGACAAAGTGAACACATCCACCTAAAATCATGTTTTCTTTGCATCCAAACTGAAACAGCATTAACAGGGGAAATGGGAATTCAGAGCTGCCAAGCTACAGTATCTCTGCTATCAGTTCACCAATAAGGCCTAGTACAGACCTGCAGAGCCTGTGGATAAATTGTATTTTCCAAGGGTTAATTAAGCTGTCTTGAGCTTCTTCATGAAGGGGAACAAACTGGCACTTGCAGCATTTTCTGAAACCTGCTGTCGACATTACAGTCCCTGCTGCTTTTAGCTGTATCGATCCGATGCCTGACCTGTGAAATCCTTGATGGCTGCTAACACTGGAAGCTTACTGGAGCTTTCCAAGGGAGCTTCAGGACAGCTTGTGTAGTCAAGTACAATTACCTGTCCCTCCAGGAGAGCCAATTAGTTCACAAAGAGCTGGAGCAGAACAAATGTTTTGTGTGTGATTTAGAATCTTAAAAAAAAAAAAAAAAGCTTTTTTTTCTGCTCTGTCTGATTCTTTTGTTTCTAATTTTATTGTTATTGCTCTGTTCATGACAATCCACACTATTTCCTTACATGTCTCATAAAGGAGTACTTGGGCATGAGAAAACAGACCTATATTGTTATATTTTTTAACAAAAAAAACCCTAACATCATGTGAGATGCAAAGGCTAGCCTAAGTAATTTTGAGAATTGTGGACCTACAAGTAGAATGCTCACATACTGAGTACTTTTCAGAGTCTCAGATTAATGTCTTTAGCAGCATATGTAGATATTTGTGCTGTGGTTTTTATAGCATGTATGTCTATGTATGCGTGTATAGTTATATACAGATGTCACTTCAAATTCTGTGTCTTGATTTGCTGAAAGTGAAAATACAACAACTGTTGTGCAAAAACTGCATAAAAAGAGTGGAAACTAAAGAGATCACCACATATAATCCAGTTAATGTTGTATTTATAACTTTGGTTCAAATTGTACAGGGGTAACAGAGCAGCACTGGCTCAGTAACAAACCACTTCAATTAGTCTGAACTAATAATTCAAATAAATACTGATTCAATAATTTAGGCAGTTAACTACTGTGGACTGAGTCCAAAATATGCAGTGTTCTGCATATAAATCAGGCTATAGCAAGGGTGATTGTGATAGGAAAGTGTTGGATTGTTATCAGCTGGTGGTGAGAGATGTCCTGGGGTCAGCAATTATGAGTTTCATATCTATTGCACAGCTCATACCCTGTTGCTGAAAATGTAATCTGTGGTATTTTATTTTTTTAGGGATGTTATTTGGATTTTTTTTTTTTAAATCTTCTCTTAGAAGAGTGGTAGAGAATAGATCTCATTGGCTTCCAGTTTAGGTATCAGGGTTCAAAGACATATCCATTACATTTGGATTCCTTCCAATCCTTAGAACTGTTGGCACTGCCATTCTGCTTGAGAAATGGAAGGAAGGGGATTGGGATGCAGACCTTTTCATTTCAAGGTCACTGGTTTGATGAGGTCTGGGTTAGCAGTGACCAAAAGTTATTACTGCATGATGACTGTTTTGGTTTTCAGTGTGAAATGAGATGATGGTCTTTTAGTCCAATTCACAGTTGAAGAATGTTCTTAGTATAGAAAACACCATTACAACTGACACTAATTGGCACTCTGCTTAGCAGTGATAGCAGATAGACCAAGGATGGAATGGGCATTAGGAAGGATTTATATTCTAATTCTTTGCGGTTGTCCTTCCAAAGGAGGCTTGAAACACTGCAATACAGCAGTGGGGAGACATATCTCGCTGTTTCATTTACTATACAGGTGTGTCTGTCAGGATATGGAGACTATCAAATACTTATGTGCTATCAAATTGACAGTTCTCAGGTGTACAAGGAAAAAAGTTGGTCCACTAACTACATATGTTTTTTTTCACCCAATAGTAAATAATTCTTACCACTTTTTTAACTGTGTCATTTATGTTAGAAAATTGAGAACACTTAGATTCACAGCTGGAAAAAAAAATCCCAAGTCAGTCCTTGTGCATGGAATAAACAGTTTTCATGATCATGTACTTATGAGAACTTTGTGAAAGTTAGTCCTTAAAGCCTAAACACATGCAAGCTTTTGTTCACACACTTCCAGAGTTTGCTTTTGTTGTCACTGTATCACAGGCATCAGTTTAGGAGAAAATGTAGGTTTGTGTTAAGTGCTTTTGTCAGCTCTTTTTCATCAGCTTTGGGAACTCATCTTGCCTCTTGGACTGCACGTGTTATGATACAATAGGACTTGAAATGGGCATTAGGAGAGAAATCCACCACAGGAGCTGCTACACTAAAATCTGCTGTTGTCAAGGAACACAGCTACTTTATTGATAAGACTTGTACTTTCTGAAGCTCTATTTAGCATCTGCAGGTCAGTATGTGATCACTTTTTTTTTTAATTGCATCTGGGTGCATGCATCCATACTTCATAGATATGCAAAAGGGATTGTTGGTGCACTTAACAGTCACCTTCCTGGCTGAAATGGAACATCTTGGAGAAAAAGATTCAGGAGTGTCTCATGATGAGGAACATTATTATTGCATTAAACTTTATCAGGTAGTGCCAGGCATATTCGTGGCATCAGAGCCATCCGTAGAAGGGAGGATTATTGCAGCATCTTCTCTAGTTGTGTTTGTGACAGGTTCTCTGATTCTTAGATGTCTCAGTGGAAGATAAAAAGCATGGATTATGTTGGAATTTCATAGATTGGATTGACCAAGTGACATTGCACAGAATCTGGAGGAGTACAATTTATAAATGTGCCTGATTGACCTTCAGGATGGTGAAACAAGATGCCTACCATCTGAGAAGACATTCACTGACTTTCACAGATTTCAGAGAATCTACTGGCAGTGACAGGGCAATATGATCCTGCAAAGGGTGAGGCTATATGCTTCGTAGGTGGGGTTTGTTTGAACTAGCAGTTCCTACCACTACATTCAACCTATTATCTTATTAAATGGTGGATAAAGGAAGAAACCACATGAACAAGTTCTCTGACATCCACTGGATTACCCATATGATGTACTGAGTATCAGTAAATGCCTTATCCTTTGTCCTCTCACAGTAACTGTGCTGAGCTATAAAATGATAAATTATTTATATGGAAAGCACAGCAAGTCTGAGTGGCATTTCCATAATGTGGAGCTTTGCAATTAATAAATAAAACTGTTCCTTCTATTGTCAGTGGCCTGTATCCTTGCTTGCAAAGCTGTATGCTGGGAGACCAGAAGAGGAATTGTAGGGGTGCAATGCCATACATTTGCTTTGCTGGCGTAATTACTTGGGGACATTGTCAATATTACCTACCTTGCTTAGAAGAAAAAAATTTAAAACTGTGATAATCTCTACATATATGTTAAATGATGTCTTACTTTTCCTTTTCTTTTTTTTTTTTTCTTCTTTTTTTTTTTTTTTTCCTAAGGAAACTTGTGAATTACGTTGCAGCAAGCCTTCACAATTATTCTTTTATTTGGACTTTTCGCTCTCTCTCTCTGCTACTTCATACTGAGTCCAGAAAAACTCCATGATGTGGTGGGTAAAAAAACATAAGGCTAGCAGTAAGGAATAAGTTAAATACCACAAATGCTGCAGCATTCCTTACAGTATAATTTTGTCCTTTGGACCAGAGTTAAGTACAGTACAGTGGCACTTTCAAATTGATTTATGGTATGAGAAGATGCAAAGGAGGCCATCTTGTGAAAGGTGAGCAAAAGTGAAGTCACAAGGTGCAGCTGCATGTGAAGGGAAAACGTTTGATGTGTTGATGGTACATGTAAGAGACTAGGTTAAATCTTTTAAGTAACATCTGATGTCTAGTCCTAGTTCATTTGTGCCTCTTTAGATTTTTGATTCAGATGTCCCTTAAAGGAGGGCAACATGTTAAGGAAAAATAAGAAGCAATTCATACTACTAAAATGTTGCAAGTTTTCACTCATTAGATTTTATCCTTTTATGCCCTTCTGCAGAGCAGTCTTAAGTATCTGCTTCATGAAAACATAGCCACTCCTACATGCAAGGAGAGGCAGTATGCCAGGAGCATCATAAAAAGCACAAGCAGAAATGTGTTCAGTGGCTTCCAGGTGCAAAAGTCTACCTGTCCCCCATTGTGCTCTGGTAGAGTGAATAAAACAGATTGTTTTTATTTAGGAATTCAGACTGCTGAGACTGAGTCCTTTTTTCCTGTGTTAGAGGAGTCATAGACTCCAGGAGATCCTGAATTTCTATGAAACTGAGCATTTACTTGGGCTATGGCATGGAACTAAAGGATTCTGGTACTGAGAAGTACAAAATGACAATTTTTTGGTTAGCTGACTGATTGAGGCCTTTTGAATGTGCTCATTCCCACACCAAGTCATAAGAAATCAGCATGCAGTCTGGCCTGGAGGCTTAGCACTTCATTTTTTGGATAATTTGCTTTGGTTTTATTTTTAGGAATTTTTTTTTCCTACCTGCAGGTCATTCTTTCTAGTGTTTAAGCAGCTCAGACATATTTTTTATTCTTTTACTTACAAGTAAGACACAGAAAAAGCCAACCAAGCTCAAACTTCTGTTTTTCTATAATTATAGCAAGTACTTTGATTTGAATATTTCAACAGAATGTCAGGCTGGGGAAATTTAATATGGTGCTGAATAGCTCTCATGGAAGAGAAGTACCTGTGTGCCATAGTTTTGCTGGAAACAGTAGTTAGGGCACGTACTGTCCACTTGGCAAAGGCTTGCATGAAATTTGTAAAGCATGAAACGAAGTGTCCATATGCTAAGGATATGTGGTTAGCTCAGTTAGCTATGTAAGAAAGAGCCCAATTAAGATGTAAGCATAATATATGCTTAGATGGTTATTAATTAAACTTTTTTGTCCAACTCTCAGCGTTAAAGCAATTTGAACTTTTCAGTTGCAGATATTAAACACAATAATCACGTGCTACATGGCCAGAGTGAAAACAAAACATCCTTCTGTATACCCTACAATGTCTTTACCCACTGTTGCAGCTCTCTGGAGGTGCAGATTATAACAGTTCTTCAAACATTTGTGAAATATCAGCCTCCACAAAACACTTATTTGTGTGAAATATTTGTCTTAAAATGATCCTTCCAAAAAGATGTTTGCTTTCTTCCTTTTCGATATAAGCAGCATTTTTGTAGTGTTGGTTGTTTGTTTTTGTTTTGGTTTGGGTTTTTTTTTTAATTTTATTTTTTAATTTCCTACAGCATTGTCAGAAGTGCTGCATTCCACTTTATGGACCCTGAAGTAATGGCTCTGCAAACGTATGTGCAGAAGTCTGTTATTGACTGAGAAGACATTCAGTGCTGATTGATTGTGAACTAAAGTATCATTTCCATTCTCATACAACCATCAAGATAATATTCCATTTGAACCACTGATTTGATTGATACATCTCAGCAGCAGGACACTTAGACTTTTATGTCATAAAATGAAAATGAAATATTTAATGTCACTGAACACAACTGGCATGCAGTAGTTAAAATCCAATGAAGTTCCAATCAATTATGTAGTTACTAAAATATCTAGAATCTGGCATTTTTGTTCTGAGAGGGCTTCTTGGAAAATGTTGTAAAGTTAAAATGGTGACTAGTCAGTATTTATACTTTTAAGGCTCTAAAACTTCCCAGTTTGCTAAGGCTGCTAAATACTGATAAGCAGCACCTCCGAATATAGGATATCCAAGCTGAAAACTCTGTATTTTACATGCATATTATCCTTCTGGTGTTCAGGCACATACATTTTGTCCTTTTCTCATCCTGAGGATCTAGTTTTGAAAATCCTATAAATTCTCTTAATAACATGCTTTTAGTCAAATGCAAAGGATCTTTGAATTCTTCAGGTTTTGTAATCAAATACTGGTCCATTAATCTAGGAAATATTTAACTGGAATATATTCTTTCAGTACCAGGGTAATCCATAGGTTGCATTTTTTCAGAGAAAAAAAAATAATGTAAAGGTTGTTTCTACTTTTTCTATGAACTGCCTGCCTTGACAAGTTCTTAACTTCAGTATATTGTGCCTCATTAGTACTTTTAAACTTGCTGAAGCTAAACTGCATCTTACTTGCCTATTAGTTCAACCTTAGGCCCATCAGTAGAGCATTACCCAATGTCTTGGGAACAATTAAGGCATGCCTTCCCTACCAAACAGTTTCTAAGTGGACAAAACATATTTAACAGTAGGGTTTGTGGCACACAGAATGGAAATGCAATGAAAACTACTGGGAATATGCATTAATCCTAATGCTGAACAAGTTCCTAATAACTCACTTGAAACTCCTGGGGATATAGTATCAAGTATGTACTCTCTAAATGCTACTAATGAAACATTTACATTCTACAGTGATAAAAGGAAAATAGAAGAGTCTGTGGCTAGTTAAAGGGCTACCTGAACAACACCCAGAATGCAGTTTTAAGATGTACGTGATTATTGATCTTTTCAGCAAAAAGACTTTATGAATAATATTCATACCATACCATTAGAAGATAAAGTAGCCTGGGAATTAAGCATCAGCAGGAGAGCAATTGATGGATTTAGACAGGTCAGACAATGTCATTCTAAAAGCAGCTAATCAATATGGACAAATGTGTCAGAAAGGTGATTTGAAAAATGACTTTATAATAAGGGAGGGAAAAAAAGCCAGGCTCCTTAGGTCCCTGGGTTTTGTTACCTCAGGATTATATATTATTGAAACAAGGTTGTTAACTGTTTCACATTTTCACAAGCAGGGAAAAACAAAACCCAAAAAAAACAAAAACAAGAAAAAAACCCTCAAGCTGCAGAAGCCACAAGGACAAAGCCACAGTTTTACCCCTCTGTAGATAAGGAGTCAGACACCTGGGGAATTTTGGCCCATTTAGCTGCTGTGGTATCCCTGCTGCCTACTTTTACAGCTGGGCTGTATATTATCTCACCTAGTTTTGAAACTGCTTTGCAAAAAAGTTTTATCTCCAAAATCTGGGTAGCATTTTGCTGAAAACGCTATCTCTAGCGCTCCTTGGGAGGAAAAACCTTTCTGAGCTGGATTGGTTTAAAAAAAATTAAAAAAAAAAAAATCTGTGATGGCTTTAACTTACTGGTTTAGGTTGCTTTCCAGCTGCTTTGTTCTCTTTCTAGAGGTTTAAACTGGTCAGAGAGATGCCACTTGATTTCCTGTTGGACTTCTTCAGGAGTCAACTGTTAGCCAATGGACATTGTTAAGCTTTTGTCTGTCAGATTAAGAAGTGTGCTACTTTAAACTGTTTCCTCTTGCGATTCACCATAACCTGTCAGCTGCCTGAACAGCATAAATGTATCAGAGCTTTTTTAATTGTATACTCACTCAGCCGAACTTGTCACTAACATCTATTCTCCCTAAACCAGAAAGAAAATATAGTGACTAATGCTTACATCTCCAGGTTAATGTTAAGTAACTGTTTCTACTTTTGACAAAAACTTCCTATGTGACCTATTGAACATGTAACCAAAGCTGTCCTTTGCTTCAATTTCCTCATAAGTGAAATAGCACTTCACCATTTAAGAAGTTCATTCTTATAAACTCCCCTGAGATATTCCAAAGGAAAGAATAAAAGAAGAGATTTATAAGTACTTAGAGGAATGTTATTATTTCTACTTTTATTAAAGATATGGGTACCTTCAGTTTATTTGAATCTCAAAAAATAGGAAAAATAGATAATTGAAAAGCAATGAAGTTTGGAACAAATTTCTTGTTGCTTTTATTCTCTGCTGTCTCAGAAAACACTGTTAATTGCATCAGTCCCTCCGAAATCTTTTCTATCATCTTTTATCTGGTGGTTAAATTTATAAGTTGAGAGATGTTTTCCTTCTCAAAATGGCCTTTCTTTTTGAGCCCCATCTGTGACATGTCACTTGAGCATGTTTAAGTATCATGCAAGTATTGTACCAGGTTTGAGATGATTCTCACTATGTCCCTGGAAAAAGAAACATTAACTTGGGTATCATCAGTAACTTCTGGACAGAGGTTTTTATTACCCTTTGAAAACATTCTTGTGTCATGACTGTGGATGAATGCTGTCAAGATGAATGTGGTCCCTTCTCTGCCCACAGAAAGAGGACTTCTGGGGAAGGTTGTTCAATGCCACCCTCTGGGTCTTCTAGGGAGGAATGAATAGAGTCACTGTAACACTACCATCTGGAAGCAATTTGAGGCAGGGTAAACTATGAGGAACAATGCAGTCCAATTCAATAGGCTTTGGCTTGTGTAGGTACTAGGTCAATAGCGGGCAAATACATTTCAATGTAAAAAATAACCCAGGGCCAAGAAGTACAGTTGAGTATTATTTACTAACCAGGACATTTTATAAGGATTTTGCAGATTGGAGTGGGACAGTATATAAAACTGAGCTAAGACCTAATTGAAACAATCCTATGATTCTGTGGTTATAATATATGTGAATGCTGGTGCCATTGTACTTACAGGAATGGAGATTTGTTCAAAGCTATCCTACTCTATCCTTTCGCTGCTAGTTACATATTTATTAAACACATATGTCTAATAGTCTTAGTCTTGGTTTAAGGAAGGAAAAAAGACTTGACTGTGTTGAGGTGCAGCTTATGCATAGCCTTGATTTCACCCCAGAGAACAGGCCTTTTAGCTCTACATCTGAGCTGGAGCTAAATCTTAGGGATAGACACATTGCTCATAAGTAAAACCTGATCACTTCCCCTCTTCTCTCTTAATGACATAGTTCAAGAGTCTTCTCTTCAGGGTTCCCCTTTCTGCTGTTACTGTTGGTGATTGTTTAAAAACCACAAAATCCCCAGAATGTGCAGTATGTAACTTACTTAGTAAGAGATCATCAGTTGTTGGTTGCGTTAGTTCTGCGCTCAAGTTCAGAGGAAAAACCTTTAGGAATATCAGGTGTTTTGTTTTTTTTTTCCTTTCCTCTGTAGTCCTGCCTCTTTGGCATGGGTGCTCGCAGCAATTCCCACTGGTAGCAAAAGGTATTAAATAAGTTTTTCTCCTCTTAATGCTACTTCAGAAGTGCAAGGTCAATGCTTCTTTCCCTCTGGTTTTCCCACCTCGAGAGAGTAACATTTTTGAACAGCAATCCCCAGTGTTTAGAGCTGCACTGTCCCCCAATCCTGAAGCTCATCTTTGCTGCTAAGAACAAAACCTTATTCTCCTTATTGCAGCTTGCCCGTGATAGTAATCCCTTAACCTTCTGAGCTCCCATCACCATTTGCAGAAATAGATCTGGGGTCTGTTTACAAATCATGGTGATATTCCCAGGAACACTGTGTTGTGAAACAACAGTCTGTCTTGAATGTATTTTGATTTTTCAAAAAAGTTTTATCTTGAAAGCAATCCTGTAAGCCTTATTGAGCAAAGCCCTAGTTCCAATGCAGCCGTTTGCTGAATTAAACAGTGCTAAACATTTAGCATTCTAAATGAATTAGGCTGGGAGATGTGAAGAAAGCCAAGCTTTAAGATGAAATGTAGGACAAACTCAAAAGGATGTTGTGCCTGTTTCATTCAGCATTACTATCTTGCCTACAGGCCTCCCTTTGAAATCATCTGTGAACATGGTTACCGTATAATTAGTTGAGCAGTAAGATAGGTGTTTAAAAATATTTTTTCAGGTGCTTTTTTGTATTCATGATAGCTTCTCAACACCAAAAATCAATCTCAATCAAAGCTGCTACTGAGTTTATCATAAATTATCATGAAAAGGTTTTCTACTGAGTAGATGGTTAATTACTATCTAATTTGAATAATTTTGCATATTAATGAGAAATGAATTAAAATCATTTTTAGATTTTTAACTTCAGCTGAGAAACCCATGGAGATAATGGCCCCCTTTTAAGATGCATGTGATCCTGTTACTAAAGGGGATTGAGAATTTTTTTCTTTTACCAACTTGTTTTAAATTGATTAATGGATTAGCGTTTTTGTCATTAATAAACTATATCCAAATGAAAGACAAGTTCATTATTTGACTGTGTGGCCTTATATCTGCTGCCAGAAAAAAAAAAAAAAAAGTGACTGAAAACAGATGAAGCCTTTGCGTGGGGAGGCTGTAGCCTTGTACAATCCTTTGTAAATGCCAGTAAGCCAGAAAAGTGCAAAGTTATGCATAGCTGGTTTGAGGTAGGTAGCAATTCATGTACTTTGTTATATGAAAAATAGAAGGGGATCACAAACACAACCCCATTTCTTCTTAGTATCCACACCTAACTGTGAGTGGCCATGAGCCCTGTCTGTGGAAAATGGGAGGATCCAGCCCTCTGTGCTGCAAAGGCGAATAGAACTATCTTACCATGGCAGTTTCAGTCTGGTGACTTGAACAGCCTTTGTGCTTCTAGTGGACTCCTGTGAAAGTGAAAATACCTGAAGGAGCCTTGTTGATAGCTCATCCTTCATTCTTGGTACCTCATCCTGCTTCCTTGCACACCAGTTTACAGGGAAATTAGCCAAATTACTGCTACACTTCTGCCTCACTGAATCAAAGACATTTTGCACCTGCAGTGAGAGATGTGTGACTCAAGAACATAAATTCACACAGCAATGGGAACATAAGGCCATTGGAAGTAAAGAACTGCAAATCCAGTAGATCTGGGTGCTCTACAAACCTTCTGTATTATATGTTGTCCTTTACTACATGTAAAACTTTTAGGGAGGTGACAAACTCTACAGAGTACCTAGAATAATGTAGCCCTGACTTACAATTGTGTGATTCTCTTCATGCTGTGGCCACACAAATAGTAAATAAGGATAAAAATGCATCTTCCACTTTGTAGAACCACATCCTTGTTCAGGGAGGTTGAATTATTTTTGCATCTATTAGAATGTGGTTTTCTAGGATTCCCCCTTTTTGATTTTCAACAGGCAGTGTTTGTAATATAAGCAAAAGGAACTTAGAGGTTCCTTTTATTAGGATTATACAGTGCATTCATAGAATCACCAGAAGGTATCAGCGAAGCCTAAGAAGTGACATTCATATAAATATATAAAGACTATCCAGATTTCTACTGGCAATTATTTAAAGACAGGAGGAAACATTTTTATAGGGAAATAAACTGTCCTGCCTCAAAGCATATGCCAGGCATTATCTAATGTGAGCTAGGGAGCAACCATGCATGCTCATTAGGGTAGATGTTTGACTGCTCATGTCCCTGCAACACCTAGTAATAACCTTTGTCAGTAACAGATTACTGGGTACTAAGTACACCAGTCCTGTGGTCTGCCCAGTCATAGATAAATTTGTTACGTGTTTTTCTTCATGATAATGAAATAGAAGGGAAAAAAATATATTCTTTCTGTAATAAATCTTGGGACCTTTAGGGCTATGATCCCTATTCCTGATTGCAAAGTAAGTGATGCTGTGTTTGAGGAGTGTCTGAACTTTTCTGGGGGAAAGTTTCTTAAAATACAATGGTGTGATTGCTGAATTTGCTTAAAATAAGAGTTTGACATTTTCAAAATGGAGTAGGTTATTTAGCACACACTTGTTATTCTCAGTAATGATAAACATACATCTGTTTTGGAAGGTATAAGTTAATGTGAGGTAAAACCATTAAAAGCAAAACTATATAGAGATGATAGACTATGACATCAATTCTGATCCCTGCTATGATCCTTTCTTTAATTCCATCTATATTTCTGTGGCACTTTCAATGTTGCTTCCAGCATACACAATATTTTGGAAATAAGCATCTTTCTGTGCTAACACTTCATTTTCTCCTATCCCCTCCATTGTCTGCTCCCTCACTTGAAAAGCTGTAGGCCTCAGACACAGTTAAAATTATATGACAGCATAGCAAAACACTGAAAACTCATGATGGGAACTGCATATCAGAAGGAGATAGTTAATTGATACAATTTTTTTAGTACAACAGCAGTGTTTTAGGACCTAGAATTAGATACATGTAGAAAAGAGATGCTGAAATGAGCAGTATGAGCATTTAATAATGAGCAGTGTGTTTCTCTTGCTCACTGTCAGAGCATCTGTATAATCCAAGTTCACGCAAACAAAAGTTTTCTTTGTTTAGAACATCATTGTAATCTGTGCTAATGTGGACAAAAAAAGACCTCAACAATCTTAATGATGTGTGAAAACCTACAGTTTACCAGTGTATGAGCTAGTGAGCATGTGGCTGGCATCTTTTACTGGCATAAAGCCATACTGTAGAGGTGCTTATATTAATGTATTTATCAAATACTGTTTAGATCTTACAGCCGTTATTGAGTACTTTGATTTAGAAAGAAATTCTGCCTAAGTTTGGGCTGCCCCAGGAAGACAAAAACAACTTCTATTTGCAGAGGAACTGCAGGTGTGGTTTGCAAATCATAGCAATGGATTTGGTTAATAGGTCAGTGAGGAATAATCAAGCCATAAGATCAGAAGATGTGTTAGTGCCTTTAAGTCACTATGCACATATGCACAGAACCTGATGCCTGCCACTGATACTGAAATATCTAATGAAGTATTCTTTTCAGATTTTCTGGGTTTTTACTTTGTATAAAAGGCTCTACAGCTTGTACATTTTCTGGTGAGCAAAGTATTTGCCATTATAGGAAACAGAAGATCAGACTAACAGCATAAGAACTGTGTGAATATTTTTGCAGCTTTTATTTGCAAAACTGTTTTGTTTAATGAAGCCCAGGTTAATTAAAGGAGAAGGTAATTTTATTTGTTTAGGATCAATGCCTCCATCACCATCCTGGTAGAAAAAGATTTCTTTAGTTGTGAGGACTAACTCTAATCTGGTGTAAATCAAGAATAACACCACTGAGGTAAAATAGAGCCCCTCTGCACCATAAAATTTGAAACCAAAACACTGCTTTAGTGGTGAAGAAGGAAGCTGGGTGGTTATTCATATTAGTCTCATTCAGAGGTACTTTGCCTCTCAAATAGTTTTTGAACTCTGTACCGATAGGACCATCTGCAAAAGTATAGTACACTTTAAAGTGTATAGTGATATGAAGTTTATGCCTGTTATATCCAAGATATTATGTGAATACAGCAGGATACTCACCTGATTCAAGATGCTTGCCCTAAAACCACAAGCCAGCAGATCTCTTGCCAGATCATTCTGGCAAGTGATAGTAAGGGAGAAAGATATTCCTAGAAGCCAGGTGACAGTAAATTGGGTGAGTGTTGATCTGCTCGAGAGTAGGAAGGCCCTGCATAGAGATCTGGACAGGCTGGATCAATTGGCCAAGGTCAGTTGCATGAGGTTTAACAAAGCCAAGCGCTAGGTCCTGCATTTGGGTCACAACAACCCCATGCAGTCCTACAGGCATGGGACACAGTGGGTGAAGAGTTGTCTGGTGAAAAAGGACCTGTGAGTGCTCATTGACAGCTGTCTGAACATGAACAATGGTGTGCTCATGTGGACAAGAAGGCAAACATCATCCTGGCCTGTATCAGGAATAGTGTGACCAGCGGGAGCAGGAAAGTGATCATGCCCTTGTGCTCCACACTGGACAGGAACCATTTGTGAAAATTACTATGCGACAAGAAATTAGGTGTTTAAAATAAAAACTCCACAAGTACTCATTAGGCTTGTTCTATGTCATATGAATTCATAGAATAATCTCCAGACCATGGCACAGCTCCACCCTCTCTTGTACGGCGTGTAAATTTATAGTAGTTGTAGTGAAGTCAATAGCATTTATTTGGACTTACAGAGGTTTCTGAATGTCAAATTCTGCTTTCAGATTAAGGAGAAAGTAATTCTAAATATGTACTGAAAGTGTGCTCCTAATTTGCTTCAGCAGCCTTTAGCTTCTTTGTCAAGCAAAACCCAGGAAATTACAGGAACTTCAGGTTTGTGTTTCTTTTAAAGACTGGATGATTTTTCAGAGCCCACTCGAGGGAGCAGAATGTGTACCAGTTAGGCACTGGCCTGGTTTTGAAGACCTCGTAGATATGCATGCCCTCAGCTGGAACCTGGAGTGTTCACTTGCTCGAATGGAACTGGGTGATCTTCATTTACTGGACTAGAACTGCATACTTCAGGGCAGGTAAAATCATCCCTCTGCTTCCTGCTATGCCCTGAAGTGCACAGGCTTGACATACTTTAAAATAATAAAAACTTCCTGAACTCCAAATGCGACTCAGCCAAGGGCTAGCTGTTGAGACAAGCCATAGAAATGTTCTGCTTCATTTCAAAAAGTCTAATTCCCATTGACTTCAATGTGTAAGGTGTGATTTTTGTTTTAATGATAACTCTGGAATCTGGAATTAACATATGGAAGTCCAAGTCAATTTCTGTTTAATAGTAATAAATACAGGTGACTTTCCATTAGGAAAACAAGGTCTGCAAGGTCATTTGGCTTGCTGAGCTCTGTGAATGATACCTTTATGCCAAGCCTAAATGATGGGCAGGATTAGAGAAGTTTCAGAAAGGCATTTTGAGTTTGCATATGCACAGATTAAAGGGCCTAAAGCAAAATGTCTTGAGAAATGAGAGTCCTAGGAAGGAATGGAAAGTGTGGAGGGGATGTCCTTGTGTTTCTTCAGGTTCAAGTGAAATACGATAGCTGTGCTTTTATGGCCAAAAATAAGCTACTACTTAAATTGCATGTCTGTAGAATCATGTTTTGGGATGACATCAGGTTATACTTCATATGCACCCACAGGTTTCAAATCTCCTGTAGCACACACTTAAATGCATTGTGGGCATGCTTTGCACCTCCAACTACTCTGCCTTTGCAGCAGCAATGCCAAGCAGAGAAAACCTTGTGCCTTGTTCCCTTCTGCAAGGACACAGAGTTGTATGCTGCCTAAGTTCATTGGCTGGTCAAACTGCCTGCAGGAGACAAGTAAACACCAGCAGCAACATCCCTATGGCAACTTTGAGCATTCCTGGGACAGTTGTACCAAAAATGTGGTAACCCACACTCTCTTCTGCACAGGCACAAAGGATGTGGGTATAACACTTGCCTACAGAACAGATCCCATATCTGAAAAGCTTTACAATTTTGGTTTAACTCCAGTGTCACCCAGAATAAAATGGCATCCATTATTAAATATATTTTTGATAGTCTCTGCACTTCTGAAACAAGGTTGCTTTTTGTGGAAATTCAGTGACCAATACATGAGTTTGTCAGATGAATTATGTCTTGACACCCATCCAGGGAAAGCAGCGGAGATGACAGATATTTTGGCAGAAGAGGTACAGTTAGCATATGAGAGGATATCTGTAACATATGGGCATCAGTATATATTTGTGGATTAATACATAGCTATTCTTCTGAAAAATAGGTTTTAAAATTGTCCTTTCTGCTTAAAAAGTCAATGAAGATTTAATTACAAACCCAAACATACCTAATGCATATGTAATAGAGATAGTGAAAAACAAAAAATAGAGGACACAGAATGAAAATAAAGCCAAAGATTGTCAATGTAACCATTAACTGCAATGGATCAATGCCAGTTTACACCTCCTGAGAATCTGGCCAATAATATCTCTTTAACACATGCTGTGCTGCATCTCTTGTGGTGTATATTTTTAGTCATTGGGATACTTTTGTCAAAAAAAGGTCTTGCTTTATTCCAGCGACAAGTCTTAAACAAACTCTAATGTCTAATGTTCCTGTTCAGTTTGCTTTTGTGTATGTAGAATAAGGCAGCTATATACAATACCTTGGAAAATATGGGTTAGAGACATTCTTGTATGCTCATTATAGAACTGGGTTTGTAAACTTGTATGTCTTAGGTAAGATGTTCCAGAAATCAAAATAGTCAACATTAAACACCACAAGTACAGCTGCAGTTTTAAATATTTTATAATCCAATCAAATTGTTTGAGCAGTAATGCATTTAAATGTTGTTATGGAATCCCCTCTAGACTTTTTAAAATGGTTACTCTGTTCTTGGCTTTGCTATTTATGAAATTCATATGGGATGACATTTTTAATAATAGAGCATTTGACTTACAGAGTAGCAATTCCTGCAGTGTCTCAGTCTAATCTATAATTTTCTGACCGAACTTTCAGAGGGACACAAACACATATCACACTTTTATTAATGAACATATACATCTGTTGGTGTTGCCATAATTGAAACGACCTTAAATGAGAAGACCTACATAAGTCATTTAGCATTTTTTTATCATGCTTGCATGAAGGTGCTATACAGATGCATCTTTAAAAAGCTAAACCAGGAGTAAAAAAGCTGTGCTAAAATGATGAAGAGAGGTTTCATATGGAGAAAGACGCAAAGCACAACCCACATATAATTAGCAACATCTAGTAGTATAGAGTCAGACAGAAGAAAGCTATCAGGGGGTCTAAATTACCTCTCCTCCCTAGAAAGGATGGCACTGTCAGGTCAGGGCTCTGCTAAATGCTGGGTAACATGAGGGTATTTGATTGCAGTTGCTTTCACTGTACAGAGGTTGTGGATAAACTGAGCACCTCATTTCTGAGAGGCAAAAGTTTCTTAACCTCCTCAAGCACAAATATGTGTCAGAAGGCCATTTATAATACAAGTCAGGGCTTTGCAATGGAAAAAAAACAACAACCAACCAACCAAAATGCCAAGTGCTCACTCCTCTGAAGTTCGTCTGAGGCTGTTTTCTACCTAAAGACATGGGCAGAAGCCAAACAATTGCATGAAACTGGGGTGCAAAATTTCAAGAAGACTGGTGGAAGGTAGGACTCCTCTGGACCGAGGCCAACTGTCACATCGCCCTTGACCTGAGGGAGAGGAAGGGAAGAGGAGTGACTCATATTTGAGGATTTTTCTTGGGTTGAATTAAGAAGACTTAACACCATAATTCCATACAAAAAGAGATTTAACTGTTAATTGCCTGATTATAATCATATGTGTATGTATATAATGGAGTACCGTATCCAGTTCTGGAGCCCCTATTACAAGAGAGATATGGATGTGTTGGAATGTGTCCACAGAAGGGCCACGAGAATGATGAGAGGGCTGGAGCACCTCTGCTATGAGGACAGACTGAGGTTGCTGGGGCTGTTCAGTCTGGAGAGGAATATGCTCTGAAGTGATCTTATTGTGACCTTTCAGTATCTTAAGGAGTCCCACAAGAAAGATGGGGAGGGACTTTTTAGGATGTCAGGTGGTGATAGGACTAGGGGAAATGGAACATAGCTAGAAATGGGTAGATTCAGGATGTTACAAAGAAATTCTTCACCATGAGGGTGGCGAGACTCAGGAACGGGTTGCCCAGGAAAGTGGTCAAGGCCCCATCGCTGGAGATGTTTAAGGCCAGGCTGGATGAGACTCTAGACAGCCTGATCTAGTGTGAGGTGTCCCTGCCCATGGCAGGGGAGTTTGAACTAGATAATCCTAATTTGTCCCTTTCAACCCTGACTGATTCTACAATTCTATGATTCTATGATGTGTCTAAGGGAGAGAGGGAGAGAACAGGTAAGCATCTGGACCACCACCCATGTCTTTTCTGGTCTGCTCCTTGGGTCTTCAGTGGTGCCTGTGCGCCTGCCAGTGTGCTCAAGTCCTTTCTGTTTCTTGCTAAAAGGAGTGTGGCTTCTTGGCTTCCTGACAGATCTGCTAACTTCCATGGGAAGGTCGGGAAGGCAGGTGCTGACCAATGTGCACATGCCCATGGAGGGAAGGGCAGCATTAACCCTTTACACGAGCTGAGTTAGGGGCCACAGAGACCTTGCATTTTATTACTCTTTGCACAGTGTTCCACATCTTCCTTATCTTAGTGGAACATATGCACACTTGGCAAGGGGGCAAGGTCCTACAATGCATTCCAGACCCTCCTGAGCTGACATATTTTGCTCCTTGTCTTGACTGCAGAGCACGTTTGTCCTAACTGCAAGCCTACTGCCTCACACAATGTTTGAGATATTAACCCATTCAGATTAGACTCTGACACCAGCATTGCCTGCTTCACCCAGCATTCTGTGACCCAATGTTATGGGTTTACAAACCACAGAGGTTCTTGAGTTCTCCAGAAGTACCAAAGAGGACAAGGGCTGGATACTAGTAACTGTAATCGTTGTTATTTCGTTCCCATCAGCCTGAACTTCTATCTCAACAGACGTTACTGTCTGTTCTTCTTTTTTGTCTCTGTCCCTGCTTCATGCACATGTTGACAGTTATCTCTTGTTTGGCATTTTGGAGGAGGCTTTTGGCCTTAGTGGCCAGGCTAATTTTTGCTGTGCAGTTTGGGCCTGGTATGGGGGGAAGCAGGGTGGGATGGTGGCGGAGGGGCATTGAAATCTGGTGTTAGGCCTGGTATGGGGGGGAAGGCTTTTGAAAATTTTGACCTAATGAGATTGTGGTAAGCCCAGGTTGGAGGACTGGGCCAAAGCTGATTATGAATTTGTGTATTTTGTATTTCTGTATATATTTGTGAATAATATTTCCATTTAAACTTCCAATCCAATGTGGAGCGTTTTCATTTTACTCCTTTGGGAAGGGATAAAATAGCTTCTGTCCACTCAAACCCAAGACACTCAGCTGCTGGTGGCAGGAGTAAAGAAAGAGCACAGGCAGGGAGCCATCATTCTCCCCCTCTTCTGCCTGTAAAATCTCTGGTTCCAGGCAGAGGTGCAAATGTTAGACCCTTGCTGTGCTCTCACAGGTGTCTCCTGCACTGAGAGAGTGTGCTGTGAGAACTCTCAGCCAGGGCTACAGAATTTCCTGGCCAATTTTATAGCACGGGAAGGGTCACTGAGGATACATGCACAAGCTTCCCAGATGAACATCCTGAGAACCAAGGGTTCACAAGGTGGCCTTATTTTAAGCAACATTTCTTCTGCCTTTTCTTCATATTTCTTAACCCTCTTGAGCATGTGAAATGATTTTTATCATGATTATGGCCAAACCACATGCTTCAGAATCATGAGCTAAATCAGAATCATAAACTAAAGTAGTGCTACTGATGGTTTTAATTTGCTCAGTACTGTGAGATATTTTAATTTGGTGTTTAGACTAGAAAAACTTTCAAGAGTCTACAGGTGGAGGGATAGATCCTGTTACCATATACAGACTTAAACTTCGCTACCTGAAAGCTCTGGAGCTACTCCAGATTAACTTCACTGTGAAAATGAGCCTGAAATCAGTCCTTCTGGTGCCTGAGTTACTTCAGACCATTATTAGTTTTGAGACAGAAATTGAACTGTTGTTAAGGGGAGATAAGCAGTCTTTATTAATAATAACTAGAGGGGAGATATTAGTTTTGATACATTGGCTTAGTCTGGTAAAATCAATCAGTAAAAAATAGAGTTAATAATTTTACAAACTGGTAAGCATTTTCTATAGATTAATATTAAATCATATTTAAATGTTTCATTAAAAACGTGGGTCACTTCTGCAGTAGCAGCTAACCAGAGTGAGTTGTCTGAGCACCTCCACTTAGCTGCAAAGTCAGGCACTTGCTTCATTCCTCAGTGATGGTGTGGGATCACCAAAGGCTTGTGATCAGAGACACAGTTTAGGAGGGCAGGTGGAAAGAGGCCTGCGGGGTGTGTGCCAACAGAATATTCAAGTTCCTTTCCTATCCTTAAACCACATCTCTTTTGAAGCACCAGTGTTACTATTTTTGCCATGGCTAAAAAGGAGTGGTGACACCATCACCACCATCACTGCTGAAAGATCTCACTGCTGGTCTGTTTTCCCATCTAATTGCCCTAATCTTCTTACTCTTGACTTTTGTTGGGATCGCAGCAGAGTAGGAATGGCTACAAACCAAATTATTATTTGACACAAGCTAAGTGGAAAAAAAACACCAGTATCACATTTCACCAGAAGCCATTTGCTAATGTACCTGGATTATTGTGTTCTTCATAGTCAGGATGATTGTATGTAATTTTACATGTAATGTTCTTTGAACATATGGTTCATAACATAAAAATCCTTTCATTTAAATTGACACATAAGGCTGCAATGGCTTTTTTCCCCCTTGCCAAAGTACTTGTTACGGTCTGTATCACCTATAATGTGCATTCTGTAAAGCTCCTGACTATGTACTTGGATGCTGGAATAGAAAAGATTGCTATTTATGATACCATGAGACCACCTAGTGGGTCAATGATTTGCATTTTTAAAGTTCATTAACATGTAGTAAGATCATAATAATGCCAATGTTTCATGAGACCAACCCTCATCTCATTTTGGTATTTTAACATTTTACTATTAATATTTTGATATTTTAATATTAATATTTTAGTATTTTAAACCTGTCTTTTAACAAAATACAGAGGAGCAAACAAATGTGTATTTTTGTGACATGCAGGTTACTCTAACTGAAAGTTTAAAGGACAAAGGGCAAAGCATTTTCCTTCGAAGAGTGGAAAAAAAATTTGCCTACCTTGTTTTTAAGAACCCACTAAAGGCTTGAAAGCAAAATCTATGAACTAAACACTTTTTTTTTCCTTCATGGGTACATGGTGATTTCATACTGTATAGTTGCTCTTGAATCCTGGTCTGCCTGACATTGATATGTTTTTCTTCTTATTAAGAGTTAGCATTACTGTGTATTTGTTTAGAAGAAAATATATAGAAAGATGTGTTTTCCACACTTATTATAAACACAAACTTTCTTCTGAAAGCTGTGTGATAGGTCTTATGCTCTGTACACCATTAACAATTTTACATCTCTGCACCTGTCTCCAATTGAAATAGCCTGCATTAACTATTATCAGAAACACCTCACATCCCTGTGTTCATTCTGATCCACGTTTCCACCCCTTTCACAGAGAAAGTTAAGAATATTATTAATTTGTCTGATAGAGTTTTTTGGTATTTTTGTTGGTGCTTTTTTTNTTTTTTTGGTGGGGGGTAGACTGTTTCAGATCTATAGCATGGAGAAATTTACTTTAGACTCCCTTTCATTACGGTTTAATCACAAAGGCATACAGAGAGTTAGGTGAACACCTGCATGACTTGTTTGAAATATAGGTTTATTAAGCAAGCTAAATATACTTTACAGAAAAGAAGAGTACAGCATACCTTTCTGCAACTGAATTCGAAAGGTTCTGAGACAAAAGTGATCATCCCGACATTTGCACTGAGCTTACCCAGGCTCGTTCTGAATTTTATGCAACAGCATAGACTAGTGGCAAGAGGAAAGACTGTAGTCAGAACGCCTTTACAATGCGCTGTGTCCTGGGCTGTGACCCCTCTCAACCTACAGCAAGAGCCTAGTAACTTGTAACTGTGGAAACAGGTCCTTAGGGATTTTGTAAAATACGAATGTAAATAATAACTACCACTTCAATTATATAAAGCTACTTTCTGTTGACTAGGTAAATGGGGGAAAAAAAAAAGGTCTCTCAGCATATTGAATAGCTAGCAGTTACATAAACTCAGATACAGAAGCAAGTAGAGGCACTTCCATTTTGTTTGATTGTGGAGTACTTGGTTATCTGCAGTTCAACATATTATTCTACTTTCTTTACACTATGGTGTTTTCCTGACTGTATTGGCATAACTGTCCTTTGCGTAATCTGAGATGTGAGGTGGAGAGCTGACAGTAAACTGACAGTAAACATTTTTTTCTTAGTTCGGTTTGGTTTATTTCTATTTCTCAGTGGGTTCACATTGTCAGTGCCCCTAATCCTACAAGATGAGCAGGCTGAACAGAGGGGAACACTTGCCTGTTGAGAATGGGACTAGATACCTCTTGCACAGGAGGCTTATGCTACACAACTGATTTAATTAAATGGATTTTCTTCTAAATATCTACCTAAGAGCAAGTTCTGCAGGCCCCTAAGGAAGCAAAATTCCAACTGGTTTCATGAGGGACTTGCTCAAAAGCAGAATGCAGTGTTTAGCCAGAAGAGATGTAGCATCAGCTTCCTTTTCCTTAGTTCAATGCAGATCCCTGCCAGATTTCCCCTGAAAATAAAGCAAGACCACAGAAAGAATGCTAAAGAGGCTAGTTTCTGTTTTACAAAAGTCTGCAATATGGACTTTTGCAATTTGCCTATCCATTCCTATCTACCTTATATAGTCATTTGCACGTGGTCAAAGTGAATGTAACATGTGAAGGAAAACTGACAATCTTTTTCACACCTTTTCTGTGGTTACCGATGACTAAATGAGGTGCAAAGCAATGAAAAATCTCAGTGCCAGCTTCTCAGATCTAGAATAACCCATGGACTGATTTTGAGTAAATCTGCTGGTCTTTTCACCTGCTCATTAGCTAAACCAGACAGTTTCATACAAAGACCTAATGTTACCTGATCCATCTCTGGACTCTGGATTTGTTATGGCCATTATTAAAATCTGTCCTGTGTTTCCACCAGGCCTCAAATGAAACAGTGTCCAACCTACTGCATAGGGGTTTACAAACAAAACACATGCATGAAATGGGCACAGCACATACGCTGAGCACTGCTCATCTTCTGCTGTCCCTGATAATAGCCAGTTGGGTTGGCAGTCAGCCAATGGGCAGTGCTACGGATGGTGTATTTGTGTCTCCGAATGGTGTCAGTCTCCAGATTTAATAACTTGATCTCCATCTGATACAAACTTTAACTAGAACAGGACTGATACGAAAGAAGTAGGTCAGATGTCAGGCTACAAGTAGAGTAGAGGTACCAAAATAGTTTGTAATGCTAACAAGAGGAAGATGAGGAAAAGATTATAACAATATTTGGTTAAAGCAGAAGTAAGACTGCAGCTGTAGATGCAGCCTGGTAGTGGAGGGTGAAGGAGACCTGGACTCAGAGAGGAAGAGTGTACAGACAATTGTCTCATGCTTGGTTGCAGAAAAACTAGTGTAGCAGACAGTTGAGTATTAGATGCAGACTGTATCAGTTTTGGATTATGGGTTTGTTTGTTTGGGTTTTGTTTTGTTTTCTTGGTTTGCTTTTTGTTGTTTTTTTTTGGGGGGGGGCGGTGAGGGTATTTTTCTAAGAGGAATAGAATCTGACTGCTTTAAGTAAAAAGTCTATGACTGATCAGCAATGAATTAGGATCAACTGACAGAACTTTAGTACAGTTTTACAGAGCTACTTGAATTAAAACACTGGAGAATCTGCCCCAGAAAGCAAGTAATTTCCCGAGTTAAGGTTTTGGACTCAGCTTTTCTAAGACATAAGGTCAAGACATTCAGTTCTGGAGTCTGTGTAGCTGGGCCACACCATAGTAGGTAATTGTGTCTGGGAAAAAAAACTGGTCATGGGAAAAAAACTGTATTTGCAGAGAAGACAGAGGTCTTCTAAAATCTAGGTCCCCTAACAGGTCTGAAGGGTTTTGACTGAATCCTACAACTGAAGAGGTGACTTTGTTGTGGGAATGGCCAACTGACGCTGCTCTGCAAGCTGAACGCTGACAGATCTGTATGGCTGAAAGCTGCAAGACCTACACTGCACAACCCAGATTCTAAGAAAAAGATGTCTGGAGCAGCTCTCAGGTGGCTCATTCTGACAGTTCTCCCCAGCAGGATGTCTACTTTGGCAGGAGATACTCATTAGTTGATGTGTGCTTAGCCTCTCAGCCAATCCAGTGAAGCAGCTCTGGCCTAGATAGATCTCTTGAACTAAAAGCAGCATGTGACAAAAGAAGCCATCCATGCTCTCTCCTCCTCTCATTATTTACAATATCATAGGAAGTTTGAGAGAGATCTTTTACCATAATTTACTTTTTCATCTACTTTGCTCTGGGAGATGGTCTGCAAGTATTGCTTGCAGAAATAATTTATCGAAGGCTAGTAAGGGTTACATACTTACATAATAAAATGTATATATGTATGAGTGGAATATTCTTTGCTCAGAAAAGGTGATCACAATTTGAAAATAACTCAGAAAAAAATAGATCATCTTATGAATGGCAAAGAGAGAAAGAGAGGTGTGCTGGTTTGAACTAATTGGAGGATTTGAATGAGAAATTAGACTATAGGCTGAGAAAAGAAAATAAAATTTGATTCTACTTCACTCATAGGTTACTGAAAAATATATAAAAGTTAGAACCCAAACAAAGATAAGACAGACTGCTTTGTGCCGTGGCTGCTGGTGCATGTCTTTCTCTCTCTGCCTTCTTAGCTGAATAACTTCACTAACTTCTTTCCTGCTGCTAATCCCCCTGGCCGATCTACCTTTGCTTATCTGGTGCATAAGACAGATGGTGAGATAAGACTGGGAACGTGGGAAGGTGGTAGGGTGGTGAAAACCCTTCTTAGGGACTCATCTCTGAGAGGGGTGCGGTGTTTCTGTATTACCTTTTTACTGTATATTTCTGTAAATATCTACTCTATATTGTAAATACCTGCTTGTATATTTTACAAAGCTGTAAATATAAAGCTTAATTTCCTTAACTTCCAGCAGACTGGGTTATTTCAAAGTGGGGGGGTTGGTGGGTAACTGATGAACCACTACAAGAGGGAAAGAAATGGAGGGCAAAAGGACCACACAGCCAAGCATTTAGCTGTTTCCTAAAGCCAGAATTGGTCTATGGCTCTGAATTAGAGGAGGTATTTGCATGGAAGAAAAAAAAAAACAACATTGTATTAGACTATATAAGGATGACTTTAAAGCGAAGTTTGTAGAAATTAAGCTAACATTTCCCCTTCTAGTGTCAGGAACATTGTCAAATCTGTGCTCAGCACTGGCTCTGCTGTTGCACAGCTGTGTAACCTTCAAGAAGACTGCTGTGAAAAGTGGTGTTGATGGCTTCCTACTTTTTTCTCAGGAGCTGCTTTTAAACTAAGACAATCACCTGGCTTTTTGTGTGGGCTACACTGCAAGTGAACTTGTTCTTGGCTGTGTACCTCCCTGATCCCAATCTGGACTTGGCTCTTGATCTGCTGACTTGACTTTTGGATTCACCTGCCTTTTCTACCATAAGCTTGTTGAGTAATTAGGGAGCTCTTGTCTGATCCTGGTTACTGCACAGGAGCTTTCCTGAGAGCTGTGAAACTGTGCCTTCTCATGATGAGGACACTGCTCTTCCTGCTTTGCTGTTGCCCTCAACTTCCATCTCATCTCCTTTGAGGAGCAACTTACTCTTGCTGCTCCCTGACATTCACATCACTTGATGCTAGGAATCCTCAACTGTGGTAACAGCATACTTACCACATCCTGCTTCATGGATAGGGCTATGCAATTACTATTAAGTTCCTAAGAAATGTCTTACTGTGATAGAACAGTGGCCCATCTATACGCTGCACCTGCAGTAGCGAGAGCAGGGAGGTACACGTACTTCAGTTGCAGACTGAGAAGCTCAAACCTGCCTCCACTCAAGTCTATGGGACACAGACTCCTAGAAGGTGTCCTCAGGTACACAGTTTGAGGATAAGAGTCTACTCTTCTAAACTGAAGAATACTCTGATCATGCCTAGAAATAAAGAGGCAGACAGAGGGGGGAAAAAAACCCATGTAAAAATGTAGAAAGCAGAAGTAAGATAACGACTGCAGGGTTCATAAAAGGGATATAAGAGAAAAAAAATCTATCGTATTTTCTGCCCTTATATCTTTATTTCTGCTCTCTTATCACTCCTAGTTTTGCACATTCTTTTTTTCTTGCCACTCTATATCCTTCTCTTCTCTTGTTCCTTCTCTAGCATGATGTGATATACTGTATACTTAAAATCTTGGCACTCTTTTGAACTACTAAGTTTAAAATTCTGAAGGCTGGTAATAGATGAAATGTTTCATATTAGTGGAAGGTTGAAGCTGGGTCACCATTTCCCAAGTACAGTTTGAGAGAAAATTAAAAATACTCAGATTTGCTTACTTCTTAGTTTGCCAACTTCAGCGAACATACAGTCAAATTTCACAGCTTCTCTCAGAAGCAGAGCAGAAATAAGACTGAGGGGACTTTGGGTGCCTGTTTGCACCCTTCAAGTTCCAGGGCAGGGAGAATCATATGAATTTTCTGCATGTGGGTATAGATTGCTCTTTAATGTGAATTCATTCACAAGTCTGAAAAAGTAATGATAATGGGTTTTTTTTCCCATGACCAAGTATTTGTCTACAATGGCCTATGGAATGGCTCTTCTTCCTCTTCTGGGAAATTTGGGAACAATCTTCTCATTTGATAGACGAGAACATTCATACTGCTCTCCTGGTCTCTAGATCGTGTCAGTCCAGCTTGGTAGAATTTTAGGAATAAGATGTTTGCTTCCTTTACTTACTTATCCACTTGTCTTTAACTCAATTTATTTTCTCACTATTCAGATGTCAGCCAGGGAGTCACAAATCAATATCTACCACATAATTTTTTGGTGTCAGAAATGAGGCATGTTTAGAGGGTTACAGGAAAAGAATGACAGAAAAGGGTGCATTTTAGAATGAAGTTAACACTCTGGAACTGGACAGATTGACATCAATCAATAAAGCACAAGGAGCTGCTCAATGGCTGTTGCTTAAGCCTCTTCTAGAATGACCATTTACAAGGAAGGTCATTCAATTTTTGTGCTGTTGTATGTCACAGTCCTGGCTCTTGATACGTGCAAGTACTTTCCTATGCAACTTCTTTGCTTCTCAAATTAACTATTAATGAAATGGCTATTGGATTACACTGGTATTTATTACCACTGTGCTTCCCAGTTAGTAGAATCTTGGAAATGATCCTTTTTGTACTATCGTCCAAGACATTACTGTGAATAATTAGAAAGCTGGGCTGTACCCTACTGGTAACCTCTTTTCACCTTGAAATAATCCCATTTACTTCCACTGTTTGTTTCTTGCCCTTCAGCCAATTTTCAGTCTATGTAGCTTGCCAGTTTTCTTCCTATTGTATGAATCTGCACCTTAGGTGCTAGTCTTCCATATGGAAATGTTTTCAGAAAATAAAAACTGAATTTCTTGTACCCAGTCTTCCTTTAATCGTTCTGTATTATATTATCATGTTCATATATTCAGTATTCCTTTTCTCTCCCTTATTGAACATTTTTGCTAAACTCTTTCATTGCTGAGTCCCTTTTCAGGGCTTGGATTATCTCTCCATCCTCTCCTTCACATCTTACTTCCACATCACATCCCTGAACAGAGATTCTAAGTCCTTTCTATAATTATCCGTGGGTAGGGAACCTCCTGGATAGTGAACTGTGTGAACTTCATGGGTAGAGAGTGAGGTATCTGGCCTCTATCTTTGTGTAGATTTCCAAGGGGGCACTAATTTTGCACCATCAGTATTTTTGTGGAATAAATGAGAGGATTTGGATTGTATGGGAAATTTAATTAGATTTAAGGGTAATTAATTTTTTTTCATATTAATATGTTCACAAATATTATTGCATCTAGTTAGACTACATTCTTCTATCTTTACTGAACAATATTCAGTGGTAGTTTCAGATTACAATAAGTTCATTATGAAGATAAGGTGGAATTAGTGTAGGAAGCTCAGCTGGTTGAAGGGGTCTGTGCTTTAATTACTGCAGAGGGTGTGCATATTAATTACAACACAAGTGATATTTACTGTACCTCAGGAACATATGACAGGGTAAAGATACTGACAGCACCAGCTAATAAACTCAGTATGATAATGAGGAGAAAAGACCATAAAAATAGAAGGAAATAAAATTATTCATAAAGTATATTGATCCCAAAGTAAAGACATTAAGCTCTGATGAAGGGCAACAAAAGGGAAGCTCCTCACTTTATCAAACAAATAACCAAAGTAGAGAAATGTTAGCAGAGAGACAGATTGTCATTATACTGGTCATATGACCATGCTCAAGAGAGTGTATGTAAGCAGTAAAATATAATATTTTATTAATAAATCAGCAGAAAGACAAGTCTTTACCTGCAGGATATGGATATCAAGGCACAGTGGCTCTGAAGAGCTTGAGGGCTGGACACCTTGCAAGATAACATTTGAAGAAAAGTGATGGGAATGGGTTGTTCTTTAGATGAGGAGCCATCACCAGCTACAAAAGGAAATAACATGGCTAATTGGTTTAGGCTGTGATACCTGCTGCTGCTTTGGTGGGGTTTTTCCTAATACTGATTTTCAAGCAATTTTTGAAAAAAATTCTGAGCCACCTTACAGGCAGCCTCCCAATCAACAGACAGTTATGAATATACCAACCATGAAATACAGTGTAAAGATTTCTTCTGCGTCTCTCAGCTGTGGAGTCAGTGCTCACTTCCCCAGGACATGGAGGCCATCTCCCTCTGTTGTTTAGGCCATGAGACCAGTTAGAGATGTGTATTTCCTGGTTGGGATTTGTATCTGGCTTATTACTTGGCAGCAGCACACAGACAAGTATGCAGTTAGTGTAGATAGCATAGACTCAGTCTTTTGTTGCTTAGATTCCCTGGGCCTTGTACTAGTTGCACAGTTTGCTAGAACTTGTGACAGGACAATTCTATTCTTCCTTCTTCTCTGTAGTAAAACATAATGCTGTGTAAGGGAGTTGGGAAAAAATCTTTCAGATGTTATCTTCTTGATATTTAAGTGCCCAAAGCTTAACATGTCTGTATTACATGATTGTATCACTTTTAACCTAAGGCCTTGGCCTCCAAAATGGAAAGTAAGAACCTCATCTCTTGCATGTAATTAATGTACACCATTTACACTCAGTAGTAATAATTTGTGCTGGATATTGAAAAAGATTTTATCTAAATGAAATCAACAGAACCAGTTTAGTCCATAATGCTTGACAGAGTAGTTTGGTGTCTGTGAATAAGACGGGGACCATAGAGTACATGGAAGTTTTAGCATATGTAATTATTTTTATTGCAGATATTCTGCTATATAATGAGTTTTTGTCTAAGGAATTGTAAGTTAGGTGAGTGAGATGAAGCTGGCAAGCATGTCAACTTGCTAGCCGTTCATCTCTGAAAACCTATGTTCAAATCATATTTACGGAAAGATATGTATGTCTCCTGTTTTGTTTTCATCCTAGCTTTGGCAGATACTTGTTACCAAACACAAAACTCCTTCATGTTGGGTGTATATGTCAATTGTTGCTTAATAAAGACACCTGGATGGAAACAGCCACTCTGGTAAGGATCTCTCTACTCCAGTATACCCTGACGTGGTTACCTGTTTCATTCAAATGATGCTTTCTGGAGCACTGTTTTTTCATTTGTTTGTGGTTTTAATTTTTTTTTCCAGATGACAATTAAGAATCCTTGTTTCTTCTTTTTCATTCTTCTTGATAGGTCAAAGAAATAACACTTGCATTTTCAGTGTACTGGTTAACAATAATTTTAAAAAGAAAAAAAAAAAAATCTATTTTCACTGATATTAGCATAGTGCCTCTAAGTTTACTTGGTACTTTTGAAGATCCTAAATTTTCCACTCTGTTCATTCCAAACTGTTTCAGTTTCCTCTATGACTGTCCCCCTGATGCTGGTGTAGTCTAAGGGCAAGAACTACAGCTTCTTTTAAGGGTCTTTATTTGCTTGTTTGTTTGAAGTCCATTACTGCTTTTATACATCGGGCAAACTTAACTGCACTTTAAATAGCTGAGCCTCTTGAATATATAAAATGGATTGAAAATACTGCAAGAGCAGTTGGTATCTTGACATTTCACGTACTTTTATCCAAAGCCAGGCATCTCAAGAATATACAAAATAGAAAAATTATGATGGAAGTATATGAGCATATTCAATGCTTTAAAAGTGTCTGTTTTATATCTGATGAGGTTTTGGATAAATGTTTGGTTTAGTCTTTATTTTATTAAAACAAATTTCCCTGTTCTTAGTTTGTAATTCAGTGAGCAGAACATTAATGGCTTTCCAGTGTCCTTTGTGAAATTTGTTGTTGGTGTTCTTGGTTCAGTTCCCAATTATTGTAGCAGTAAAACCCCTGTGCCACTAAAACCTCTGAGACAGAGGGACTGAGATTTAGTTTACTCTCACTCTTAGAGATGGGCCTTCCAAGATTAGGACTGAAGCAGATTTGAAGACTTTGGGAAAGCATATGTTCTTTCTGTGCATGCTTCACATATCCTTCAATTTCACAGTTTCTGGGCTCTGATTCAGTGTCTTTCAGTGATGCGTTTATCAACAGATCTTTAAATGAAAAAAAAAAAAAAAAAAGAAACTGCAGAAAAGTTAACCTCTATCATACTTCCCTCCTGCAATTGCCACTTGTAAGGAACAACAAGGAACAAAAGGCTAGATACTGATGTCTTGATATTTTGTATGATCTGAACATGAAGAATTGCTGATCTAGATGCTACTCACAGAATCACATAGAAATATCCAGGTTGGAAAAGACCCTCAGGATCACCAAGTCCAACCTATAACCCTACTCTGCAAGATTCACCTTAAACCATATCTCTAAGCACCACATACAAATGCCCCTTAAACATATCCAGGGTGGGTGACTCAACCATCTCCCTGGGCAGCTCATTCCAGTGCCTGATCACTCCCTCCATGAAAAACTTCTTCCTAATGTCCAATCTAAAACTACCCAGCCTCAGCTTGAGGCTGTTCCCCCTTGTTCTGTCTCAAATTACCTGTGAGAAGAGACCAGCATTAGCTTCTCCACTCTTCAGGTAGTTGTAGACAGCAATGAGGTCTCACCTCGGTCTCCTCTTACTCAAACTAAACAGCCCCAGCCCTCTCAGTCACTCCTCATAAGATTTATTCTCTAGGCCCTTCACCAGTCTCATTGCCCTCCTCTGGACCCACCCCAGCATCTCCACATCTCTCTTGTATTGCAGTGCCCAAAACTGAACACAATACTCAAGGTGTGGCCCCACAAAAGCCAAGTACAAGGGGATAATCACTTCCATACTCCTGCTGGCCACAGCATTGTTAATATAAGCCAGGATACCATTGGCCTTCTTGTCTGCCTGGTCACACTACTGGGTCATATTCAGCTGCCTGACTATTATAACCCCCAGATTCCTCTCAGTGTGGCAGCTCTCCAGCCACACTGGCCCAAGCCTGTAGTATTGCTTGGGGTTGTTGTGACCCAAGTGCAGGACCTGGCATTTTGCCGTGTTGAAATTCATCCTATTAATGTTGGACCATTGGTCTAGCCTATCCAAGTCCCTCTGAAGTGCCTCTCTACTCATTCAAATCAACACTGCCACCTAACTTGGTGTCATCTGCAAACCCACTGATGACACTCTTTATGCCTGAATCAAGGCCATCAATAAAGATGTTAAAAAGAAGTGGTCCCAATACAGAAAAACTGTCATTAAAAAGATAATTTTAAAGGTCTTTTTTTGTATCACACTGTAAATCCATTGTCTTCACTGAAGACATTCTTCACTTGGCCCTCTAAGTTGGTTAAGCATATGGTCACACTGACCACTTGTGCTTAATTAACGAACTTTAGAGCTTCTCTAAATCATAGCCTTAAGCCTAAGATAAATTGTTAAATACATTTTTGTGTTACATTGGCTTGAAACTAAGCATTAGGCTAGGCTTAAACATTCAGCTTAACTGCAGTCAGAAAAAACCTGAGACACACATATGTCTATCAAAAGTGTCAAGAAGAACAGCTTTGGTGAGGTAGAGCATGATGGTATTTCCAGGATCACAGGGAACTCTGATTTATTTTAATAGTATGAGAGATTTACTTTAAAGGGCTAGCAAAGTAGGACACAAAAGTGAGGTCATTATATTTGGTCTTTCAAGGTTTTTTTGCAGGGTGCTGTGTAAAGACCTCATAAGTAATCTTAATAACTTAAGGGTAGTTTAACACCTGTTAAAGAAGTGGAAACCAAGCATAGAAATAAATTTGCCTTACTTGGATCCTTTGCCTTCCTTTACTCTCCTATAGCCCCCGCTACTTATTTTCTGCTTTCTGCAGGAGCTGACTTGCTCTTCTGAGCATGCTAGATAATTTGAGCTAATCAGTGTTTTGTAACATTTTGAAAAATTCCAAGGCTAATGGAACTGTGTACTAGCCAAAGGCAATGAAATAGTAGACAATGAAATTCAGGTTCTTGGACATGCTTTTATGTTTTGAATTAGTGTTAGTGTATAGACAATAGAGTCCACTCAGTTAAGATGGCTGCTCTGTAGGACAGTGCTAGGTTTTAGTCAGAAAGAAACAGAATACAGTGTGAGGGATGGTCAGAGAGGATAAACCATAAAGAAGAAAATATTTTAATTTCATCATATAAATCAATGGCATGTCCTTACCTTGAAAAGCATGTTCACTTTTGGTCACCTTATCTCAAAGACATAACAGAAATAGAAATGGTCCAGAGAAGGGCAAAGAAAATGAGTAAAGCCATCTGAGAGCCTTTCATATAAGGCTACATTAAAAAGGGCAGGATTATTATTTAGTTTGGAAAGAAGAAGAGCAGGAGGAAATGTGACAGAGGCATATAAAATAATGAAGGGCATAGATCAGACCAGTCTGCTGCTTCTCATTACATTTGTCTGTAACAAAAGAAAAAGAATAGAACAACAACGGGCCAAAGAGTGATTCATTAGAGTGAATAGAAAAGTACAGCACGCAGTGTATGTGTTTAACTTGTGGAACTCAGAGCTGCAAGATGAAAAGAAACTCAAACGATTCATTAATACTTGAATTGTATCTTATACTCATTCCAAGTAGTATATAAATAAGACGATCCATGGAACTAGGGTGGAGGAATACATTCGTATCCCTATGGCACTGTTTTGAACAATTTAGGCACAAAATGGAGCAAGAGTAGTGTGCCTTTCCTTGCTGCATTTGATATTGATTGTTATCACAGACAGGATACTGTATTACAAGAATTATGCAAAGATAATTTGTCTTTACTGACCACTAGCAATTCATCAGCTAATAATTTAATGTGCAAAGAAATGTAACTTTTCTTTAGGGCCTGGGTTTTACTTCCAGTTTGTGCTTTTTATTTTATATCTTTGGTCTTGTCGGAGTTTGGTAACTGGCTTGAGGTAGTAGAGCCAGAACTGCTTCCAATATTTGCCCTTTTGTAGCTGCCTGTAGTCTCCTGGTGACTGTAGAATAAGAATCAATGTGCTACACAAGCTTTTAACAACTTGATCATTATAATGCAAGCATGACTGTTAAATGATCCTCACTTTATTAAAGCACTTTATTAAGTATCTTTCCTTGTATGTCTGGCAATTGCTCTTGAGGTAAGTTAGGAACAATTATAACACTGAATAAATAAAAATAATATGGGCAAGTAACAGTAAAACATTAGTTTGGGGAATTTTGGAAGATAGACACTCTATTGCACCATAGCTTCGTGTTTAGTCACTGGAGTTCTTGTTCACCTCTTTTTGTTTGTAAATAATGCAAACATTTAGCAGTCTGCCATCCTCCAAATACAAACTTCTAGTTGAATTCAGTGCTTGTTTTACTCTTAAATTGCTTCTTATCTGGGTACAGCTACTTATAAGCTTTCTGGGTTTTAATTTTTTTTTTTCCCCAGGGGAAAAGCAGAATGTCTTTCCTGTTAATGTGTTTCAGATGTGTAAAATACAATTGCCTTTAAGGATATTTGAGTATACAAACTTAGCTTCTGCTTCAAAGTAACATAAGCAGTTTCCTACTAAGTGAACTTGAGCTGAACAAGTCTGAACAAAGTACAGGAAAAAAACCCCAAACCCAAAACAAACAAGAAACAAACAAGCTAAAAAGAACTACATCTGAAATATACAGTGACCTTGTCATATTTACTTTTCCTGAACAATGAGAGGTCAAATCACATTAGCCTGGATACCTGCAAATACTGAATTTCATGATTGTGTTTCTGAATATTCACAATTAATGAAATTCTTCATTGTGCTGAGGACTGGCAGCATTTAGGTATCACCCATTACCCTTGCTAGACCTATCCTGTGGTTATACAGCAGGCTTGTGCTGTATCAGTTTCACCTTACATGACCTACACAGTCCACACCAGAGTGAAAATTTTTCTTTTCCTGAAAGCCTGTCTACTTCTCGCCTGTGGCTTGCAAAGGATGCTCCATTGTTCACAGTACTGGTGTTTGGCTCTTGTCTAGACCAATGTTCACTCATCACAATACCCCTGTCAACACCATGATATGTATGTGTTAGCTGCATTATATTACTGTTGTCAAATGGCTCTGCTGTCATGCAGTGTTTAAATGTAAAAGCTATAGGTGACGATGTGAAGCTGGAGATTTGTGTTGAAAATCTGGGTTTTAAAGTTGTCTGCAGCACAGAAGTTGAAAAGCTGAGACAGTTTTACAATAAATGTAAGCAGTTTAAGCAAGCTTAAAGCTATCAAGATGTGGATGTATGTTTTCCCCTCTGAAATGTTCTGCCTTTCAAGAACACAAGGGTGGCATTTAGATGACACCATACTGCTTATCCGTGTGCCCTTTCTGAGGATGACTCTGCTTCTGTCTCCTCCTGTCTGCACAGACTGTAACTCTAAGGGTCTTCAGTGACCCTGCCACAGGCTACAAGACCAAGGAGCTGCAGAGGAGTCTAAACTTCTAGTGATATAGGAAAAGGTGACAATGAATAAAATGCAGTGCTCTTTTTCACATCTATCAGTTTTATTTCAGATCTGTTGTGTGATTTGTGGGGTTTTATTTGTTTGTTTTGTTGGTGTTTGGTGGTGGTGGGGGTTTTGTGGCTTTTTTTGTTTGTTTTATTTGTGTTTTTTGCTAGAAAAGCCTTGGTTTTGATGATTTTTCCCCTGGTGTTACTTGCCTGCCTATTTCAATTTTTTTCCCCCTCTGCTTTATTCCAGTACAGATGCTACTGGTCTTCCCTAGTGTTTGTTGGGAAAAACTCTGAGTATCTGACTTAAACAAAACAAAAAAAAATCTGAAATAAGAGAAAAAATTATTTTCCTTCCTCTTTATCTATTACAGTAAATCAAGGGAGACAACACAATTGGCAACAGACTTCAGAGGGAAATGGTGTCAGAAGATGACTACTTTTTTTGTTACCCTAAACTGGGGCTTAGACTGTAGCCATACTTGAAGAAGACACCAAATGTCTTTTGGTCTGTGGCCTGCAGTTCCCAGCAGATTTAGTTGGAAATTCATCTTGATTAAAAGCCAGGTAAATGTCTTTGTGCAAACTGTGCCAGTCTTTCTGTAGTCCCTATATGCCTTCAGAAAAGATTACCTTTCTAAAAACAAACAAACAAACAAACAAACAAACAAACAAAAAACCAAAAAAACAAAACACCACCAAAACCCCACCAAAAAAAAAATCCAAAATCCCAACGAAAAAAAAAAAAACCTCACAAAAAATCCTGACACTTGCAATTAGTCATTACCTACTGTTGCTTGCAATTTGTTGGCAGATCAAGCTACAATCTGTTGCACTATGACAGATCAGTTTCTGCAACCCACAAATTCATTACAGAACTGAGCCAAAACAAAATAACTTTCTCTCTCCTTCCCCCCTCCCCCTGGAAAGAAGACACCACCCGCCTTTCCCTACCCTTAGAGATGCAGCCTCTGGTGAGCTGAGATCCTCAGACTTTGTGGAATGGAACAGATGGGAGGCAAAGAGGTGGGGAAAAAAAATGAGCCTTTCTCAGTGTAATGCCCTTAATCTGAGTACATGTGCATGTTAATGTGAGATCAGTCCTCGTCCCTGGAGCAAGCTACTGTGCAGTCCTAAAATAACATTTTAGCTACTGGATACTGTACAAAATACATTAATCTGTTTCTGCCTGAACTCGTCCTTGCATTGTAACCACTATATCCTGCCAAACATTCGGATGGGTGCGATGTTTTGTATCAGATTATTGGCTCCGAGATTAGACGGGAACATGTGCTCCTTTTCAGAATGCAATGACCACTTGCTATTTTGTGGGAGCTGCCCTTCATCTTTCCTTCGCATAAGAGAATGTCAAGGACCTGACAGTCATGTTGCAACACGTTATTCTTTTAGAAAACTGCAATCATTTTTGCATTGTTTCCAAGAATGCTTAATTAAACAGTGCTAATGAGTGGAACATTAAAAAAAGAAAACTTTTCTGAGTTGTTCAGAAAAATAA
>VWZI01004364.1:763443-768443 GCA_013396835.1 Psilopogon haemacephalus
GTGGGGCGTGGGTGTGTGTTTGAGATACCTTTTGTAGTTTTTGTAATCTGACTAGGTAAACCCACCTTCAGTGAAAAAATAGCACAGTGACATTTTCAAAACATGTAGTCCCTTGAGCCTGGAACCTAACAGACAAGAAAGCTCAGCTTGATTCCAGCATTGCNTTTACAAAAAGCAACTGCCTTCCGTGGATTTTGTATGTGAACACGATCGGCATTCCAAGGTATCTTGGGCTTGTTGCTTATGATGCTTTCACCGATTTTGCATAGTGATGAGCAGCCACCAGATTATTTGCTTTCCCTTTTACTCAGTTTCCCAAACAGCTCAATCCTGTGTAATGCTTAATGCCATGAGATCCTGATGGGGTCAGTGAGCACTGATATTGCACAGCTTCTTGCATGAAGCCCTTAGCTTTTCAAAGAAGGGAGGAAAACTAGTGTTATAAAAGTGCATTCTTGTACGTGGCCAGATTTGTGGAAGTGCTCACTTTTTAGCACCTGAATGGAGCAGGCTGCTCTTTTGACAAGTGCTGGGAGCTGCCACCACTGAGGATAATAACAAATTCCCCTGTATTTTAATGCCAGGGATGGTGCTGGAAAGGAGATTTAACTAACCAAGTTCATGTGACACATCAACAAAACGTTAGCGATAGGAGCGGCAGGAAATTATAGCAATATACAGCTGTTCACTAGGTGTTTCCTACCAGAGTGTTGTCCTGCTTGTGACATGCTGTGCAATAGGTATAAAGCCAGCCCCACTATATTCCTCTGCTACTTCTAGATTTCAAAAAAGAGCTGAATGCCTGATCTGAACATTTTTGAGCAAGGAGGAAGCACCAATCCTATTGTTTCCTTCCTTCTGTGAACATTTATTTTAAATTCCTGACACCTCTCTCCTTTAAGAAGAAGTAATACTTTCTTAAAGTATTTGATAAGCTTTAAATAAAATGACACAAAGGTTCTGAACCAGAACACAGAAAGGGATAGGTATCCTCTTTCTACAACTTAGAAGTCCCCCTCATCTTCCCTGATTTTTTGCCTCTCACATGCATGGTTCACACTCATCTGTTCAGTAAATTATCTAGAAAACTTCAGTACCTTTAAAAACCATACTTCTTGATTTCTAATATTTCTGTAGCTTTTTTGTGGCAAATAACACAGAGATTTTGACTGTAGTCTCTAATACAGAAATGGAGAGGTGGACAGACTGTTTTAAGTACCTTCACTTACTGGCAAGAAGGAATTATTTTCTTATAATTTTAAGAATAATAGGAGATATTATAGTTGTGTTCTTGTCCCTTAAGAAAGCTATGCTCAAAAAGAGTGTATGCATTTTGAGAGTGGTATGTAGTTCAACATATCAATTAGTTTTTCGTAATTTCATCAACATTCAGCATAGTATTGTTCTGGAAATGAAGCTAAACTTCTGAAATCTAAAACTGAACTGAAATTCTAAAATCTGAATTGTACTCCATAGAAACTGTTTTGAATATGTGTAGAAATTTAGAGACACAGATGGGAATTGTGGCTTTATCAAGGTATTTGGCTTTCATTAGATCTGAATAAATAGTAACACATGAAACCTAATTCTATCCAATTTCATTGTTCTGGTAAATTACTACCTACGCTTCTAGCTTTTCCAGTTCCTGTGTTCCTAGAGTGACAAGTGCTTTTTTCCCCTTGGAGCATTTTGTTTAAGCATTTAACCCCTCTCCCCTCTTCTTCCCTCCCTTTAATAATATGTAGACGTTCAAAGGAAGTACATTTTGAGATGGGTATTGAACTCCTATGCAAGTTGTCTTTTGAGGGGTTTGAAGCTTTTAGCATCATTCACTTTTTGTATTGTGCTGAAGGTATGCTTTCGTTTGAACAGAAGAGGTTTGGTATGATATAGCATGTTCATTTCAAATTCCATAAAAAGACAGATATTAGTATTTGCAAATTGGTTGCTGATGTGCAGGTGAACCACAGGCCTTGTGTGTCAGTCCTCAGGGGAATCAGTTGTCTGCACCAAAATGCTGGCATTGCTCTATAGAGACAAGCTACAGACACAGACAAACAATTGCAGAAAATATCCCTAATGTTTAGTACAGTATAAAGAATCTGTTTTTCCCCCTCTTATTATTCCTATTGTTTTATTTCCAGCCCTCTTGCTAGTGGCTGTCTTTGTGGCACTTCAGCTGTGATTAGAGGGGCGGGCAAGCAGCTTCCTCTAGAGCTGAAGCCAGCTGGGTGAAAAGACTGGCAAACCCTCAACTCCTTGTCTACCCACTGCCTTTGCGACGGAGTTTATTATCTCCATAGCTCTGTGACATGCCCAGTCTGAATGTGCCAGGGGTCTCAGAGCACAAGTCAATATTCAATAGTCAGAGCTTCCTTATTACTGCTCTGTTGCTATGCTTATTTTGATGTAGTCATAACCTAAAAAGCTGCCTAATAGTCAAGAGGCTGGGGGGAAGGGAGGAGGAAAGGCAGAGAGAGAGGGTCATCCACTTCTAGTGCTGGAAACCCTGTGATAATCTGTTCCATGCATTCAAATGAAAATATGACTTCTTGGCAGAGAATAGCATTATAATGTAAAATCCCATATGCTGTTATACAGTATGTTGCAATCTGTTTTACTGCTGCCTCTATTCTAACGAGTGAATACTGCCAATAAAGCAATTGAAGATAACACTAATTGCTTATTTCTGTGATCCATAATTTTTATGACTGCCTTATAGCTCTGTAGTCAAATAGATGTTTTTTTGGCCTCTCAGATCTAGAACTCATGTACTGTAGAGACTGAAACTGAAAATCTGCATGCTGGCCAGAGATATTTTTCTAAACTGATGAATATTGTGTGTGTGAAGGGGCAATAATTGAAAAATGTTAAAGAAAATAGAAGTCTTAAATCAGTCATAACAGGTCATAATACTGGATTTCATCAACATTTTTTTAATATAAATTGGACTCTTCCTCTATCCCTCTTGCTTCTTCAGAATTGTCTTTGCTGTAGAGTAATCAGACAGTGGGTTTCAAAACTAAAATTCCCTTAAGCTTTTTTTAGAGTGGTGGTGCTGCCTGTGTGCTGATCCAGGAACTTTTGTGTCTCCAAGAGACATAAACTACACCACTGACATAAGTGGGGAGTTGAGTCCTAGTCTTGCAGCTTCAAATCAGGGCTAATCTCAAGAATAACCAATTCTTTCACTAAGAAGGTAGGTCCTATCATTTTGTAGCATCTCCTGTGTTGTCTGAATCATGCCCAAGACTGCAAACCAGAGGAGCTGTGCTAACCACAAAATTTTGAAAGCCAATTATGAGAATGGGCCAGAATTGGAACCCCATTTGGAGGTCTCTTGTGTTCTTGGGATGGTCTACAGGGCCAGCAGACCTGTCAATCTGGCCATTTCCACACCATGCAAAGGTTTTTTCTCAGCAGCTTTTAAAGTAGCCTCTTGAGTCCAAGGGAAATGCTTTGATGGGTCTCAAAAAGACATCTCACAGTTACCTTTAGGAAAATGAATTCCAAGTTAATGGGAAGGTCAGAAACTTCTGAATAGACACTTGCCCACCTGTGCAATGCTGTGACGTTGAGGACACTTGACTTATTGAAAGCAGATATGCTTCATACTTCCAGTACGAAAGAAGAGTAGATGAATATTGTCCTAGAACACTCCAAATTCCTTCCTTCTCCTCTCCCTGCAGGTTTGAATGGGGAGGNAAAACGCTAAATGGCACTTTGTCTAGAAAAGCATAAATAGAGCAAGGGAAAAGGCGCAATGTTCCCGCCTTGAAAGAGTTCCCACCTTGAAAGAGTTCCTGCCTTGAAAGAGCTCCCATTTTGGACCATCCTCACTTTTGGATGGCTCCTACCTTTTTACACAGCTCTCAGTTTTGTACTATTCATGTTTTTGGACGGTCCTCCACTTCTGCACCATTCTATGCAGTCTTGCAAGTTTGGCAAGTCCTTGGGTCCATTTGAGAGAGCTGCCAGCAGCACCCAGACCCAGCTGCTCTGGGACCCTGCTGCAGCCAACTTCCTGGCTGCTATTCTGGCTGGGTGAGACCCTAGCAGTTTGGCTGTCCCCTGCCACTGCTGAAGCAGCCTGGCCTCCACAAATCTCTGTCTTGTGGAAGCCATGTCTTTGAGTTTAGAAGCCTTTCCATGTGCCTTGGACTTTGCCAGTTTGGATTTGTGATTGAATATTGCTTGCAGCATCAGAAGGCAGCTGAGCTGCAGAGAAATCCAGCAAACGATCATCGCTGAATACCTATCTCACCATCATGATTAAAGCCTGCTATTCCCTTAATTCTCTGCTCAGCCTGATTGACAGTGGGGTAAAGCTGTGTTTGTAGCTTAGCCTTTTCCATTTTCTGACTTACTAAATCTCTAAATTTGTCCATAACATCCTTTGAAGATTTTCCTGATCTGATTGAGTCTGTAAATAAACCTAAACTAATTCCGTATATAGTTTGGGGGTGGGATTTTCAGGGAAATAAAACAATTCTGTCTTTATAATTCCTGACTTGGCCACATTCATTCCATGCCTCCACGACAAATATATAATTTGTTGTTAGCAAACATCTACTTGCTCTTTTAGTAACTTGTTTCTTCATTCTGCAGTGGTGGGGAGGATGGATGTTGGTTTTGGGGCTAGCTTCCATTTTAACAGTTTTTTTGTGTTTTATTACATTATAAGTTTTTGCTCATGTGCTTGAAGACCATGGCCAGGTGTGCTCCTAGAAGACTGTTAGTGTTCATGTGGTTCAGCTTGACAGCAGGGATAGACTTGAAGGCTATTCACAACATTGGGAAAGAAGGTGTCTGGGCCCTCTCTAGCACCTGGAAAGAAGACAGCAGTCTCTTGCACCAGTGAGAAACAGTGGGACAGGTACAGGCAGACAGCTTTATGCCTGTCCTGGCTGGCTGTGAAAGGGAGACTGAAGCAGGGCACAGAAAACAGGCTAGCAGTTGCCTTCCCCATGCCACCAACCTCTCAGCGGTGGCACTGATTT
>VWZI01004364.1:773443-807707 GCA_013396835.1 Psilopogon haemacephalus
CTGTAACAGAGCAGCTTGCAGTCTAAAACCCCAATTCAACATATTACTAACTTTAAACATTTGAGGAGTCATATTAATTCCTGAGTGCTTTAAAGGGTCAGAAGTCTAACTATGCCGGTCCTGTTCTGGTCTTGATTTCCAAGTGTTCAAGTGTTTTCTTCCTCCCCATCCGTGTATTGTTTTTCATTCTACTGCAGTAAACCCTTTCTGTGGGTTTTTTTTTTTTTTTTTTTTTTCTTCTAAATGTGATTGACTTCAGAATGGATCTAGAAGATGTGTTGGCATCCATTTTTTTAAAGTAGTAGCTCCCTGTTCATTCTTCTGCTTGTCACAGTGAGTCCTGTAGCTTAGCACCTGCTGCTGTGATATTTTGTTTTCTACTCATCCCTCATACTAACTTTTCTCAAGAAAATGAAATAATCTTTCAGTTTAAACAAGCAAAGAAACAAACAACTCTGCTGCATCCTAAATATATGCTGGTTGAGACCCTATTTCCTTCACGCTTCACCTTAAAGAAGGAGATGGAGGCTGTGTGGAAGAAAGGATCACTGAAGTGTGCTGCAGTTTGTCCTCCACACAGGCATTTTTTGGGAGGAGGACTGTAGAGTACTGCAGTGTGACACCTCTTACTCCAGACTAGCTATTCTCTGCTGGTAAAGACTGCAGTTGGCCTCTACCAGGGTACACGAAGTTTGTTGGGGAAAGAGTCAGTACAGAAAGAAGAGTGGTCTGTGTGCTCCTCAGGGTGTTAACATCTGTGATAGATATGCTTGCCCTCATTCAGTGAGTGCGGCTTCATTCCTAATTAAGAATTGCAGTAATCAGCCAAGAGGCTTATTGTGTCAAGTTGAGGAGCCAAAATTATTTGTGAATTCAACTCAGTTTCAATGGATTTTTTCCCTCACTCTAGAAGTGTTTCATTTCTACATATTGCAACAAAATGCTTTCATTTTGTAACAACTCTAATTTCCTTCTTAGAGTGTGCAGTGGTAATTTTGTTTTGCTGTAAAGGCTATTCTTGGGTTGATCCAAGCCACTAGTATTGTTGTGAGAGTTTTTAAAAGTTTTGTTGTCAGCTGAAAAAAAATCACTATTTGGATGAGACTGATCAACAGCTCTAGAGCTGTATCTGAGATCAAGCTCTCTGCCAAGAAATTGGATCAACTTTCAAGACCGGACAGCCCTCCTGCATTTATTTTGCTATGGACAAAATTTTTTATCCAATATGTTCCTTCTAAAGCTTTGTCTTGCTGGCTATGGGGTAAGAAAGGGTGTAGATAAAGGGTGCTGTTTAGAACCAGTTTGTAATTTACTTTTATAAGGACTCTTTCGTACAGCTTTTTACAACTGCTTCCGTTCCAGTTGTTTTTTATCAGTCAAAAAAATTACCAAATGCCATCACAATGGATTCTCATTTTTGTCTGAGACCTCAGAGAAGTGTCTGAGTCAGTGCCCCTAAATAACATATTGCTGAAGGATCGGATGTTGTATGCAACCTAGAAATGAGAGCAATCATGGTCTATTTAGGAGATTTTAATCCATCAGGAATCTGATTCCATACAAATATGATTTATTACCCATTATTACATTGCTGCTACAATGTCATCCAGCAACTCAATTAGAAATGCAGAAGATGCTGTTTGAAAGCACATTTTGATCAATGAAGAGACACCATCAATGTCAATGATGTGTTAGACCAAACTCTATGGACAGAAATCCTTTATCAGGGCATGACCTTTTTCATCAAACTGGTATTAAAAATACACCCATTTGAGATCCAAAACCAGAAGGATGTGATGTGATTCCAGTGTATGTGTGTTTCTGTTTGTTGTGTTTACACCATCATACTTCATACCTAAAGAGAAGTCTTCAATCTAGTTCAGCTACATTAGAATTTGGACTTAGCCCTTCATCTTCTGGGGCATCACATTCAGTCTGATTAAAGTATGTTAGGCTGTTTTCTTGCCTTTCCTGATGCCCAAATGAACACTGTGAATTATGCCTGAGGTTTCTGCCCCTCTGCTGTGGAATATTATGGCATGGTGATCTTTTTGCAGAAATTCCTTTTATGTGACATTTTTATCTCTATCATCTCGATACACACACGTGTGCATATATCTATATCTATATCTAATCTCTTCTTGGAAGTGCTTCACATTTTCTCTTCTTTTTTTCCCCAGTCATCTCGAATTACTCTCAAACTTTGTGTAAGGTTGAGTTATTTTGCTCTTCCTTTCCAGGCTTGTCAAATTTTGATACAGAAATAGATAGCTCTTGGCTGATTTTACACTCCTTTTAGCTTTGTTTCTACTACCTGCGAGTGCTCCCAACTGTGTGCCCACTAAAAGAAGGTATTTCCTAGTTTAGATTTCTTTTGATTAGTAACTTGCAATTTCAGGATAATTTTTGAGGCCCAGACAATGCTATAAGCAATAGTGTTTTTTCTTAAGTTTCCTATGTGGGTCCTACAGTCTGCTGACCATTGATGACTCAGAGCTACAGCTGCAAAATGTTTTGCAAATATAACAATTATAAGTACTACTTTTTCATTGTTAACATTGTTTGTGCTATGTAAGCCCAAGAGATGATGGTTTTACCTAGGTGAAAACTCCACAAACATATAAGAGCAGAAGTTACCATAGAAGGATAGTTCTTCTCTTGTGTATTTTGTGTTTTAGAGCCTTTATGCATTTTTGGGTTAAACAATAACACCTGCCTGTGTAGCAATACTATCTTTCCCATGGGTTTTTTAATACTAGCAATGTGGGGGGAGGAAATCTTTCCAAAGGTCACCATGCAAGATAATAAACTATTTTAAATGGGGTGATGTTGAACTTCTCTCTCTCAAATTCCAGTTTCATTGGTACATATTTTGTGTTTCAAAGTAATTGTAAAATATTCCTATTCACAGATCACTCCAAACAGGTACATCCTATCTTCTTTACATTTTTGTTTCTCTCTATATGTGCCTGTATATATTTATTTATACAATTTTCATTAAACATATAACACCTTAATAAGTTGGAAGTTTATTTTACATGCTTGGCACTTTGTCCTTTCTAATGCTTATCTCTGTGTTGCTCTATGCTTGCCTCTTGTATTGCACACAAATGTGGTCTCTGCCATTTACTTACCCTTGTATTCTCTCTGCATGCCTTGGTATGCCTTTTAATTAGATGCACTTCTGTTCTTTCATTGCTCATTAACCCTTTCTTTTGAGAAGCAGTTTTTCTTAGCTCTGCAGATACCCTCTGTCTTTTCCAAAGTCAAGTCCATTTCCCTCAGTAACCTTGATTTCACCAGCTATCAGTTATACCACAAATAATTCAGCTTCTAATTAGTCCATCTGTTAACTATTCAAGTACATATGACTTACCTTTATTAGGTAGCATAATGGTCAGTCTTCTTACCTGATAGTGATATTTTGGTATGGAAAACATGTTTTTCTGCTTACATCATTCTTGTTTTGCCAATGTGCCCCCTGTGGAACATATTGCAGATTACATGGGTTTATAATCTGGACCAAGAAAAGTGATAAGGATTTCAATCTCTCTGATGCATTTTTTCCCCTGCATTTGTTGTTGCTTCCAAGAAAGTACAGATGCTTTGTAGTTAGCCCCTTCTTTTCTTTGCCAGATTTTCTTCAAATTAGAGAGGATGATGCTAATTTTTTTAAAAGGAAGAAAGTATTTCCCTCTGACAATAAACGCAGAATAATTTTGACCTAATGCCAGTGGTACAGACCAAGGTCCGATTGCATGATGTATGTTGTATGATAGAGCCAGGATTAATTGATCACTTGAAATAGCTAACCTATATTTTCTGATATGTGTTGAGGAGTTATGCTTGATAGTCCTTTATTGTTACATCTGTATAAAAATGTGAAAAATAAATCTAGAACCTGAAGAAAATAATTTAAAAAATTTCATTAGATACTGCAATCCTGAAAATATGTCTTCCATAATTTTATTTTCTTGAGCTTGGAGATAAGATGAAGCCATATGTCATTGAAGATCTCATGTTTCTCAGCTCATGGAGAGATTCCAAGTAACTCAGCTAGCAGTAATAGGTTTCTTAGAAAGTGGACAAGAATCTCTTGAATTCTACTTACAAAAAAACTTCATTGTAATTTGTTACAAGTTTGTTGTCTGTCTTGAAGATTGTAAGGTTACAGCCTCTATGGAGAATTTCACACTGTTACTTCAAATGCAGTCCTCTGAGTTTCATGTAGCCTTCTTACAAACCAATTAAGAATTATGGCAACATGTTGTTCAATGCCATCTTCAAATCTTTATTCCTTCCACAGATTACTGAATCCCAAAAGTTCTTTGATGGGACAGAGAAGTAATGACAAAATGAAATGAGTTACAGCATCTACCACCTAATTAAAATGATTTTGTGCCAGTTGCTTTTGTTGGGTAGAATCCACACATCATATAATTTTAATCCTGTTTATATATACTCCTGGGACAGATTTGAGATCAGTGTTGCCATTTAAGTGAGGTTAATCAAGCATGCTGTATGCAGCTTTTGTTTCTCTATTGTGTGTGAAAGGTGACTACAGCTGATGGGATCCTGACCAGCCGTTTACTGTGAAAACCACTACTTTCTTGTTATCAGAGTGTCTGATCATTAACCTAACCCCAGCCCTGGTGACTCTTTCCGCCTGGTCCTTGGAACTGTACAGCTGTTGTTATACACAGAGGAGCGTACAGTTATGAACTGGGTTGTACTGGCAGTGAATACGTGACTGTATAAAGGGTAGGAAACAAGTGAAAAATAATTACATCCTCCCCCAAAGCAAATACTATTTTTTTGTATTCTTGGTGCGTTTTATGTATATGTAAAGGACATTATGGCAAAATGAAAAAGACCCTCATAAAAATCCTTCTTGAAAAGTATTGTTGCTGACAGCCATGACCTCTGTGAGTCTGCATGTTTACCCATAATTCATAATTAACAAAGACATTAGAACTGCCACTAGAGGATTCTGGGCTTTATTTCTTTCTAACTGGGCAGTACTAATGCTGGAAGTGCTCCCAGTTCAGTGATTTAACATTTCAGGAAATCTTGGAGAGGCAGCAGAAGCCTCCTTATATAGTTCATACTCTGGGACTGTGGTTATACAGATATGGCTGAGATAATTATTCAGCTCTTGTTATTGCTATAGTTCTGCACCTGATCCCTGAGCCATTAGAGCACTCTGCAGGTTATTACAACTATCAAACATCAAGGTCTCTTTTCTAGTCTCTTGACTATGTGGTTATCATTTTTACTTCTTTTAAATCCTCCATCTGCAGTGAAAGCTACTACACTCTAACTTGGGGATCTGCTAACATTTTTTGTGGGGATATTTTTTTTTTATGGCTTCCCAAATGAGGCCCTTTTCTTATCAGCATGTTAACATAAAAATACAGTTTCTCCACTTGTGTTGTTTTTATTTTCTCCTTCTTCTCCAAGACACCATGAAAACCCACAAAATCTCCACAGGATGATATTGTTTCTGGTGGTTGGTTAAGCCAGTGCTGATATGCTTCTTTTCTTTACATGTGTTTTACCTCAATGGTGCTTTTCAAGCTGGACAGAAATTGAATGAAAATTAAATGGTGCCTTTAAATACAACTTTGACTCTTGGTATAGTTAAAGATTCAATACTTAGTGTGCCAAATATAATCAAAATAATGTAGATCTAACTATCCTAGTCCTTCTTTTAGATAGTGAAAGCACAGGCATTCACTCAGATTACAATATTTAAGATAATTTTGCAAAGAGCCTAGAGCAGATCTCTGTGGGCTGCATCATAAGGGAAAACAAGGAGCTAATGCCTCTTTTTGCACAAGGGAGCTCAGCTTTTTGGAGTCTGTGTTTTGCATTATATCAACAAAACACCTGCAAAAGGCATTCTATCACCACCAGGCTAACTGATGAGGAATCTAATCCACCAAGAGTCAGGGGCAGTTGCAAACAGTATGGCAAAAGGAGGAAACATATGGTTGCCTTATTTAATATTGCTGTACTGTCATCCCACAGCATATTCCCCTAAATGGGAATTAGCTTTACTGGTAGATCAAAAGGATGTGGAATGCAAGAAAAAATAAACATTGGATATGTGGGAGTTTCATTTTTTTCAACACAATGAGTAATCTAACAACCATGCATTTTCTGTTAGAGGAATAAATGTGCAATACTTTCATATTGTTTATAAAACCATAGATATTAGGGAATGTCTCAGGAAAGCTCTGGGTTTATAGAATGAACACCGAGGGTAATTATGCTTTGACTTGCTCTTTACTTATACTCTGATTATTCTTCTGCTTTTTTAATTGTCTTCTCTCAGTGGCTTTGCATGAGAACAGCAGTTTTTACAACAACTTTGCTGAGGACTCTCAGCACCAAAGTTTAGTATTTTGGCTTTAAATCCCCACAGTTTTCCAATTGTGTTCCATATCCTCTTAGTTTAACATTAAAATGTTATGGAGCTGTTATTTTTAATTAATGTGAGATGATTTTTCCAAAATTAATATTATTTATTAATTTTCAATATCCAAATTTTCCACCCCTGACCACTTATTTTTAATATTAAACTGGTTCAATTGTGTCAGTTATGGAATGATTATATAAGTGACATCTAGCTCTAGATTATTAAAATGCATAAACGAATCAATTCAATTGTACCTAATTAATACTGGAATATCTCTTGCGGTCAATAGTACCGCTTGGCTACTAGATGGAACTCAGGCCATCTGCTTAGAGAAGAATCTAGGTAATATGAAAAGCTTAAATTTTACTCACAAGTATTATTTCTCCCCTCTTGCGGGGTTATGAGTAAACTGAAAGAACCCAGAACACTTGCAGTGTTTCTGGCTGGTCTGGCTGCTGCTGCTGTGGCTGTTTGCTGTGGGTGCAGCAGTGGCTGAGACAGATCTACCCCAGGCTCCACAGACTGCTGGGTGAAGGACAGGGGGGCAGACAGTTTTCTGTTCTATTCCTGGCTTTTTGATGATCTGTGTTGCCTTCAGGGCTTGCTCGTCTTCAGGAGATGCAGGTTGCTGCAGGTGCAGGCAGATGTCTTGTGACGTGTCTCAGCAGATGTGTATCTCATGCTGCTAATTATGTGAAGGCTCTTAGAGTTGCTCCTGGAAAGACTCAAAATAGTTCCAGGGTGGAATATAGCTTATATCACTATATAACAATAACAAGGCATTACAGGGACAGATGCAGAACACAGAATAATGGCAAAATCATGGCAGAAGCATAAGCATGGCCAAGGCATGCTGTATTATCTCCTTATCTGCTTTTAGTGTCAACACCTGAAGTTGATTGGACCCTTTTGGACATTAGCATATCCAATCAGAGTGGCAGTAAGCCAAGTTTTACCATATTTGGGTGAAAGCATAGGTTTGCTTATACCATACTGAGGGAAGAGCACAGGTCCAGCATACACTTAGCATGAGATTAGCACAAGCAACTTGTTTACCATGGGTTGCAAGCAGGAGAAAAACAAGTTATGTAAGCCAGAGTGCTCAGACTCCATAGCACCATGTCTTTTGTCTCTTTCCCTGCTGTTGTGTCTTCTCCAAAAACAGAGGGAAGGCAGAAAAACATGTCTGGTCAAGCCAGCACATGCACAGGCCTATTTCGACCCTTCAGGTCTACCACAACATAAAATTAACAGAATTTACCCATAAGTTGTGAGGAAGGACTTTAATATTTTCCTATATTGGGATAACTCTCTGAAATATACAGGCATGCAAAATGTAGTAAAAATGGTAAAAATATGTGAGGTTTCAGATTTTAATGACCCGTTAATAGTCTTTCTACACTTTTTTTTTTTTTTTTTTTAATGAGTGCATTGATTGAGCCTTAAAATTACCATGGCTGATTGTTAGTGCACATAGAATATGTACACAACTCCAGCTAGCTACACTTCAAGATAAATAACCTTTCAGATTAAGTATGTGCACATAAAAAATACTTCCTTCTTTTTTTTTTTTGTAAATTCTCTGTTGAAAATATATAGCACTGTTCACAGAGTTCCATGACAACACTGTTGGTGAAAACACACAGCTAAGGAAATAAAGATAATTTACTTGACTGAATGTTACTGGCTTTCTGAAAGACAGATTAATTAGGAAGTAATAACAAAACAATTTAAAGCAGAAGGAAAAGACACTGGGAATGGTACTGAGAAGGTAAGTGATGTCACACTTTATATAGAGTCCTGTTGTTCTACATAAGTTTCTCTTGTTTAAAACCAATATATGCTTGCCTTTTTAAAACCATAGTCTTGACAATTCCATGCTTACATGCAAAACCTTGTGCTATCCTGTTGTATTTAAGACAGATATAAGAATTGACTTTAGCCTTAAGATAAAATAATCAGCACCTAGTTTTCCTTAATCTCTGTCTCTAAACAATAATAACTAGAGTTACGGTATTTATTAGTTTATAACTTCCTTTGGAATGCAAAACTACATCAATCAGAAAATGGATCATGAAGTAATGTTCAGGTATTTAGTATTATACTCTAAGTAGAACCTTGTTATGGTTGTCTCTCATAAAAGTTGAATAACGGGAAATTGGCATAACTGGCTAATTTTACAATTTTTGGTTTATTTTAGGACCACTGCAGTAAAACATATTGAGGTGTCAGAGTTACGCTTGTGTTGATCAGACATAAAGCTTCTTGCTTCCCTGTGCCACGCTCAGTTCATCATGTTTAGAGGCACATGCTGCTATGCATGACACCCTGTGGCGCTCTGGTGCTTTTAGAAAAAAAAACAATTTAATTTTAATGGCTTTTCTTTCAAAGACAGAAATGCCTATTCTGTTTATCCTGTGCCAGGGAGCAGCAATGGTGGGCTGCTCCAGGCAAGCCATGAGCTGAGAGTGAGCAAAGCTGGTAGCACAGTGGCCTCACAGATAAAGGGCAGAGTTCTGCAGCACCAGGAAAAGCCAAGGTCAGGTGTATTACTGTGATGGCAAAAAGGCCATGTCAAGTGATGATAAGCAGATTTAACAACACATCACCAGGTAAATCCAGAGCAAAGCGGCCTCTTTGAAGTCAAGCCAAGAAGGCAAGTTATCTTGGGATTGTGAGGTACATGGCCAGGTGCACACATACTCTAAGTTTCAAAGCAGTTTTGTGGACTTATCTATGCTGGTCTCGCTAGAGTCATTGGGAAATTAACAACTAAACCCTTGCAAATAGTTTAGAAATGTGAAGCTTTGAAAAACTGGTGACTAACATGTTGTCCAGGACTCTTTCTTGCCTAGATAGATACCATACACTGAAAGGAAGTATGTGAATATTTGCCCAAAGAGTGGTTGTCCATGGAGTTAAATCTAGCTGGCAGTAAGTCACAAGTGGTGTTCCTCAGCTCGGTATTAGGACCACTTCTGCTTAACATCTTTATCAATGATCTTAATGAGAAGTTAGAGGAGTCTGCAGATGACACCAAATTAAGTGGGAGTGTTGATCTGCTTGAGGGTAGGGAGGCTATACAGAGACTTAGACAGATTGGATCACTGGGTTGAGGTCAGTGGTATGTGCTTCAGTGACGCCAAGTGCCACATTCTGCACTTGGGCTACAACAAGCCCATGCAACACTACAGGCCTGAAGAAGTATGGGTGGAAAGTTGTCCAACAGAAAGGAACTTGAGTTTTCTAATGGACAACCAGCTGAATATGAGCTAGCAGTGTGCCCAGGTGACAAGGAAAGCCAATGAAATGTGTCAAGAACTGGCTGGAGGGCCAGGCCCAGAGAGTGGTAGTGAATGGTGCTGCATCCAGTTGGTGGCCAGTCACTAGTGGTGTGCCCCAGGGATCAGTGCTGGGCCCGATCCTGGCAATATCTTTATTGATGATCCAGACGAGGGAATTGAGTCCAGCATCAGCAAGTTTGCAGATGACACCAAGTTAGGAGCAGGTGTCGATCTGTTAGAGGGTAGGAGGGCCCTGCAGAGGACCTTGACAGGCTGGATGGGTGGGCAGAGGCCAATGGCATGAGATTTAACAAGGCTAAGTGCAGGGTTCTACACTTTGGCCACAACAACCCCATGCAGCACTACAGGCTGGGGACAGAGTGGCTGGAGAGCAGCCAGGCAGAGAGGGACCTAGGGGTGCTGGTAGATAGTAGGCTGAACATAAGGCAGCAGTGTGCTCAGGTAGGTGGCCAGGAGAGCCAATGGCATCCTGGCCTGTATCAGGAACAGTGTGGCCAACAGGACAAGGGAGGTTATCCTTCCCCTGTACTCAGCACTGGTCAGGCCACATCCTGAGTACTGTGTCCCATTCTGGGTTCCTCAATTCAAGAGAGATGTTGAGGTACTGGGACGTGTCCAGAGAAGGGTGACAAAGCTGGTGAGGGGCCTGGAGCACAAGCCCCATGAGGAGAAGCTGAGGGAGCTGGGGTTGTTTAGCCTGGAGAAGAGGAGGCCTAGGGGTGACCTCATTGCTGTCTACAACTACCTGAAGGAGTTGTAGCCAGGTGGAGGTTGGTCTCTTCTCCCAGGCAACCAGCAACAGAGTGAGGGGACACAGTCTCAAGTTGCGCCAGGGGAGGCATAGGCTGGATATGAGGAGGAAGTTCTTCACAGAGAGAGTGATTTGCCATTGGAATGGGCTGCCCACGGACGTGGTGGAGTCCCCGTCCCTGGAGGTGTTCAAGGAAAGACTGGATGAGGCACTTAGTGCCATGGTCTAGTTGATTGGATAGGGCTGGGTGCTAGGTTGGACTGGATGATCTTGGAGGTCTCTTCCAACTTAGTTGATTCTATGATTCTTTGACATTCTGGCTTGTATCCAAAATAATGTGACCAGCAGGAGTAGGGAAGTGATTGTCCCCCTGTGCTTGGCATTGGTGAGGCCACACCTTAAGTGCTGTGTTCAGTTTTGGGCATCTCCGTACAGGACAGACATTGAGGTGCTGGAGTGGGTGCAAAGAAGAGCAGCGAAGCCGGTGAAGGGCCTAGAGAATGAGTCTTATGAAAAGAGGATGACGGAACTGTTTATTTTGAGAAAGAGGAGGCTGAGGTGAGACCTTATCACCCTCTACAACTATCTGAAAGGACACTAGAGAGAGGTAGGTGCTGGTCATTTCTCACAGGTAGGTAGTGATAGAACAAGAGGCAATGGCCTTGAGCTGCACCAGGGTAGGTTTAAACTAGACATTATGAAAAAAAGAATTAACTGAAAGAGTAGTCAATCATTGGAACAGGCTGCCCAGGGAGGTGGTTGTGTCAGCATCTCTGGATATGTAAAAGGTCATTCAGATGTGACTCTTAGTGATATGGTTTTGTGGTGAACTTGATAGAATAGGGATAATGGCTGGACCTGATGATCTCAAGGGTCTTTTCCAACCTGAATGATTCTATGACTCTATGAAAATCATAGTGCAGGGGAAATGCTTGAAGCCATCAAGCAAAAGAGAACATTTAACAAATCAACGTTATTTGTATTTATCCTTCCATATACCTTGTCTATATTTCTGGGGCTCTATCTGTATTTAAACACAGAGTTTTGCTCAGCAATATTCTGTGTTTTCTTCTGCTATGCAAGAGCTGAAAGTGAGAGATTCTTCCAAAGTGGGAAGGATATGAATGGGGCTTGAAGCTCGGAAAGAGCTCAGGTGTGCATGGGGGTTTTCCTGGGAAGCTGAAACCACAAACTGTGTCTACATATTCTGTCAAAATAACCTTGCCATGCAACTGAGCATTCTGCTGGGTGCATTTCTCATCGGTGACAATTGATAAAAGGATTAGTTGAATGCCCAACAAATTGTTAACATACAAATATACTAGGGAGGGAAAAAAAAGGACATCTTTAGGTAATGCAAAGCCACAACTACTGCAGGAAACAGAAATCTCATATGGGGTACAATAACATGCGCACCAAAATACCAAAAAGAAGAACTTGGTTGCATTCTTGACATGCTCCACTTTGATGAAACTGTCGTTGCAGCAAACATTTTATGTAAACTCACCTTCTACTTGGTGATTCCTTGGGTTATTAAGTGACAGTAGATGGTGCTTCTGTTCTTGTTGATTTCTATTGTGTTTATACCTTGATGTCTATTGCTTTTCTTATCTTTTCAATGGATTAGGAGCAACTTCTCTTTCACAGAAAATATGTGTGATGTGGGAATTAAAGAAGGGTCTTAAATTGAGATTGTATTTTACTTTGTATTTCTTACTTAGGTTTTTTTGGGGGGGTGTTGTTTTTTAAAAAATAATTGTGAAAGTTTCTATTTCATTCTCTTTTTTAACACATGAATATCACTAGCAGTTGAGTGTGAAGTGATATATCCTTTTCCATTTCAAAAACATCGATCTAAGTCTTCTTCACTGAGAGGAATTTATTTTCTTCTTTTTTTTTTTTTTTTCCCCTTAAAAAAATCTTAGTGAAACAATACAACATTTTCGGTTCACTTCTTTAGGACCACTCTGGTCTTGGTGTAACTGCTGCTGCAAAGCATGGAAACTTGCTGGCACAGTATTGCAAAGTGACTCTGCATGGGCTGGATGACTTCCAGCCAGCAATGAACCACAGCCAAGAAATGCCAATATGGATAATGCAAACAAGAGAGATTTGGGGCACATTTCGATTTAACCATCTGATTTAATTGACAGAATAAATGCACCTGTCATCGGGTAATATTCCTGTGATTAGTTTTGGCTGTGCTGATGAAACGATGTTAAAAGAATGTCAGTACAACCTGTCCTGGGACTCCTACAGGCAGTGTCAAGCTAAAGAAGGTCAGTTTTCAACTAAATGAAAGGCTTAGAATTACTTTTCTCTTTTTTTTTTTTTTTTTTTTTTTTTTTTTTTTTTTTTTTTTTTTTTCTTTTTTTTTTTTTTTTTTTTTTTTTTTTGTGATTTCATGTGTCTTTTAGCTTGCATATTTCCCCTTTGAAACCTTTGGTATGGCTCCTTGATTCTAAAGAAACAGGCTTAAATGAAAAATAGCCTATTCTTAAACAGAGTTTAAGGCCATTCTGTATTTGGAAGGAAATATATTCACAAGGTCATAGTTTGCTCGTTTGAATGTTGACATTAAGAATTGATGGGTTTTTGTGGAAATGGCAGCCTGTTTAACAGCCAAGATATGGTGTGCACCAGAGTGTTTTGCCTTTGCAAGTAGCTGCTCCCCAAGAGACTGGCTTCTGCAGCTCTGGGGCCATGCTCCACCTAATCTCTTGTACCAGGATGGGTTTGGTTCTCAGGCTTTTGGCTAAGACAGGGGTCATTTACTGAGCCATATTAGTGGATGTAAATGTAATACAAGCTATGGATAAAGCCCATTTTGCTGATACATGATGAAGAGAAGCTCTTGGTCTGAAATGGTACATTGGCAAGCTGGACAAAGGTTTGGAGAAAAGACAGATGAGAATCTCCATATTGAGGAGGAACTTAGGCTACCATGTTGCATGAAGTGGTTGTGGCTACATGGCTGCACATATTTAGTACAGATGGAACTGCATCTGTCTGTGTTTTGAAGGGGGAAATTGAGGACAAGGCAATTTAATGGCTTGCCAGAGGTCACAGCTAAGGTCTAGAACAGCACATGGACTGAATCTAAATTCCTTCAGGCCTAGGGCCTTATCCACACCACCACACTTTTAATTTTTTTTTTTTCAATGCCACACTCCTAGTGGTGTTTAAACTTTATTTGGATGTACTTAAAAGCTGCGCTTAGATATTTATCGTTTTTAAGCAAGGATGTTAATATCCTGAGAAGGGAACATGGCTGGCAAATCTTCTTGTTGAAAACTTGAGTATACAGGTAGGACAGCCTCCCCCATAAGCAGTTAACACAGGCTGACCAAAACTGCTCCAAGGAAGTTAGATGCTTGGATGCCCAATTCTGGAAAAAGGTTAGTTCAGACTCCTACACCTGCTTCACACTATGATGGCTGGAGTAACAGCACCAGGGATTTCTGATTAGATAAATAAATTCAACATTTGAACCTGTTTATTGGCTGGAATATATTTTGTGAAAAAACCTAAACTATTGCTGATTTACAAGTTACAAATGTAAAGAGGGAGAAATGTGAGCTAACTTTCTCATGAATGGAATTAGAGAGCCAAAGTAAAACAACATTTAAAATATACTTCTTTTAAGAAAAGTAAAATATTATTTTACTAAATTCATGTGAATGCAATAGAAAATGGCAAAATTTGTACCATATAGAGATACTGCAAAGGTTTAGAGGCCATCAAATTCCCTTTAAGTTCCATGTTGTGTGGAGTCTGAGGCTGCACTAGTATGAATTTCATCTTGAGAGCAGAAGTGCTCTGAAGATTTTGGCTTTTTCTGGTCTGTTGTCTAAGTATAAACATATGCCAACTCTCAGATATAACCAAATGTATTGCTCAAGTTACATGGAGTTAACCGTGAGATTTGGGGTTGCACATGGTTTCAATCTCACAGTTTAAATAAGATTTTTATTTCAGCCTGTTTACACACTATATAATGGAGCAAATCAGTTCAAGACCAAACACCAGAGAGTGTTCAGCCTGCTGATAGCAGTTGAACTGTTGTGTGAAGACATAGCATGGTACATGGGATTGGGTTAGTAACATCACAGACCAAAATTTTTTTTAATGATCAGAATGCTGTTAAAAATAATTTCTAAATTCCATTTGTAATTCTCTGTTAAATGAGTCTGTTTTTCTTAGTAAATATCTACGAATGCTACACTGATGTGTCATACAGCAAGAATCCAGGACCACAGGGAAGGCCCTAGCTAAGGTTAGATGTGAGAATTTGTTCTCTCCTATGGTTTTATTGCCCTAAGTGCCTGAGTGAAAACTCCTTTTATTATGTATCACTATTCTTTCAGGAATAATTTTTTTTGTTGGTCTCTTTTAGTGCTCCAACAAATATATGGAAGAATCTCCTTTAAGCAATTTGGAATCTTGTTTTAACACTTAATTATCTATGACACTGTTTTTCACTGTATGTCCACCAACAGGACATTGAAAATATTAAATTTGAGAGATATTTTCTTCTAATTTATATGAAAAGAATATTTATGAGGGATAATTCTGTTGATTTCAGGGAGAGTACATAAGGCAGGAGCTCTAGGACTTCAAAAGAGTTTAGAAAGATGGATCTGCAGATAGATGGACATTTGTCAGATTAAACAGATTAAAATTCTATGAGAGAAGAAATACTAAAATATCACTGCAAAATGAATTTGTCAGGCTGTGCCATGTACAGAGTTTACAGGAAGAGAGCGGACCAACCAAAAACAAGTTTGAAGCTTCCACATGGTTGGAACCATGGCTGCTTAACTTCTTCACCTTGAGTTTTGAAAATAAAATTCTAGTTTAGCATGAAAAATGGGGTGACTGAAGAATATGCTGTACCGTTTAGAAGTATCTTCTAGCTGGTAAACAGAGGAGGTGATTTTTCAGTAGTCTTGGAGGGATTTGGCATTAAAGAGAAAAGAATATCTTAATTTGGTTTTGAAAGTAAAACTGTATAGAAGTTTAAATGCAAATTATTCTTTCCAGTTCCTTTCTGTCTAGTTTTGGACATTTTATAAATAATAAAGTTTTCCTGAAGAAATTCTATTCCTGCTGCTGCCCCTGGTTAACTCTTGAGTAGATGTGTCCTAGGTAACAGTGGCTTTCCTAAAGCTTTTAAGCACTCTTGAAGCAAGTCCTACAAGCATTGTTAGAACAGAATGTTTCTGGGCAATGTAGGTGGGGCAGAATTATTTCCTAGATCCCTTGCTTCCCCTAATTCTACATCAGCTTCCCTATTGGTGTAAATTACTCACTTGCTTTTTCTACCAAAGGTGCAGAGCAGCTTATGAGTGGAGAGAAGGAAATGAACTCTATGTGTGCAGTGGTGGTGTAGAGTTGGTCTGAAAAAAGTCAGTGAAGGTGAAGCATCATATTGCTACTGATTCGTGAGTGCAATAACATCACCTTTTCTTGGCTGGTCACAGGGGAGGGCTCTGAGGCAACCTGGGAAGTTGAAAGAATGCTTTGCTTCTTGGGAAGAAAAACTGTATTTGGAGAAAGAAAAGAGGAGTTGAAGTTATGCTTGTTTTATTCAATTAAGTTTCTACATAAGGTATTGGAAAAACACAATTATGCTTGATTCTAAGAACCAGAGTAGAGTAAATGGGTTCAGATCCTATTAAACTCGTGAGCAATGTGCCTGCTGTCCTAGGGGTATCTTTGGCAGCAAGTCTTAATATTAGTTCCCAGTTTCCATACAGCTATCCCATTGCATCATTAAATCTCACAGGAAATGCAAATACAAGTTGCCTGTCATTTATCAATGAAAATATTGTTCAACATTTGCAGTGTATACACAATCCATTATAAAACTCAGTGGTGCATGCTCAGAAGCAAAATGTGTTACTGTAGATATCAGTAGATAACTATTTATAATTAATCCTGTAGGAATAGCAGTTCTAACAGTAAGAAACATCTAAACTAAATGAGGGGTGAAAATGTCTTAAGTTATTTCTGCGGTTATTTAGGCTACTGGTTTGGTCATTTCAGGGTCAGACTTCATTCAGACAGCAAGAGTAGTGAGCCAGAATTCATTGCTCAGCAAACCATAAATACTCAGAGAGGGGCTGAGTTTTATGCCAGAATCTAGTTTTTGGTATTTCGAATATAAAAGACTTTGTTTTGTTTTGTGTGACTATATAGGTAAAGCAGCTTTTGTTGTGGTATGTTCTGTGATCAGCAGTGTCTGAGTTACTTCCATTTTAAATCTAATTCAGCCCCACAGATGTGCCTGTCACAGGTGTTTCAATCCTTTCTGCCAAAGAAAGAAGTTTTAATTTTCCTTAAGATTCACATCATCACTTGGGAAGAGCCCTCATTTCCGTCTATTAGCATAGCTTCCACCTGTAGGACATGAAAAATTATCTGAATTGAGTTCATCAGTGATTATCCTGAGAAATGACTGCATAATCGATTTGTAGCTGGAGAATATCTTACATTAATGACATTACTGGTCATTCTGCCTCTAATGCTTAAACTGTCACCTCTACTTCTGTCTCTTCCGATGGTCTCCAAGACAGCCCATTTTCTCCCTTTCTCAGGGTACATATGTAAAGACATAAGCCTTTTACACCTGCTTCCTGATAACTGAGAATTTCCCAGACAGAGGGACATGACCTTTCTTAAAAGTAAGGGGGTGTTTCTTAGAAGTAAAATGCATCAAATGGAAGTTATTTAACTCAAAATTCAGTCAGATATTACTGCACATGAGAGTGGGGCAGTCTTTGTTCCTGCAGCCCTGGAGCTGGGGTCATTCTGAGGGACTGCTACAGTTGTGCTGTCTCAAATCAGTCTGAGTCTGGCAGCCAACAACTTCTCAAGGGGTGACATGCTCAGGGATATATCACATAATAAATGTATGGTTTATATATATATATATATATATGTTACCTCTATGTAATTCCATTGTTTGGTTTTCTTTCACTTTGGAGAAAGACACTTGTTTCTAAGTGTATTTGCTTCCTGGCTACTTGTTATTGATTAACTGTATGTATGTTTCTGTTTGTCACTGTTTCTCTTTTAATGTAAAGGATAATTCTTCAGTTTACACTTGAAACACATTATGGATGTCAGTCTCAGGCGTGTTATGACAGAATTCCAAACCACAAAGCCTTTCAGGAATGGAGGAAAAGCCACAAATGAGAAGTGAGTTAGACTCCTATGCATCTCTACAGGTACGTCATAGAAAGTCATAAACTTGCAAAGGTGGCAAAATAATTTTTTTACAGCATCATAAAGATCTGTCTTGTTACAGACTCACGTTGAACAGCTTCAGAGCCATGCAGAGGCAGTTGCTGCACTGACTGTGTGTATGGCCTCTGATACTAGGTTCTTCTCTAGCAGGAAGCACTTACAAGCCAAGTTGAATTCCACACAGGAGCATTGCTAGAAGTCCCTCAGTCTCTCAGTCCTTCAGAGTGGACACAATATGAATTTGGATTCAAAATTTACTGTCACTTCTGTGTGCATTGGAGTTGTATCATTCTTACACCTTCTTCAAGTACTGCGCACATCAACTATATCACCTGCTGTGTGTCTGGATCTCTGTATTATATTTCATCATTTGTTAACAAGAATTAGTCAGGTGCTTAAACATACTGCCTTCAAGTGTCTGAAACATTTGTAAAGAATAACATGAAGTACAACACACAGTCTTTGGGATGTCCTACAGGTGGCACTTTGCAGCAGACCAGACCTGATATGGGGTCCAAACATAACCCTAGATGTTATGTTGAAGACTTGAATTCAATTACATGTATGTTTGTCTTGAATATGTCCCAAAACTCAAAGCTGTGCTCAATAGTCAATACTGCATCCATGAAGTATGTGAGTTATCTGCCTAAGTTAGTTTGGTGATTTTAAGTTTTGAAAATACAGAATCCCAATAGTTATTAATATACTACTATAAGAACTCATTATTTCATGTTGAATACTTCAAATCATACTAGAATTGTGGATGGAAAAGTAGGCCTCATCTGGACTACTGTGTGAAAAAAAGATGCCAAGAAACAATTTAAACCAAAATAAAATAATTTTGAGTGATACTGTCTATATCTTTTTTATGATGGTAACAGTTAAAAAAACCCACCGTGATGGTAGCTCTGCAAGTCTGGAATTTAATCTTGGGCACATTGCTTTCAGAAAACAATAGCAGTCACATTGTCACCGTGTAATATTTCTAAATTCAGCACATATGAAAAATATAACTAAATCTTTTTTAAATAGCACTTCAGAATTTTTGTCATATAAAACTGTACTGTAGAGGAAAACCCTGATTATCTCCATTATTTTCTAATTGGGACAGTGTCTTTTCCTTATTAAGCTCTTTATTGTTTGTATGCGTTGAGAAAGAACCAGGCAATACAGTTTCTTCTTAACCTCAACTGCTTATTAAAACAGGTTTGTGGCTCGTAATGTAGCTGTTTGCAGAGGCAAGACCTTACTCCTGCAGTTGCACAGATCATTGAGTATGAGTGAGGCCCAGAGCCTGAAAGAATTGGTCTGTACATAGGTATTTCATTTATTAGAGCCTCATAGAATTCTAGTTTTCATCCACAAGGAATCTTCCTCTTTTTCCCTCAAACACATGTGTTTAAGAGAGAATCATCATTAGGAATGTGAGGCATGACAAAATATAAAGCAGAAGATACTTTCTCTACCTAGATGTTTTGAGCCATCTGCCATGTTCTTAATACATGAAAAATTTAATATTTCAGCAAGTATATTTCCTTAAAATATTAATATAAGCACCACTCTTACAGGATCTGGGACTTAGTTTTGTCTTGAGAAAATCTATTAGATCAAGTTAGCTGTGTGGGATATGAAAGAGCACATTACAATAGTTTTGTGGTATTGTCCTTTATAATAGGCCTTTTGTTGGGTGTAAACAGATGTCAAAAACAATTTCCTGTTGCTGTTACCTTTTGCATTAAATCACACTTTAAAAAACTTATAAAACCCTTTGTGTATCAATGTTATGTATCTGCATGACCACTGCTTGTACAAAGGTTTGTGGTGGAAGGTTTTAGTAATAGTCATCATTTTGGTGGCATTGAGTCACTGCTCCCCATCAGCACTGATTTTAAATCATGCTTTGCTGCTACAACAAGATGGTAACCTCCAATAATAAACATTACATTTTTTTCCTGTGCTTTTATTTGTGTGCAAGATGAACAAATAGATCAAGTATTCCAAGCAATTAAGAAGTTAATATATTTTTTTAAATGAATATTTGAAGTTTAAAATTGCTAATTATTCAAAGCAGGAAATTGCAGGAAAATAAACTGTCTTGGAAATCCCTAAAAAGTTCCCATGTGACTTTTGGTGTGCACCAGCCATTCCTACTCTTCCATAATAACCTTGCCAGAACCTTAAAATCTGTCCAAATTACACATGGCATCCCGGGAAAAAAAAGTATCCCTGTTTTACTTTTGAACTGAAAGATTTTCTAGAAAATGCTAAAATCTGAATGCACAAATATAGGCCATATGTGCTCAATAATAACACAGCACCCTCATTAGAGCAGATTGCCCTGCTTCATAAGCTCCAATGGTTAAATGCAGGAATTTGAGCTGAGGGGGAAAACACTAGTGCAATGTTTTGTTTTGGAAAAAAAAAACACAACAAAAACAAAAAAACCCACACCAAACACCCAAGTCTTTCTAGTCCTTAAAACTATATTGAAAGAAAAATATTTTCTAATAATAGAAACAGTTTTACATAAGCTATGAAACAAGCACAAGTCATGATTCCCTCCTCAGCAGCAACCAACAAACTGATCCCACACAACATCATAACTACATATTAAATTTGTTAGTTTCCACAGCTCAAAAAAAGGAACAGGAACAGTTTATATGACTGAGTTTAAATATATGACTCCATTATAGTTTTGGTGCTCTGAAAGATGGCATACAGGAGTCTTGTATGACCTTTCCCTTAATATTCAAGTACTTTTGAAGTGCCATTAAGAGGTGATCAGCAGTAATTGTCTTAAGGATGCCACCCACCCTTCTAATAAGCATGTTCAGTTGAAACCTGACCTTAAGATCTGATTTGATTTTTAAAAAGGTTTTGCCAGATAAGCAAAGCATATGAGTAATATGGAAAAAAAGAAAATCCCAACAAACTACCAAAAAACTAACAAACAAAAAAATAAAACCCAAACCAAAACCTTGAAAGAAAAAAAAAAAGTTAAAAAAAGGAAAAAAAGAAGCAGCTGATTCTGTCATCATTCAGATTCCATAACATCAAATTTAATCCTAGAAAACAGAATCAGCTTCCACAGTTACAAATACTCGAAACTGACATTGAGGGTAGACCAAACATGTAGTTCATAGTACAGTCATCATCACACCACTAACATTTTCTTTATATAACATTTTCTTTAGTATAACTCTCAGATTTTTTTTTTCCCTGTTTATGAAATTCATAATAAGTTCTCACTTCCCTTCCTTTAGTAGTTAACTTTGCAAACCAATTTGTTGTGCCAGCAGACCAAAACTGATAGATCCATGTGAAAGACAGACTCTGTAGCATTCATGCCTATTATATTAGGGCTTTCCATTAATTTTGTCTTTCAACTTCATGAAACACTAGAAGGCAAATTCTTCTTTCCCCTGATGTTTTGATTTCCGTGGTGCTACTACCATGTGAAACAGCAATAAATGACGGGAATTTCTGGTCCCAGAGTTTTGCCAGCCCAAACTTTGTTTCAGAAGAACTGCTGAATGTGAAAGTTATAATGTTATTTGTTTATTTATAGATATTTTCTTCCTGTGATCATAGTGTTCTGTGACTTTCATACCTGAAATTGTTGAGCAAATGTGCACCCCTGTTTGATGTTACCTTTCAGTAATTCAAAATCTGGTTCTAGAATGGCAATCTAATTTTGTCAGAAGATCTTTGTTATATCATATAAAGCACTAACATTCCAAGGTTTCTCTTGTTAGATTACCTCAGATGTGACACACTTTCCTCTTTTGTGTAATCCTGTTATGAACACTCTACATTTAACTTGCTTTCTCACAGCAGTTGTTTGCATCCCAAGAAGAAATCTATTATGAGGGAGATGACCTGTACTGCATCTCATTTTTCAGTGGTCTCTGATTTACACTATTTTAAATAGAAATAGCAGAATTATCTACTAGCAATATCTAGTTTATTTATTTTGAAATTGCTTCATGATGATGAATGTGATGATCCAATCTTTTTTTTCCCCTCCTATTGTATAGGTTGAGTTGGTGGTGAAGTATGGTTTGTACTCAGTTTTTCATGATATTGAATAAGTGTCTTCATCTGTAGTTACTAAACTACAGGTGCATTTACTAGTACTGTAAATGGTATGAAATGTTGACTTGCAGTATCCTTTTAGTCAAGAAATATAATAACATACTGTTATACTGGAAAAAGTAATTTGTAAGTGTGCGGGTGGACTGAGCAGTAATCAGAATAAGAAGTAACAATGACTGTTTTTAAGGGCTTATAGCTCTAGGCACTTACACACTTGCAGAGAATCTAGACATCTCCTCCTTCTTGTTTCGACTTTGTGGTCGTTCTAGGTAGGTGGAATCAGTCCAGTGTGACTGTGCTCTCTCCATCTGCAGATATGTTTGTGGGTACATGTCTGTAGCAACCCAACTGTTTTGGTACAGCAGCCTGCACATTTTGTTCCCTTGCTGCTGTAGTACTGATGCAGTGTAATAAAATGCATACAGAATTGCTAGTGAAGCAATTCTGATTAGCTGCCTCTACAAACTTACCCTCATGTAGAATACTGAGAACTGTTACAGGCATGTTGAGGAACTGTGAGAAGGTGTCAGCACTCAGTCAGTAATGGGAAGCTGTGGGCAGGTTCCTGTTTTATGTTTGTGCAGACTACTATAAATTGAGCTATTAAGATACAAGCAAATCTTCCCAAATGGTCAAGTAGATTTCAGGGAATACTGCATGGAAAAATGTGCCAGTCTCAAGCATTTAATTCAAAAGTGCAGTCTTTGCAGTGCAAAGAAAAAAAAAGTAACAAGAAACTCTGCAACCATCTAATAAAAGTGATGATGGAAAAAATTGCTTGAAAGTAGGGACAACAATAGACAAAAATGCTACAAATTTTGTACAACATCTGAGATGAGATAACAGTGTCAAGGCAATAAAATCTTACACTGAAAATGGTGTTTAAACTACATCCTAGAAACATTATTACTACACTGTAATGATATTTATCAGTAAAGTTTTGATTTTATTGTTGCACATATCCTAAAAGTGAATTTATGTATGAAAAAATAAACACTGTATATAAAGATTTCTTTAAAAAAAAAAAAATCCAATAGCACATATATAAAAAATAAAATCACTGGTTCCCATAAAAAAATACTTAGCACATAATAAATGTTAATACAACATTTAATTTATGGTAGCTCAAGTTTCTACTAATTGAAGACTTCACAGTAATAGTTGAGGTGGATGGCCTGTGCATATTGTACACAAGCTTTCTCAAAATATCTCTTTGCCACCATCAGTGAAGCCTACTTAGAATAAACTGACTTCCAGGCTTCTAGCACTGCCATTGAAGTGGATTTAAAAAAAAAAAAAGAAAAACTTTTAAGGAAAAAGCAGATTTTAGTCTTCAGACCATTGTTATTATGTGAGGAATGTTTGCTGCATGAAACACATTCACAGATGGTCCCTAAACATAAGTAGCACATGCTGTATATATAAGATAAATTATTGTTTAGTTTCTCCAAGTTTTCACATTTAATATATTATGGACAACCCATCCTCCCAAACCAAAACAAAAAGGAAAATGGCAGAAAAGAAATCTCTCTCACCATTCAGGTACTACAGCCCAAATGATCATTTTTGCAGCTGCACCTCTAGTGCTACTGTCTGACTCCTCAGCTCCCAAAGCTTTGGAAAGAAATGTAGCTGGCTTAGTAAAAGCTGTGTGGCAGATTTACAGTTATGCATGATTTTAGAATTGCTATTATTAGGAAGTTCACTTTATCTTGTCCAGGACAGTTGGATACCTGACAGAGGTCAGAGACCTCATGCAGTTCACAAGTCTAGAGACTGAAGGCCAGGCAGGCATGATTCTGCTAATCATCTTCTCAGCAGTTCTTGTAATTTTATGCCAACCAGACACACTTAAATAATTACACTAATTTCTTGGAGATACTTACAAAGCACTCTTCAGAATTGGACCCAGTCAGGCATAGGTACTTATGCAGAGCAAGTTTGTCTTTTGTGAGCAAAAGTAAATGACTGCATTTTGCCTGGAGTCTGTGTTCTGGGAGGTACCTTTCACACATGAACATGTCTTTGTGAATGCTAAAAGTTTATGTAAGCTGGTGAAGCAATTCAAAAGAGTGGTTTGAGGCACAGACATCACCTTGTCTCAAGAAATTCCTGAGCAGCAAATTCCTGGAGGCTGGGAGAACATGTAGGAGAATTAACTCTGTACATCTGCCTTGTTCTCCTGCTCTTCCTGAAATGAACTCTAGTTAGCAAGTGGCTGTTTATAAACTTGTGTGGATATACATGTACTGTGCCTGAGAGGACTCAAAAAAAGGATAGCAGATGCAGGCATGTCATTTGCTGCTTAAACTATAGCCGTAACCATAGCTAGTCCCTTTTTCCCCACAGGCATTATCCTTCTATTCAATCTGCATCATGGGAGGTAAAGAAGGCAGTGATGGAGAACAGAGCTTTCATACAAAAAGCATTGACTCATAGTCTTATCTCTGGGCTCTATTTTTTAACTTTTTTTTTTTTTTTTAAGTTTACTAGCTATTAATTTTTTATTTACATAGGTTCATTTCTTCTGACAAAGGTATTAAAGTGGGAATATTTTTTATTTAGTACATTAAACTCAAGTTCTACACAACCACTTCAAAGAAGAAATTGAACAAAGTTGTATTATTAAGCAAGAAATCAAATTTAGGTAGACATAAATCTAGAGGGGAAAAAAATTAACCTGCAAAACTAAATGGATTTTCTGTGAGTTTACTAGGAAACAAATATATAACCCTTTGTGCAAGTTCTGTGAGGAGGAGAGGATCAAGTCCTAAAACTTTATACTGGCAGTTGTGGGTGAGACTCTATGCTAGAGCAAATGAACAAATTGGTTGTGTAGTGACCATTTACCCACACCTACAGATAAAACTGGAACTGATCCTTAATGAGAGCTTTTTGAAAGTAGGGAAGGGAAGGGGGGAAGTCCTGTTCTTTCTGTATTTTCATCCCAGTTTTGCAGGCACTCGAAAGTTTCCAACTCTGTAGATAAAGAGCCACATTGGTTAGAAGTACTTAGTTTTTTCCTGGTTAGAACGGACTGCTGAGCTTTCTCCATTGCTTTACACCTTGCGGTGTTACAGATCTCCACATTTTTGTTACAGCATTGTTAAATATTCAATTTTATCAAAGATTTATGTTTTGCAACTCATAGTTACAGATTTCACTCTTTCTCTGCTCCAGGAAACCACAAAAGCACATGCTTAATTGATTACATTCAGCTGGATTAACCTCCTGTTTAAATGTGAAGAACATGTATGGGAGGGGTAGAGCCATGAAGGAACTGGGTGAGCAGGGACTATGGAGAGTGAAGGAGTGTAACACTGGATTTTCAGGTTTGGATTTGAAAGTTGATGGTGCTTGAATTTGTATTGATTTAAATGGTTTCATATATGTCAATATGATCTAAAACTGAAGGGGAGAAGAGGTGGAGATTCATGGTTTGGCTTGCTTTAATTAAGGAGAACAAGGTTAGATTCTGGCTTTGAGCTAGGTAGGAAGCAAGAGATGGAAACAAATAAATGATTTTCCTGAATCTTTGTGGAACAGTACAGTCCAGCAAAAAAGCTCTAAGGAAAAATAATGTTCCTGTTCTGATATCTAATATTAATATTAATATTAATTTCATTCTAGTTCTTGGTGATTTTAGTATGTGACTCTCAGGACAATCATACATTGCCTGATGAAATTAAAATAACACTACAAATTACTGTTGCAAAATGGGAGGCACCAAATGTCTGAAGGATGTAGGCATTCTTCTGAAGGATTTCTAAAGCCATCACGAGAATTAAATGTGTTGTCTATGTTACAGTGTAGAGAGCACAACTTAATATTGACTTCTGATCAATCTATGCAGTACTTAGAATGTCCCAATTTATATTACGTTAAATAAAATCTTTCTTTGTTAACATTTTTTCTTACTTCCTTGCACGCTGGTTTGCTCTATTGTGCATTCAGGCTGAGAGAAGGTAGCTCGCTTTATGTGGGCTAAGTGAGCTCTGCTGTTTCAGTTTGCATGATGTAAATCAGTCTATGGGTTCTAGCTAAGGTCATGGCTCTGGGTTTTGGTGTATGTTTTGCAATGTGGAGTTAGAAAATTCATTTTCCCTTCACATTTATCGGATGTGTTCTTCTGCAGAGTGGTTGATCTGTTTCACATTTCCAGAGGAATTTGGGTCATTGTTTACTTGTGGCTTCATTAAAGAACATCCAGGGGCTAACAATTTCCATTGTCAGCCTTTGAACATTGAGCACACTATTATAATACTCTTTGAAAGCGCTGCTTGTAGTACAGAAACCTGAGAGACACAAGAGCAGCTCTAGCCAAGTAACAAAAAGAGCAGTACCATTTGCTGCCTGAACAGAAGGAACGTGTGGGGAGATTGAGGGCATTGCCATGACAATTCCAACCGGCATGTCTTTGTTCTTGTTGAGTTCTAACATAGACTTTCTTGTTCCAACATCAAGTGCAAGTGATGATTATGAGAAGCTGTGCTTGTTGTGGAGAATATGTGGCCAAACACCTCTTCTTCTGTTTGTTGGAGCTACAAAATACATGGCCAACGGAGTCTAATTTGAATGAAATTTTATGGGCTCACAGAGGTTGGTGTGAAGTAAGGAATGCTCTACTTTGACCTCTGTAGCCTCTCTACAGAGAGCTTAATAGAGAAATGTTTTAAATTACAGTATGTTCCAATTATTGTACATTTATGGGACGGTGTGAGCTCCCTCTATGGGCTAATTTAACGTCTGCAAATTCCAATAATTCTTTTTTGTAACAAAGCCTCTGTGTAGCCTAGTGGATAAGGTGCCTGCCTAAGGTTTCTAAGGTTGTGCTCTTTTGAGCGTGTGCAAGATGGCTGCCACAAAAGTGTTTGAAGCTGCCGCGTTTGAAGCTGCCGCGTGTGTTTGAAGCTGCCGCATTTGAAGCTGCAAGGTTTGAAGCTGCCGCGTGTGTTTGAAGCCGGTACGTTTGATGTTGCTGAGTACGTTTGTAAATTTGAGGCAGACTTTAATATTGTTAGACGGTAGGGGAGTCCTTTTCAACCTTTTTTCATTTTTCACTTGAACTTTTAAAAAGTTTTATTTTAACTTTTTTTAAAAACTATTTTAACTACTTATGTCAGCTGAGGAATGCTGTGATTCACAGCCATTATTGTAAGGAGGCTGCTATGTATTTTTAGTGCTGCTGGGACCATAGGAATTTTTGAGTGACTTTGAGTACAGACAACAATGTGGAGAATAATCCTGACTGTGAAAAGTGCTGTTTGGCCTGCAGAAAAATACCGAATAATTTTGACCAAGGGCAATCATGGCTGCCTGTAGAAGAAATATGAGTATATTCTTGGGTGTTGAATTTGTGAGTTGTTGGGACTAGGAGGAAATGAAATTGTTGGGTAGAGAAGCTGAAATTTTGCAGGGATTTTGCAGTGTGTTCAGTTAGCCAGGAGCTGAGAGTTGAACAAAAAAACAATTGGTTGGACTTTAGAAGTGATCAGTGATGCTGGGAATGAAGAACTTCAGATCTTTGGAGAGGAAAAGCAGAGATGGTGCCATTATTTGACAACTGTGAACTGTCCAAAGTGTTAGGTAGTAAAAGCTGAATGTGCTTGTTGAGATGCAAGGTGTGGTGTATTTCTTCTAGAGGAGAAAGGTTCTGTAATGTTATATAATTTTGGAATGCAACTTTTGAAGTCTAAAAGCTGCCCAGAAGTTGATATGGGACTGGAAAGTCATTAGCTGTTGGGTGGTAGAGGGAGGGTTTCTTAAAATTAGCTGAATGCTGCTTTTAGCATGAACCAGCTATATATCATTTTATATGTGAAAATGAATTTTGGTTGAAAGTTAGAAGTTTGTGCAATTTAATTAACTGTGTGTTCTCTGAATGTAACAAATTAGCTATCGGTGGTCCACAGGTGGACAACTTCTACTGCTGTTCATCACTCAACTGTGATTTGGGAGTAAATGTTTTGCAGTTCTGGGTCTCTCATTCAGACTTGGAGTATCCCATATTGATGAGGATTTATCTTGGAAACCTTCTGGAAATCTCATTAGCTCTGATAAGCATCAGTCTTTCAAGCATTAGAAGGCAGACCTGGTAGCTGTTATATTAACATGTGTGCTTTTATTTTAACCATATCCATATCCATCCATTTTTTGTCAGATTGGGTTCTTGGCACAAGATTAGGAGATCTGTGAGTCTGTTCCTCAATTCATCTGTATAATGTTGAGATCATATATTATTTTGTTTATAGTGTCAAATCTCCTTCAGATTAAATTATCATCTTTTAATTTTTCTAGTCTTGAATCCTGTTCTGCTGATTCTTTGGATGTGCTCTGTTTTACCATCTGAACTGCTAACATTGAATGATGTTTTGTATGAAATTACATGTGACAAATTTATGAAAAAAAATGTGGTACATTAGAAATAATAGGTTAACTGTTCATGACTTGGAATGCCTGTGTGGTTTTGCATGTAAGGATTTGTAATTTTTGTACAATAACAGAGCCTGAACAGTTCTGATTAACATTGTTTGTGAAAAATTACTAGCATGGTACATTTTTTTCTCCAGATGCCTCTCACTCTTATTTTAGAATATTTGTTAAGTTTGTTTGACCTGAAGTGTTTTTCTTACTTTCCTTTGTTCATAAACCACCTCATTAAATTAACTTCAGTGTTTTTCTTGCTGATTGCACAGACTTTTCTTTACCTTGGAGCATTTTTATAGCAAAACCCAAGTAGTCTTTGTGCTCTGTCTGCTAAATTTCCAGAGCTCAGCCAGATTGCACCCTTAGAGCCTGGTCACACTTGTTGCCTTTTATATGGGTTTGGAGCAGTGTTTCGTCCTGGTTCTATAATAAACACACTTCCTCTTGTAATTTTAGTCACATATATGCCCCATTTTGATCTTAATTACAGTATCAGATATGATGCCTTACTTGATCTTAAGTAACCTCCTCAATTTCATTTTACTGTTAACAAAGCTTTTATTGAACATCATCAACCTTAACACTGTGTGATTTAATAATTTTTAAAATAATTTTGTATAACATTTCAGTGTGGTTGCTGCTCTATTTTCTGTTTGCATTCCAAGCTGGTATCTCCGATGGTTGTTTACTTACTGTATAGCTTTGTTAATATAAAATGTATTGGCATTCATTCTGAAATTGAAATATCTTTCTTGCTAGCATCTTGAGTTTTTCTTCTATGAGTTTCTTGGTCCATCCTTTCCAATGAGCAGCATTCCCCTTGTTGATTTTAAGTGTAAGGCACTGTTAATTTCTGTTTTAGTGGATTCTACTCTCAAGTTCAGTGTGGTTCTTGTAAAACTCTGCACTCAATTTACATTCTTGCCCTTAACACAGAAAAAGTATTAGTGATGGTGACAGTGTGGGAACATTTGAAAAACTTCTTCACCTAAGAGCTTGTAACTGCTGTACACTAATCTGAAAGTTATCCAAAGTAAGAACTTTGCATAAGCTCCAGATCAAATGTTTTGACTTTTCCAAAATAAAAGTGTGAAAACTTCCACCAAGTTTTCAACTATTTAATAAAACTCACAGCATAAGACCTGGTAATTTACATCCCCTTTGTTTCATAAAGTTGTTTTATTATTTTTTTTTTAATTCCTATGACAATTTATATATGATTAGGTTTTGTGAAATCTAGAGCTGTTTGAAATGGGAACATTGCAGTTTTCACTTGTGATTCTGAAATGTTTCCATTAGATGAAATTGGTGATAGTATGCTGGTTTATAAAACAGGCTTACAAATCTACAACAGTTAGGCATTTTGCTGAAATATTTGTCAAAATGGTTATACAAAAGCTAACAATTTACTGTGAATAATGTGTATTTTTTTCAAATGCTCAGAAAAGGTTTATCTAAGCACTGTCCTTCCATTTTTCTCATTAACTTTTAGCAATTTGTGATATTACTAGTATACAACTGTACTTAATAACTAGTATACTAGTTATACCTAATTATATGCAATTATATTCTGCACTCAGACACATGAAAACTTACCAACAAGTGAGAAGATGTAAAGAATTTTGTTTATTGTTTCTCCTATTGCATTACCGTTAACGCACCAAAGGGATTATAACAAATGGTGATGTGAGGTTTGCTGTGGTTGAAAGTTATTTGTTACTGTTTCTCAAATTCTTGGCTTCCTGTTGTAGTGGAAAAACATGCTCCTGGTTAACATAGGCTTCCAGCTACTTAAACACAGTCCAGCTCCATTTCAAGCAATGATGCCTAAAATTTATCTAGAAGAATCATACTTAGATGGAGTGGCCTGGCTTAAAAATACTGAACTTTGAGATGCTCAAGAATTTGTGAATGATTTGGTATGTCTAGGTGACACCCTGTGTATAAAATTCTGACTACAGCTTTTTGAACTGCACATTACGCACCTTGATTTGAAAATATTAACCTTTATCTCTTCTATATAAGCTCATAATATGACTGGATTCTGTGTTCCTTTTGCCCAAATTGCTTCTAAACAGACAAAGCATAGCTAGGATGTAGTATGACATCTGGGATATTCATTCTTCTTGTTTAGGTCTGGAAGTTCTTACTAGGCTCACATCCACCAATACACCATTTCTTAATTTTGTGACTATAAAATCTGGATGTCTGAAAAGGGAAATGTAAAGTTTCCAGTTTAGTTACAGAGCAAATACATGCAATTGCAGAACAAAATTTCTCTCGGTTTATCTGTTAGTTTGACTGACCATTCAAGTGAGGCAATCTTCTAGCATACTTGGCCTTAGTAACACACCTAAAAAATTGCAGAGTAGTGGTTTGTAGATTATTGCTAACATAAAGGTGACCAGTTACAACGGTAACCACATTTTCTGCACAACTTTGGGTTTGGTCACATTGAATGAAGTATTTGTTGTGCTGTGGTTGATCCATTAATTTTTGCTCAATTGATGTGATCTGAACTAAATTATCATTAATTTTGTTCCCTTTCCAGAGAACACAGAAGTGTCATTCTATTGACATGGTAAAAGACATTAATGAACAGTTCTGTTTTGGTTTCTTCATATACTTTATTTGACTACTTCTGTTTCAGCATTTCTCTTATGCACACCTGTATGTGTTTGTTAACAAGTTTGTCCAAAATACTTTCTGCTGAAAATATTGTAGTTTGTTTTTGTTGTTTTTTGGTTTTTTTAAAAAAAATTCATCATATCTCAATGAGTTTTTCCATCCAAAAGAGAAATCAGTGCCATGTGATTTTTACAAGTGGTCAAATACACTAGAAAACTAGATTTGTGTCACCCAAATAGAAGGAAAAGTGCAGGAAAGGCAAAGAATTGTTGATCAGTTGAATTATTTATTTACAATAAAAAATTTCACCTGCACTTTCGCTATACAATAAGGACAAAACTGAAATAAGTTGTGCAGATGGATAAGAAGGTATCTTCTTTCAGCTGGAATCCTTAACTAGGGATCCATGAGATTTCCCTTGCTCACTATAACCTTAGCTAAGCAGCTGTTTTTTTATCATCATACACAGGTACAATTTTGCTCTGCCACCTGAAAATCCAGTGAAGAGAAAGTATGCAGGAAGCAATGTGCTTGAGATATCGTTTTGTAGATTTACCTTTCCACAGTCTTGTTAACCTTAATATCTTCTTCAGTGTACAAAACTGCAGAAGCTGCCAGGTGTGAAACTACAGAGCACACTGGGTTTGAAGACGAGCCTTAAAGGGAGGGGGGAGCATTTTGCTTTCTGTGGACTGCAAGGTTTTCCTACTACTGCAAGTTTAAGCAAACCTCTAGCAAGAAGTATTTTCCAACTGAATTTTCAGAACTAAGTTACATATTGCTCATGAGCTTTTATGTACTTGCCAGATATTTATCTCCAAGAATAGTATCTTTAATGGCTGTATTTTGCAGTTGCAAAAGGGTGGCTTCCGTGATTGTGCAGTGTTGGTGTCTTCTGCCCAGAAATACCCTGCTTCACAAATGAATCTGTTGGAATGCATTCCTTCCCCTGTTGCAGGACTTAGAATAAGTAGCTTTAATCCCTGAACTGTGCATTTGATGGCAAGAATAGGTGTTGTTGTTTATGGTCTGTGAACAGAAATGGGAGTGAGATTGGTACTGGCAACACTTTTTCTTGTGAATAATAAAGCTCTGCACGTGAAGGGAAATCTGAGCATTTAAATAGAACCTTTTCTTTAAGTTTCAGGACTACATCATGCATCCACATCCTTTTAGTTTTCCTACTCTCACAGCTCTAAAATAGGTAAAGTTTGGGTTTTTTTTTTTTCCTCATAGCAGTTTAGCCTATTTAATATTCCCCAGATAATAATAAAATAACTGATTCAGTCCAATTCTGTCTGAGATAAAAGCATCATCGTGTTTAGAACATAATCCTTATTTTACCTTTTGTTGAGCTGCCCAGTTTAGTAAGAGCAATTCAGTGCTACATCTTAAACATACTATGACTTAGAACACTGGAATCTGCCTGGAATGTGAAAAAAAAGGGAATAATTTATATTTAATTGGTCTAAACCTACCTTTCCTAGGTCAATAAGAAGAGGAAAATCAGCAGCATTAATCAAGATAAAATTATCAGCTGATTAATCAGTGTTCTAATTACTGCATAGTTCTTTCCCTTTTCAGTTTTAATTACTAAACTTCATTGTCTTTTCCATATGGCCATCATGCATTCACGGTACACTTTTTCTCCTGGTGAGATCATTAATATAAAAAATGTATGTTCAAGACATTACTAAAGATGTAAGAAATTGCTGCTGCCTACTATGAAATTATCAGGGAAGCTGCAAATCAGCCATAGGTTATACAGGAAAAGTCTAATAAATCTACTAACACTTAAGAAAATAGATATAGTAGAAATGCAGTTATGATTATCAGATCAACCTTTGTCCTAAAATGAGTTTTACCTGTCTTATTTCATCAAATCTGTCTTTTGGTTGGGTCAGAAACCAATCACAATCTGATTTAAATTGGCAGAATACATGGGAGACCTCTTAAATTCATAGGGCTAATATAGACCACACAAATACTCTCTTAACACATTCTCTTATCAGAAAATTCCTTCCTCAGATCCTTGAAAGTGTTTAGGCACTTCTCTACCAATGGAATAATTGGTTTCATTACATATCAAAATATCTTTGTAGGATACAAACCCCAAAAACTAAATCTACCATGTATTATATTAAGAGAATAATCTTGACTTATTCAGTCTCTATGGAAGTCATAAGGAAAATGAAGAATTGGGCACTAGCTTTTAACATTGTTTTTGAGTAATGCAGAAGGTTAGAAAAGTCCGTAGTAGAACTATCCTTCTACTGAACTCTTAACATGGTCTGTAATGTTTCTCACAAATGCCTCTTTGTAAAAGTCAGGGGCTTCAAAGACAATGAGCAGGATGTTTTCATGCTAGGCTAGGATTCATGGAACAATAAAGTGTGTCTGGGATATACTAGTTTGCGAGTCAACACCTAACTGGACTGAAGTGAGGAACATAGCTATTTCCTGTTGAGAACTGGTGCTTTGTCAAGAAAAGCACCCAGTTCCGTGTATTTTGGAAATGCACAACATGGCTTTGTGTCAATTTAATGCCTGAACACCCTCTGCATCTCAATAGTAGTATCTTGGAGATCTGCTTTTCTAGAAAAACAGTGTGATTTGTGTTTAAATCCCCCTGTATTTCATAAATTTGTTGTACTCCTGATGAGAATGCTTTAGATGAACGTACATACAGTGTAATGAGAATTTCTCCATTGTGCTTTAGCTCCCAGACAACTCATGAGTCTAGATAAGATGAATTCCCCCTGAGAAATATGACTATGCAATTGAGTAGCATGTTGTGAAAGGTGCATTCATGGGAATAGCTAAGTTTAGACTTCTGGAGTTATGCCAATAGCTGGGCTGCTGGATGGGATGGACCAAAGCCTGGTTCTTTACTGCTGCCCACATAGAAAGTTCTTTACTGCTCTGAAATGTGTCTGGACTGGGGAGCATTGCATCCTTCAAAGTGCTTTGCATTTTGCATCCATAAGCTAAATGGTAGTTTTCCACCATCCATCTTCCAGCAATGCCTTCTAATTTTAAAAGTATTTCTATGTGCTTTTCTATTTAATTTAAAACACAGTTTGTCCTGACAAGTCATCATATCAGTTATTTACTTAACTGATTAGTAATTGAAGGCCTAGTTGGGAAATTGTACAACTTTCCTCTGAATATTCATAGAAAATAATTAACTTGGCTTCTGATTTAGAACCTGACAACAGTTCACTGGTTGGTGGGGTTTTTTTGCCTTTTATTTTTTTTTTAACTAGATGAGCTAATTATATAGTGAGGTGTAGTTACTGGGGATTCTTTTCATTTGGTTTGTTTTTTGTTTTGGGTTGCTTGGTTTGTTTTGGTTCTTTGGGGTTTTCCCCTTTTCCCCTCCCCCCT
>VWZI01004364.1:807780-920045 GCA_013396835.1 Psilopogon haemacephalus
TTCCTCCTCTGCTCTCTTTTCTCCCCCCTGTCTTTTCTCCCCCTCTTTTTCTCCCCTGTTCTTAGGTTTCTGTTTGTTTGGGGCGTGTGTATGTGGCTTTCACAACGTTGCCCTGCAGTTGGAGGGTAGCACACTACCACCTGCAAGAAACGTGGGTGCCCTGCTCTGGCTTGTTCTCTTCACTCAAAGCAGAAGTGCCCTTGGAAATTACGATATCTTCTATCCAGCAGAAGCCAGCTCCCCACGGGACTGAATGCTTTTAAGTTTCTGCCATAGTGAAATCTCTGATGTCCCAAAATACCTTGCTGGCTTTTAAGAGGACCAAGGAGGCTTCTCATCTTATCGAAACCTGGATAGGACAATTAGCTTTGCCTCCTTGTAGGGAACGTGTCCAGGAAGGCAAAGCCAACTTTAGACATCTTAGTCACACACAGGCCCGCTTGACAAAAAGAGCTGCGACCCGGGCTGTCCCCGCGGGTCCCCGGCCTGAGCAAGGAGCCGGGAGTGGAGCGCTCGTCCCGGCTGGGAAGGCAGAACAGTCCAATCCCGCTGCCGCAACCCCGACGGCAGAGCAACGCTGCCATCTAGTGCCACCCGCGCCCTTCTCGCTCGCCTTTCTGTTCCTCTTTTTCTCGCTTTTTTTTTTTTTTTAAAAAGGTTTTTATCCCGTCAAGGAAAAACTGGCTCTCTTGGAAAACAACCAACTCAGTTGGAACTCGGAGATAATAATCAGTTTCTCTGGGCTTGTGAAATTGGCTCATTAAGCGTGCTTTTTAACAGAAAATATTGGAAGCGATTAAGTCTGCTTTACTGAGTGGGCATGAAATGGCTAACCTTCGGCCACCCACAGCTCCTAGGTGCCTGGCGTCGTTTTATGCATGCAGCGTAATGTCTTTACTTGAAGTGCTGTTTATTCATCACCTGCTTATTTATCTCTTTGCATTTGGCAGGCACATCGATCAATGTTAAACTGTCACACAAGGTTATTTTTCTTTTACATAACAGTAGAGGCCTAAGGTAGTGGCATATTAAAAGTAATAACTTTCTAACTTGTAGCTCAAGATGACAGCACCATTTGTACCTGAATATATTACAGCCAAAAATTCAGGGGGGAAAAAAAAAAAAAAAAAAAGAGTTTTAAAAATCCAAATTATGTCTGTTAAGAATTAATGTTCTTCCAAGGTCAAAGGATGGAAGGCAACATTCCTGGTGTTGCTCTAATTGTGTGCCTCTGTGTGTGGTGAATGTATCTAGACCCTCTACCAGAAAGCAAGTGTCTGACGCATTGGTGCTCACTTTAGGCCTTAACCTCCCTGATAAACCAACAGTGAGATTGCTTTGTACGTGCTGTTGAACACCCAACACGATTTGTCCTGTAGTGATCAGGCTGATTAATCCTGACTTTTGGATAGAGACTCTTGTGTCCACATCCTCCTCATAAGCAGTGCTCCTGTGACTGGACAACGGTCACCCGAAGTCAGGGCATGCACATGGAGAACTCATGGCTTATGCTGAATAAACAGGGAGTGGTGCAAGTATAAACAACTGTGTGCAGGCATCTGAAATACAGCAAAAAAGTCAACGTGGAGGTAAGTCTTTTCATTCTAGTTTCTCTCACCCCTACACCCCCCTTTTCTTTTTTTTTTTCTAGTATTCTGTTGCTTTCAAATACTGCCCAGCTTTGATAGACTTCCTGTCTTGGCACAGGGCCAGGCAAGCTTTCTCTGTACAAACAGGTTTTCTTTTTATTTTCAGTCCAGCCTAAAAATGCCTACAGATAGAAGAATGTCAGATCTTTTTAGTGTTGAATTTCAAAGCAGTCCTTAGAATTCTTTCCTTCCCTTGATCTCATCTTTGGATTGCAGCTTGGACTCGCTCTTTGTTTCTAAATATAAGCTGTGGACAGTGGCTTTCTAATAAAATGCTTTGGTAGGTTTGTGTACATGGGAATTAAGTATTGGGCTGTGGTGGACATTGTGTCAGCAGCACCGTTCATGCTAACGTGAAGCACTACTTTTATCCCACCACTGTATATGTCATCTGCCAAAGTATTCTTACTAGAAAATGTGAATGAAGAAACAAAAACACTGAAGAAAGTAAAGCCATTAAATGTACTTACTCTTCATGCAGATGGCATTTTGCTTTCTGGATTTAACAGAATTTACCATTGAGGTTAGGTCTATCTTTGGATCTGTTAATTCATGTATTCATTCCTGCTCTTGGGCAGACAGTTTTATTTTATCTCATGAAGTGCAAACCTGGAAGGGAGGGAGGGGGAGCCTGTCCATTATAAAAGAAGCACCTCCACATGCTCTTTGGATCAATATTTGCATCAAAGTGGTTTAAATGTATGTGGCTCTAGGGCTGTCCATTGTTTCAGTCTGACCTATGGTATTGATTAGGGCTAGCAAAAGGAAAAGAAAATAGTCAATTCAGTAAGATAAAATTTTAAAAAGCTAGGAATGTCACTGTGACTCCTGAGAACGAATCACTTAAAGTGCTCACATTGCATGAACACAGCAATCCCCTCAGTAAGAGACTGCCTGCCTCTCTTCACCACACAGAACTGGCAGTTGTGGTTCATTTGACATAACAGAAACTATTTCAGATTTTATGTGAAAAAAGGTGAAACCTCAATTTTGAGGAAGTACAAGTTTCCTCCATTCTGGGTAAAATATTCACATAATTTTTTAATATGTTATATCAGGTTTTGCTTGTATATCCTACTTCACAGAAGGTGCAGAAGAAGTTTATGACATAGGTAAAAATCAATTTTTGCATGTTTTCATCCTTCATAAAGACTGCAAGCCATTCCCTGAACTCTCTTGGACATTATACATGCAAGGAATTCAAGGCAATTTACAACTGTAAGAGATTCTCATCTGAAGAGAAGCACAATTAAAGCAAAGCTGCAGGACTGGCCCTCAATTTTTCCTGATTACAAGCTTCTGCCAGCATTCTGAATGAAGGCAACATTTGCCTTCATTTGGTTTCATTGCTTGTTCCGGTCCTTCTGTTACTTTTCCTAAAGTATCATTCTAATTCGTTTTAAAGTGAGATTGAAATTGGTAAGAGAGAGGTGAAATCTTTGCTTTATTATCTTGATATTAACCGGGTCCAGAATTTCACTTGCAAACTTTGACCACCTTTTTGGTGCCTCTTAGGATTGGATGGTATGTTGTGGCAAGATCAAGGTTTACCTTATATCCTTTTGAAATAAGAATTTATTTTTTTTTTGCAATTTCTGCTGCAGAATTTGAAAAGGCAAGTTACAGTCTTGGGTCTGTGTTTCTCTTGTGGTTACAAATGGACTTCTGCTACTGAATTCTCTGGATGTAGGATCAGCCTTTAAACTTTGACCTGCATGTGTGATTGCTTAGGCAACAACTAATTCTGAAGCAGAAAAACTTGAAGATCAGCTTTTTTGGAACTACTTCCATTTGTGATAAAGTAAAAGCAGAAAAACAAAATAACAGAGCAGAGTATAACACATAAATCTGAGAGAGGAAAAAGTATGACAGCTAAGAAATTTATTACATAAACAAAGAAGTTAAGCTATTGAATGGAATAAAATTGAATAAAAATAACATTTCTTCACAACTCTGCACTTAGCACCTACTCACATTAGGCTGCATGAGTACAGCAGTATTATGTTAGCTTCGCAAAAGAGGATTTCCAGTATCAAGAATGATCAAAGGATTTTAGCAGGACAATTCTGCCCACAACTATAAAGGTCTCCTAATAAAGTAGAACTGAGCAATTAATTTATTTGACAGCACATCTGTGAGCAGTTTGCAATTCTCTTGTCTTGTCAGTCAGTGTTATTTGGCATTTTCATGAAGAAGTTTACCTGCAGACTGGATCACATATAGGGCTCTGTAAGGATTCCATGCCTGAGATTTTAAAATTGAGCTGAATTGGTTGCAGCCAATTGGTCTTTTCAGTCAGAGGGAGAATTAGAAAATTAACATGTCCAAGACATTTGCCCAAATGTTAAACCACTGCTGGCCCCATAAACCTTGCCTGTGGCAGTTGGCATTTATTGTCTGTTCCACTTGTCTCACTTCATGTGTCTCCTAGACATAATTTAGGGCACTAGCTGCCAGTAGTCCTGTCCTAAAACTAATATACAGCTTCCCATAAAACAGTTTCTCCTGGCTGGGCATTGGTACCTCCTTATGTTTGTTGTCTTACAGAATTTTATTATCCCTAAAGATAATGGCTTCTGCAAAATGGTCTGAGATTTCATGGCTGTCATGGCAAACATGGGCTTGTAGCATGTGCTTTATGTACAGGGCAGATGGGCACATGCACTATAGTTTGTGGGGTAGTGCAGAGAAATTATGACCCTAGGCTGTTTATTCTTCCAAACTCTGGGCCCAGATTGTATTATTCTTAGCCTTTAGTGGCTTATGGTTCCAGGCGTAGCTTGGAGTTAAAAACCATTTTTTCCCCCTGGCTGCATTATATTACCAGCAGCCTTGAGAGATGTGGAGATTGGGACCACTGGAGATACAGAGGTGTTAATAGCCAACCAGTTCTGAGGGATTTTCATCTGAAACCAAAGTTCGTTGCTGTGCAGCATTTTTAATTCATGTTATTTGGCCATGCACAGCAGGTGTGAGCACTTCTGTGGAAGAATGCACAGCAAGGAGGCTACAAACATAATAACCTCTATAATTTTATACAGTCTAGTTCACCAAAGTTCTCTTCTGAAGCAAAGTACCAGGTTTCCTTAAAACAGTGGTTAGCTCTTATAAACTTAGCTTTTAAAGGAAGCCTTGCTAATATCCCCCCATGTCTTTCTTATTTTCTCACCCTTCTCCCACCTGACTTCTTTCCTCTTTGACAACCACATGTCAAGTGTAACATTTAGTTTTACCCAGCAGGTCAAAAATTTGGGATTTGCTGCTGGGGTAAGTTTTAGGGTAAATGCTTCTGTGTTTGAGTGGTAATTATGGAAAGTAAAAAGAACACAAAGGTACAACTATCATAATGAATGAATGTTTGATTTTTCAAGAGACTGTTTTCAGTCACCTACCTTATAACACCTTTTATAATTAGGTCACTTATGTAAAAATGGTTATGAGTTTCTAATGTTAGAGAGGCCCATTTTGTAATTTTGGCTCTTGTTCATTCCCACATTAAGGTAGCATTGCTTTGTGCATTACATTCTCCAGTGCTGTGTTCTAACAAGTCTGGGTGTCTTAAGCAATGGATTTGTCCCACTTATAGTGCCAATTCAGATGCCCGTGTGTTGTGTGCCAAAGGATCCCAAGGCTCTTGCTCACATTTCCTTAAAGTATATCCAATGTTTAGTTAATAGTAAAAGAGGAAACATTTTTTGCTTCCTAAGAAAAGGTATCCCTACTTTTGGTGTAAGCATATAACAAGCTCAGCACTCAACAGTAATGATGTTTAAGAAATTTAATACGAAAAAGAAAACTGCATTATATAGTTTCCTTCCAAAGAATATCAAATAGAAGGATCAGTTTACAGAGTTTCTATTTTTAAGGCAGAATAATATCTGGACCTGTGGACTTTCAAAGACTGGGTTAGCGTACAGAAACCCAGCTTCTATCTTGTGCAACCACAGCTTTGAGTCCTTAAATCAGTTCTAAAAATTATGCTCTAAGTCCAAAAGTACAGTTAGATACAAGAATTTTTGAGCAAAATCACTGACTGAAGTTGTAGAAAAGGTTACACTAGACAGACAGTGGGTCCTCATGTTTCTAAGGTCTGTGGCTCCAAGCAAATGCACAGCAGAAGATGCTACAAGTGGGCTCTATATTCCACTAAGTGGCAGCTGCAAGTAGGGGCCTGCACTTGCAAAGATGTAAGGGCTTGCCAAATATTTGTATCCCATGGGGTACAATAGGACCTGAAGGTTGTTAAAGGGTTGACTACTGTTTTTTTCCTACTGATGAAAGCAGTGAGAATGATGAACGTTTCTGGGTACGTGCTATGTTCTGTGTCTCTGCTGGCCTGCACATACACAGGTATGTGCTCTCCCTTTGTATCATCTCCAGAGCCCCAGCTGCCCGTGCCAAAATCTTCCAAACTCTTTAACTCTTGATCAACAAGTTGTCTCTTACACAAAAACGTGCCAGCAACCTGGCTGACATCCAAGAAAGCCAAATCTTGTCAACAGAATATCCTGTAGCTGCATGCAAAGAAGCACACCATTACCAACAGGGATAACAGCTTTTGGATAGATTTTGTCTGTGTAGACAAACCAAATGCCCTTACAATCAGTAATGAGTAAATATGAATTCTACATGTACTTGGTGATTTGATGCATGAACAAATTAAAATTAGCTGTCATAATTTTGTGACATAAGAGTGAAAAAATCATCAACCATTAGGAAATAACTATCTTCAGACGTGCCTATCCTCCCTCCATTAGGGAAAAAGTGCTACTCTCTCTGTTACACAGCTTGCCTTTAGCTACTGGAATGCATATAAATAACAAAGAAATTTGAGTATTTTCTTGATGTTCATGAGGGTTCAGCTCTACTAGGAATTTTTTAGCACCCCTAGTTAAATCTAAATCAACTTCGTTCCTCACTCTTTGAAGAGCCCTAGACATGCTATTTTTTTTTAAATGGAACTCCTTCATTAGCCCTGGAGATGTTGCAGATATCTACTCTAAGACCTTGAAAAGGGGCAGAATAGCCCAATGCTTCCCAACTGAGATTATTTTAAAGACTTTTGAGACTTTATTTCGGCAGGAGGATGAGAAACTTCTTAAGGTTTCTTCTTGCTCTTGCACAGTATCTAGACAGGTAACCTAAATGTTAGCTTTTTAACTTCAGTGGCTACTTGCTAATGCAGAGCAACGTTAGGCAAAAGCAACCAAGCATGTAACTAATTCAGGGTTCTTTTTCTTCCCCTCCTATTTAAACAATTCTTGCCTGAAGCTGAGAAGAGACATCTGAGACATGTCAGATTCTGAACTGGTTAAAGTGCTCTTTTCACCACTCCTTATACTAAAATGGTACTTTTAGCAGATGTTCTTTGCAATGGAGCAGTAGAAAGAAATTTAATTTCTCTTTTTGTATTGGTTAATCAACAAGAATCATAGAATCATAGAATGGTCTAGGTTGGAAGAGACCTCAAAGATCATCCAGTTCCAACCCCCCACCATAGGCAGGGACACCTCCCACTAGATCAGGTCGCTCAAGACCTCATCGAGCCTGGCCTTGAACACATCCAGGGAGGGAGCAGACACAACCTCCCTGGGCAACCTGTTCCAGTGCCTCACCACCCTCACTGTGAAGAATTTCTTCCTAACATCCCGTTCAAATCTCCCCTCTGCCAGTTTGAACCCATTCCCCCTCGTCCTGTCATTACAAGACCTTGTGAACAGCCCCTCCCCAGCCCTCCTGTAGGCCCCCCTCAGATACTGGTATTATGTTTGCTTTTGGGTTACGTACTTCAATAGAAAATAAGGGCAAGAGTTTTTAAGAAATTAAAATAGGCCATATAATAAACTAAATAGGAGTGAAATTGTCAAACTGAGGAGGGAAAAGTATAGGGAATTAAGATGTCAAATGCTATAAGGCCATGTTAATAGTCACTCCGTGTTCTCTGGAAAACCAAGTATCCTAAATTCTCTGAAGAAAACCTCAAAGTGTACCTCAGCAAGGCTTCACATGACTATTGTCTTCTAACTTCCTTACAGTTGACTTCAGTGCTTTTATAACAGAAGACCTGGTTTAAAATCAATTTAGGGAGGAACAGAGAGGAATAATATTTAAAACTGGAATTTCAAAAGAATGTGTAAGAATTTGGGAATCCTAATTATTCTGGAAATGGATGCATATCATCATTATCTTCACATGCCTAAATTATATGCTCTTAGGCTATGAATTTCAAGTGCACCTTTATCATCCAGTACTCTGGTACACAAAGATATTTCCACAGCAATTCTAATTTCAGGAAAAGAGAAAAATGCTCTCATAGACATTAAGGTGATGCACATTACCTAAGAGGGTGCTGGGACATAATATTAACAGTTTTCTCCTCAGCTTTTCAGTAAGAAATACATAGAGGAAAATGCACACCGATGTAACAATTCTTCATTGACCTTACCAATGCTTTTGATGCAATTAGGCTTCCAGCTCTGTGAAAGCCATTGGCTATGTTTCTAACTCCTGGATGTCCAGAAAAGTTCACGAAATTATCTGTCATCTGCACAATGGTGTGCTGGATAGAGGCTGTGGCTGGCACTCTGTTGGATCCATTTGTAATAGCAAAAGGAGTCAAGCAAAGGTATATTTTGGCACAGACTGTTGTTTTGGATTGTTTTTTGTAGTAATGATTGATGATGCCACTAGAGACATGACGCCAGGAATATTTATTAAATTTTGAACATCTGGCAAGCTCTTTAACCTGAGCAGATTGAAGGCCTCCACAACACTGAAGGAGAAGGTTATATGTGAACTTCTTTGCGCAGGTGGTTGTGCTTTCGTTGCACACAGTATAGAAGACCTCTAGTTCACGACCAACAAATTTGCTGTGGCAGCTAAAGTTTACAGATTTATTGTCCATCAGAAGAAAAGCAAGGTTATGCACTAGCCTGGGCAAGATACAGCCTCAGAATCAACATATTACTGTGGGTAATGGATTTAATTTCTTTTTAAGAGGCTATCAGATGTCTAAGAAATCATATGTTGAATTAGAAATGCATGTTTTGCATGTGAGATTGCATCATAAATTGATGCCTGCATGGTATCCCACAGAATACCAGCGTTAGTGTTTATTTTGCTGTAGTAATTTCCACATTAGTCTGTGGCTGTGAAACATGGACAAGTCATTGCTAGCACATCAAAGATTTGGAAAAATTCCATCACCGTCACCTTCAAGCTATTATGCATATCAACTTGTGGGATAAGAATCACAAGTAACAAGATTTTGCAAAGACATTGCACAAACAGTATTGAAGCAATCTTTATAAAAGCATTATTTTACTGGACTGAACATGTCCTCTGCATTTAGGACATAAAGCTCCCACAGTATCTATTGCATAGTAAGCTTATGACAGGCAGCAGATTAGAAGAAAAGGAGAGGCATTTGTCCAGAAAAAAATGCTCCCTGGTTGCTACACAGATGCCATCATTTGGGAAACTCAGCATCAGCTATTAATATAGAGCATCAAGTGAGATGTATTGGTCAATGGAGCTGAAAGATAACTCACAACTGAAAACTTGTGAATAATTTTACCCTTATTGAACATCTGTGATTAAATCACAGTGTCTTTATATGTGGTTGTGTTAAACTCAATTTTGAAAGAAACCAGATCATAGCTGAAGAACATTTAGCTGCCATCGTTCTCTCTGTGTTCAGTGGATGATGGACTTTTGCTTCAGGAAACCATTACAAGGAATGTTAGGGACAGCACTGGTTACTGGTCATGCTACTATTTGTCCAGAGATGAGCTCTGGATGAGAACTCTAGGTTTCAGGCAAACCTAGTGTAGTGGTAGGCCTGAATAGGCCAAAATAATCCTGAACATATCCTGGCTTGCCCAGACATGTTCTTCTGCTATGAGGAAAAGCAAGTGCAGGAAAGAAGACAAAGAACCTGGAGCCACTGAGTCTAGGGACCCTGGCTTGCCCAGACTTGTTTTACTCTTGTTGTGACCAAGGTACATACACTTGGCTTGTGCCTGCCTTGTGCAAGGCCTATGTTTTTCCCAAATTTGAGTAAAGCAAGCCTATGGCTTCACCTAATATGGTCAAGCTCGGCTAATTGCCATTCTGATTAGTTATTCTGTGTCCAAAGGCCCATTAGTCTTGGGCTACGTTGATAAAAGAGATGAGCAGGTAACACAATGTGCTCTGCCTTCATATTCATGACTGCTGCTGCCTGCTGCCATTGTTCTCTGATTCTGGAAGTGTTCTGTCTCATTGCATTATTACATCTTGAACTGCCTGGGAACTGCCTGCCTCAAGTTTACCAGGAACAGGCACCAAATGCCTCCACATGATAGGCCTGCATAGCCAGCATGACATCGTGCCAAGACTGCACATTGCCTACACCTGCCAAGATGAGGGGCCCTGGAAGGGACACACAGATCATTCAGAGAAATCAGGACAGGTCACAGACCATCTGTCTCTTTCCCCCAGCAGCCTGGGAAGCCTGGGAAGAATTACAAGCCTCAGCAGATGATAAGAAACCAACAGAAGCCCATGCAAGTGTTTGGGTACTGTTCGAAGCTGTAGCTAGCCCCATGAGTTGGGAAATAATATTTTGTGAGTAAATACTTAAAGCCTCTTGTAGTTCACCATTTGCCTTCTGCCGTAAGTAGAAAGGAGCTCATTGAGTCCATCTAGTGGACAAGTGGTATAATTAACCACAAGCAGTGTATTGACTGTAAGAACCCTCTCTTCCAGTTCAATTAATATTTATATTTTTGCTAGTTATTTCTTAAATGTTTTAGATCTTATGGTATCATCTGTATAATGTTTCCATGACCATGCAGAGACCAGTTATTATTAAAATTAGTGGTTGCGGGGCAAGACTCCTGAATATCAAAATCAATAAAGAATATTACTTTTTAAAAAATACCATCTCACAATTAATTAATTACTTCCTCTATTACATCTAGCTCTGCTAATGGAGTAGAAATCAGCTGAGAGTGAATTGGGCTGAAAGAGAAGAAATCCTCATGTGCTGCTAAATAAGCTCCACAGCAGCTGAAAAGAGAAGGCACATGCTCAGTTTTCATTCTAGAAACACTGCAAATGATTGAGCCTGGCTCCAGAAACACAGGAAAATGCCTTTTTTTCCCTCCTCCACACCTTTCTGAGAAGGCACTGGTTCATAGGTAACAGAGCTGCAGCTGGTGACTCCTGGGATCCCAGAGCAAAGCACACAAGGGAGTGGGCTGGAGGCTTTTTGACATTGAAGTTCCCTGTGGATCAGGGTTTCTTCTCATTTCCCTCATTTCAGAGATCACTGCAAGAGGCACACTTTCACACAGGCCTCCTCCCCAGCAAACAAAGGGACAAATGTTCAGGGGTGTTGTTCCCTCCTGCTTCTTTAATATGCAAGCTTATAATAAAAAGGAGATTGGAGGGAAGGAAATAATCAGATCAACTACTGTCATTTACATTTAATTGCTATGTTTGCCATTTCAGCACTAAGCATTGAAATGTGCTCAAGACAGTCTTAGAAACACAGCGTTTGCTTCTGTAGCTGTTCTTTAAACAAGTTATTCAAATAATAATCTAAGGTGGCAGGTGCTCCATAGTAGTTGCAGTGCTAAACAGGTCAACGGAACAGCACAAAGCACGTCTCAGGTTTTAGGACGTGTCTGTAAATGTAAACAAGCCAATTAGAATATGTTGTTTTCTGAAACGAAACTTCAAATCCAGAGATTGTTGTACACAACCTATAGGAAGAAAAGTGAAGGAAATTCAGTGTATGTAAAATTGATAGACAGTTTTTATCTTGCTATCCTTTTATCTAGAGCATCTGAAATTCAGTAAATATATTTACTTGCCCTATTTCTGAAAGTAATTTTCATCAGATTTTCAGTAATTGGATATCATGTATTTTATGGTTCTACTCTGTGTTGTTTGAATAGCCAAAAAGGAATCAAATCATAAATTGAATTGCTTTAGGTCGGACAGTTTTTATGGGAAAGAAAGACAGACTTACTGTCTTATAAGTAATCCTTTAGACCACATTTGAAAAGTTTTAGGCCAGTAAAAAGCCAGATCATTGGCATGCAGTATTTTATCTCTGAAATGAGATATTGTTTATTAAAAGAAAGAAAAGAAACAACAGTATTTTGCTGTATAACCTGTCTAGATTTTAAATGAAATATTGGAAGGAGGAAATACTTTTGTCCTGGCAAAACCTCAAGGGTGCTTTTCTTAATTTCTCAGTTCATTTTATCCTCATATCTGAAGTATGTAAAAGGGATTCTGTATTTCAGTTATGAAAATGTGCATATTTTACACCACAAAAGAGAACCTTTTCCCCCTTTCTTTCTTTTTTTCCTCCCATTTTGGTAAATATTCTTTCAGAAGAAACACAATCGATGTAGTCAGAGCTAACAAGCAGATGGATGTATTTGAATGCCATTATCTTATGTACAATGATATTATCTCTGTCATGAAAAATTCAGCAGTTTGGGCTGCTTTAGTCAAGGAGAAGGAGGAAGTAGGAAAGAAAAAAATAGTGAGAAAAACATGATCAGACTTGGAATCCCTGAGGGGGTCACATTGCATCATTTAGCAGGAGAATAAGCAATGCAGAAGGAGCAAAGTTGGTGGAGTTGCTGTCTGCTCTCCTTATGGCGTTCTTGGCTCTGAGCTCTCTTCAAGCCCTGCAGCTGTAGGTGGGCAGCTCTCAGGCCTGCTAAAGCATCACACCATGACATTTTTATCATCAGTCTAGAAGAAGAAAATAAATTTGCTAACAGAATATAGTTGGCAGGCTAATACTGCCTTGTCACATTCCAGACATCTCCAGGTCTGGCCTGAGCCAGAGGAAACAAGAATGAGGGCCAAGAAGTTCATGATGGACACATTATATAAAGAACAGAAATGCATTGAAATAGGGAGGAGGCTTCTCTGCAGCAGAAATCAGGTATTCCTCATGATTTCAGAAATGAGAGCACTTAGGTGTATGAAATACTCAGCACCTGGGTGGTAGAAGGCTGGATTCCTGTGAAAGCTAACAATCCTCTCTGATGTCTGTGAAATAATTTATTTCCTTTTATTGAAAAAACCTGCACAACCTGAATTCATACTATCAAGGTACAGGCTCTTACCTTGTTCTCAGGTGTCCTGCTATATCAAGTAAACTCCAGCAGCCAAGAAAAAACATGTAACTTGTATGCAAATGATCAGGTTTTGCTTTCTGTGGGAGTGGTGTGTCAGAATGATTCCCACTTTTGGTATTTGGTGTTTGTAAGATTTTCTGCTACACAAATGGTTATCTGTGATTTCCTCCATGATGGTTATACCCAGAAAGTGAGTGGACAATGTATGCTTGTGACTGCACAGTTTTCAGGGCGAAAAAAAATTAAGTTCTCACCATGCAACTCCAAAGTTGAACCATGTCAAGAATGGACATTTCATACCACAGGCTGCAGCACAAAAGTCTACTATATAATCACTGAGCTAGGCAGCTGAACAATGCCAAATGTTTGGGAGAACAGCAGAATAAAGGCTGCAATAGGGAATATCATATGGGCAAATCGATGTATGATAGAAGAGTTGCTGTTCTCTTTGAAGCTGTGCTCAGCAGCTGTGCTCCTGTAATGTTACAGTATGAGGTGATTTGCACCAGGAGGCAGACTGGTAAATGAAATGTCTTCTTACTTGCTTACCTAGTAGCGTGCTTCTTGTGTTTGGATGACAAAGTGGTGTTCTTGAGTTCTGGAATCTGTACTCCAGAAGAATCCTCTTACAGAGGGTCTCTGTTCAATAGGGCATCTATCCTACTTGACTCAACATTTGGGGGATGCGTTGAATTTGGCTTTGTTTACAATAACGAAAACAAAATTTTGATATGTGAATAATTGAAAAAATGCATTCTGCAAACAGTGCAACTTCGTTGAGATTCTGGATGTGCCAAAGAGTCTCTTAATGATGGACATTTACAAAAATGATTTTCATAAGTGGCCAGATCAACTGCAGATTTGCATAGCTCAGGTTGTGAGAAGAAACATGTAAGCCCAAATCAGATCTTCAAAAGCCCTTGCAAAGTAGATGATGTTTCTATCCATCTGAACTGCCTTTTTTCACTGTGATTTGTCCATGATCAGAGCACACAAATTAAGATATACTTTGTTGTAAGTTCTTGACTCTCATTGAGATGATCTAAATTATTTGAATTTTAGTTGAAAGAGTTCATCAGAGGCTTATATATAATGTTGTTTTTTAGCTAATTTTAAACTTATTGCCTCTAATCAAGATTATTTTTTGAGTTACACAATTCATGTGCCTTAAAAAAAAAAAGCAACAACTGGTAGTTAAGAAAATAGTCAGGTCATTCCTATAAAAATAACCTTAATTTTTTTTCTTTTTGATGAAATGAAGTTTGTTAAAAGTGCTCACATTTGGTGGGCTGCAAGAAAAAGCAGGACTGAAAAAATATTTAATCTAAGTTGTAAAGGAGCTTGGAACCACACCACAAGCATCATAATTAACTTTAATAATTATAAATGTAAATGCAGACAAGCCACAAGGTTTTAATGGTGTGCCACATGCTTCTGCTAATTATTTTAGAGTTTGGACACATTCAGTGCCAGCTAATTATAAACCCTGCTATGGAAATCATCTGTTTATATTAGACTTATTGATCTCTAGTGTTTAAGCAATATGAAAAAGGAAATCTACAATGCTGTACCATCTGCTTTGTATTCCTAATTGCTTTTAAAGAATCAAATATATAAATAGTCAGCTTTTTATATGTTGGGCTTCAAACTCATTCAAGAACTATGTTTTGCAAATCTAAGCAAACAAGAAAAATATGGAGTATTAATAACTTCCCTCTTCCCCTCCAACTTTTTCCATCCTTGGGTCTCTGTGGTTCACTGACCTCTACACAGGAGAACAAAATACACATGTCCCAGAAGTCCCACATATTGGTCAAGCCAGCTGAGAAGTTATTCAGTTTATCATTTACATCTTTTAATTGCACATTTTCTTTTACTCCTTGCCATCAAACACACCTTATGGCCATGAACATTTCTTGTTATTCCACCTAATGGATACACAAGAAGAGGGAAAGGAAAATTAATGTTCAAACTAACGATCACCTCCTGTGGGAAGTATTTGGCTTTATGGCAGATTAAGCCTATTGGCCTGCATGATGGGCATTTGTTTGCGGGAGGAGGATTCAGATTTTGATTTTTTTTTTCTTTCTTGTTTGTTAGAAATACACTATTATCTATTTCACAGTGTTTTCTTCACATAATTACTGATTTCCATGCTGTGCAAAATAACAGTTTTCAGTGCTTTAACTGCTTGCAGTGTCACTTTTACTGAAATTTTGCTTTTGTTAGATATTTACTGTCCTTTTGGCTTCAAAATTGTGTTAATAAAATGATTAACTAAAAAAAAAAAAAAGGTGCATGTAGGGTGCTGCTCAGTGTTCCATAGGCACATTTCACAGATGGAGGAGGCTGGAGCAGAGCTGAAGTTATTTGTGTCTAAACTATGTAGGTAGTCCCAACCCTCCAACCTTTCCTGATGTCCTCCAGACTTTTTGTCTTGTTTTTGCGGTTCTTTTGGGCACAAAGCATTGGAGAAATTGTCTTTTTACATTTTCTAAAGTTAGAAATTCTAACGTAGTTTAATTGTCTTGTTGCCTCAAGAAAATCACTGAATGACAGAAATTTAGAGGTTGGAAAGGACCTCCCAAGATTATCAACTCCGTGCCGAGGCAGAATCACCTAGGGTCATTTGCTCAGGAATGTATCCAGGTGAGTTTTGAAAGTCTCTAGAGAAGGAGACTCCACAACCTCTCTATGCAGCCTGTTCCAGTGCTTTGTCACGCTCACTGTAAAAAAGTTTCTCCTCATGTTGATGTGAAACCTTCTATGTTCCAATTCGTAGCTATTGCTCCTTGTCTTACTGCTGCTGACCAGTGACCCACCCCTCAGATATTTGTATATATTGTTCAGATCTTCTCTCAGTCTTCTCCAGACTAAACAGCCCCTGGGCTCTCAGTCTCTCTTCCTAGGGGAGATGCTCAAGTCCCCTAATCATCCTCATGGCTCTCCACTTGACTCTTTCCAGCAGGTCTCTGTTTCTCTTGAACTGGAGAGCTCAAAACTGGACACAGTATTTCAGGTGTGGCCTCGTTATGGTACCTGTCACTTGGGGTGCATAATGAGATTCCTCCTGGAGGAATTGTGCAGTGGACATAAGAAGGAGAATAGAGATGCAAGTGTCTGGTGTGAATTGTCATAGCTTTGTAACTTTTAAACCCTGCAATTTTAGGACAATTTGCATAGGACAGGAATGTGTGTGCCCTAAGAATTGCCATCTTTTTGACAAACTAAGAAACTGGGCCAGATCCCCAGCTAGTGTCAGTTGTAGTAGGTCTACTGAAATCCATGGAGCTGTGCCAGGCTGTGCCAGCTGGGAGTCTGGCAATAGCTGTTTAAAATTAAACAAGTTAATGCAGTTAAGAGGTCTTGAACCTCTGCTGCTTCATCTATTGAGAAGTAGCTTATGACTGCTTTGAGGTCTCATTTTCCTAACAACCCAGTTACACAGCTTCACTTTGCATGAGGTGTAAATGTGTGCGGTGGGGCATAGTGAAAGAGTTGGTCCTTAAAAACACACCTAAGAACAGTGTTTATGGATGTGGATCACTCTGTTGCTTTTTTGAAATTATATTATTCTGTTCTCTGTGTTTGTTAAATGGCTCTGATTAGGCTGGCACTTTGAAAGAAAAGTCTGCCACATATGGCTTTATGCTTATCCTCTTCTAGTGCACATGCACACCCTTATTGTAATCTCTGTGTACACTGGGAGTGCAGGCTCCTATTATTATCTGCACTTATTATAATTAGGGCTTTTGGTTTTCTGTGATTCAGCAGGGAAAGAAGTGCAGCTTCAGTTTTCTATTACTTTAAAATTCAGGCTTCTTCTCAAAAGTGAGGTACCAAGCAAAGAAACAGCACTAGAGTAGGCTTTGGAATTACTTTTATAGCAAATCTCACATTTACAGTGAGACATGTAATCTGGAAGCTTTCAGAGGGCTAGCCAAGCTCATGATCATTTTTCAGATAATTATCATCTTTCCTTTAATCTATCAGCATAAATGGTAACATTGAGAAGAACCACTGACCATGCAGCATCATCTGTTTTCCTGGTGTTGGGCAGCAAGTAACAAGAGTGCAGAAGAATGGACTCCTCTTGATAGCACTTGATAGTGACTATATCTGATTTGGCAGCTTGCAGTGGGCCAGAGTCTGTGAAAGCACATGGAGAGTAAAATTTATCATTCACCTAGAGAATTTTATCTTGGGATGCTATTCCCAGTGCACTTAGTATCACTGTATCTTTTCCAGTGACAAGCCAGGTCATCAGAGGATGCCACAGCAGGGTGGAATAAGCACAAGTGTCTCTTTTTTGAATATTGATGCAGGAAGGACTTTTTTTTCCCTACTCACAGACAAGAAGTATAATTATTATGACCTACTCTTGTTCAAATCCCCCTCTTCGAAATCGTCACCTGAGTCAGTGATGATCTGTCTGCATGTACTGTTTAACTTTTCCAGAATGTAAATGTTATACTTCTTCTGCAGTACTTTCCAAGGGCTCTTCTGGTGCCATTAGCATTTAAACATTATTATTAAGAAGTGAATTACTCACTTTGTCCCTTCTGATGGCTAGGAAAATGAAAGTGAAATGTCAGATGCAATTAAGAAAGATGCCACCTATTGTATTCCCAAGGCTCCTTTGTTTGTTGCCTTCCCATATGACCCCCACTGGGAGTAAAACCTGCAGTAATCTTCAATAAAGTTATCATGGATGAAGGCTATGTTGTGAGCACAGTTCTGGTGTGGTTTAAATTACTTAGGGCTTTTGAAGATCATGGAAAGCACCCAACATTTTATCAAAAAGAGTGTGTCAGTAGAAAATAAGCAAATTCATGACGGTTTTATTGGACAAGGAAAAAAACAATTATATCCTTTCAGTAGCCTTCAGCTATAGCTCTAGGTACTGTGATGTTAAATAATTTAGTCCTAACTTGCCACAGGTGGGGATTATTACCATTGCAGAGCCAAATTTGATGGAAAAAATTCTCTGACAACATTGGAGATGGAAGTGGTTGGTTTTTGATGCTGCTCTTGTCTGGACAAAAAGAATTTCCTCTACCGATTTAGATGGTAACTAAACACTTTGGTGTTTTATAACCTGTAACTAATGTATCACTAAGGCTGAGGCCGTCTGCCCCCATTTGTTTTCCACTGCTTTAATATTACACCCCACCACATAAAGATTACACGAGTCATCAACCACTCAGCCAAAACACAGGCATCCAATCTATAACCTAGAATGTAATATTGCCATCTAAAAGCTCTTCCAGAATTGCAGTGATATTGCAGACTAGGATAGCTTCAACCATGTTGTAACTACAAGGCTTTGTAGCCTCCTAGCATGAGAATATAGTAGTTTGATCGTGTGATGTATCAGTCTTGTTGTACCTGAATGTCATATTCTCTTCAGAGCAAGTAGATAGGCTTTTGTGTACCACAGAAGCAGTAAAACCTTTTATTTTTGGCAAGCAGAAGCTGTTTACAACTCAAACTGCTGTAAAACAATGATTTTAAGGAGGAGTAAACTAATGCTAACCTGTGTGGCAATTTTCAGCTGATACACAGCTAAATGGCAAAGATATTAAACTCCCCTAAGATAAGGGTTATAATAGGAACTCCAGTGACCCTCCACTATAGTGGGGCTTCTGTGGTACTATAATTAGGGTTATTACAATGAAGTTGGGCATAGAAATGTTAGCATTCTGCTCATTAAAACAGTTCTTTTCACAGAATTAAGGATTCTGCATTTTACATTCATAAAGTGAATAATATAAACTTAACTTGCAGTTTCTTTGATTATGTGTTGGAAAGAGTTAAAATTCTCTATGTAGACCACTGTAGTTTTATTATGTAAGATGACCTTAGGAACTGTCATCCCCCTTGAATTTATACAAAGAATTCAAAGTAAAGGTTTTCTAGGTTACACTTCTTTTTTCAACCCTTTGTCCTGTCAGCTCAGTCCTAGATATCTTCATCTGCCGACATGCCCAGATGTGCAATGAATGTTGATTTGAGCTGGCCCCTCAACCCCTCCCTGCTGGTGTCATTAAAACCAGGGAGGTAGCTGCTCCCCTGGCATCTTTGGCAAGGCTTGGCTTTACACTGTGGACTAAATTATTGATGAAGAGCACTTCTGTCGCAGTGTGTTTTACCTACCTTTAAATGAAACAGTGCGGATAGAGCTGTCATTGCCTCCTCACTCCCTGCAACTTCTACATGACATTTATGATGTGGTTCAGATTGCAGTGAAGCAATTAATTTCCAGTAGAGTCTGCACTCGGAATGAAGTTCCCTGGCAATTACCAAGGGCTGGTTTTTCAGTCAGCATACCACAGTCATTGATACAGTATACAAAAGAAAACATCACAATATACCGTAAAGATTTGTCAGTCTTCCTTTTTTTTTTTTTTTTTTTTTTTTTTTNCTTTTCACATTGATCCCCTCTCTTGACAATGTGGATGAAACCTCATGTTCAGACCAGGTTTGGGCCTGATCCTGCTGAGCTCTGAATGGCCTCAAATCATGATACGATCAGTAGGACTCAAGTTTTGCCATCTGTTAAGGAAAGCTCTACCAAAAATGCCTGTCATTTTTGGTGAGAGAGAGCCAATAGCTTCACATTAGACATCTGTCTACACCTGGAAGTGAAGTCTGTGTTTTAATTCTGCATTTAGACATTAAAATGGTGCTGGTGCTATAGGATCTGCTATTTTATATGACTTGTAGTTGCTCTCTGAACAGGACAACAGACTTCTGCAGAGAAGTTATGCTCCTTGCTTAGTATTTGTGTAGTAATAAGGAAGAAAATAGATTTTGTTTGTATATGTTGTTTCTGTCACACTTAATAATCTCCCTAAGACCTTGGTCATGAGCTTGCCACAAGTCATTTGCCAATCTGTGACAAGGAAGATTTTTGTCAAGGCTTGAGGTTTATAACCAGGTTTACTGCAGGAAAAAAAAAAAACAACCAAACAAACAGTGATCTAAACAAGGGATTATACCTGCTGCTTCCTCTGAAGTGGAGTCACTAGCTTACAGGGCAGTTGTAAGATGGACATCAGAGATGGACAGAAGTAGTCATGATTTTGTAGTTTTGTTGAGGCACAGCACATCTTTGTCTTCCCTGATGACAGTGCTGTCAAACTAACACAGGGTGAAAATTCAACCTGGCCTGTATGCATCAGGGTGATGGAAACTTTAGGAATGCATAGGCAAAAATACAGACAGTATATTGATGGATCAACTAATGTGTGGACTTGTACTCACATGCTCAGGCTCAGAGGTGAATATTCTGACAACTGAAACATTTTGACACAAATACTGATTAAGAAAATGTGTGAAGTGGTTTAGATGAAATCAACTGTATCTTTACTCAGACCAGGAAACAAGGTGATGGAAATTTGGAAAGACAACTGTAACTTGCATCTCCCACAGTTCTGGTATTCCTACTGTCCCACAGAGTTTGACAATATCAGAAGGTGACCTTCTCAAATGTGATCTGATGATTTGTTCAAGGAGTCCTAGGCTCAGCAGCAGTGTGGATTTAGGAACCTCTCTTGAAGTGTCCCCTTTAAAACATTGTACTGCAGTTGCCTGTGATTCATGCAATTTAAATTTAATTCAAGGAAGATACACTGGAAATAAATCAGGTAAATGGATTATTTTTTTTCCATGGCAGGTTTAGCTAAAATGAAACTAGGCTTTCTCAAAACCACCTAGTGGCCCTGCTCTCTAAAGGTGATTTAGATTAGGATTCAGAGTGGCAAAACATCGGAAATATTTTTAAGGGAACACTAGCTTACTCCTTCCAACAAGACAGCTCTTCTGCAGTTGCTTCATCTTTGTTTTTGTGGTAAACTAAAGTGTGTGTTTGTAAATGGTGGGTGGCCCTCACAGTAGTTGGTGTGGCTGCATTACTACCAGCTGCCTTAAAATATCTCAGTAGGATCAATCAGAAGTCAGAGGAACTAACACTGAAATTGTTGAAATCTGAGTACAATACTGTAAAAAGTGAGGAACCTGGTGTATTCTTTGTGTTTCAATGAAATATCACTTATAAGGACTTCCCCATCATTTTGTAGTCAAGGTTAAGCAGAGAGGCTTATGGGATTCATTGCAGCATTATGACAGAGAATGAGGAATGCTTATACAAGGAATCCACAAGATAGCAAGTAGTCTTTAATGAGTGTTCCAAAACTTCTGTGGATATTCATCAGATCTCTTTGGTGAGACAGGAGGAAGGTCTAACTAAACCATTCACCTTGAATAATCTTGCTGCTTTTGTCAATTTTTTTGTCTAGCATTTCAACTGTTTAGGACAGAGCCCTTAAGCATGAAGCATCCTTTCTGCCCTGGACCTGATATCACAGATGCCCAATCGTCACTATACTGTTTCAAGATTGACTGTTTTAATATAAAAAATTTCATCTGTCAGGACAGCGTAGTTCACTCTGGACACCTGAAAGAAACAGTACTGAGACATTGCATTACCTGTGTCTATCTACAAATTACTTGCTGGTTTACCCATTGTGTTGTTTGTGACTGTTGGTTTGCCTCTTGTGGCTTTATCAATGGATGCTAAGGTAAGATAGTAGGTGGAAAATTTGGTTTCGTGTCACCTGCCTGATTTAACAGGGATTTGTCATCATGTCAGCTTCTGCAAACTAGTGTTGTAACGTATTTCACGTAGAAACACAACCTGTCAATTGACATTTTAAAACTCCGATGCCTGTATTTAGCAATCTAAATAAAATTGCCTTATTTTCAAAAGTTCAGGAACCTATGATAGGTGAGGTATGGAAGCAAATAATCACCAAGTAATTGAAGAAATAATATAGCAGCACGTGTCATAGGTGGAAACTGAAATTTCCACAGGACAGCTGAGGCAGTGATGGCACTGGGAGTCAAGCACAGGCTAGTGCCCAAGAGAAAAGAATGTGGAGAGTTTGGTATTTCATATGTGGGCAAACACAAGCCACTGGAAGCAGATTTGTTTTGATGGTGAGAAACAGGACAGAGTTAGGGTGGAGCTTTATAGAGGAAGGCTTGATATCAGAGGAAAATGTTAGGAAGATGGTATAGATCTGAAAAATTCCACACATATTTGAATTTATCCTTGGTATGGAGGCACAAGTGTGGGGAGCTACTTTCCACTTCAGTGCTAAAATTCTGAGAGGGCAGTGAGGAGAAGAATGAGTGCTACTGCAAAGGGAATTTGCTGTCTTGAACTGAGAGTTGATTTTTTCTGCCGAGGCTGGATAAAACTGATGATGAAAGAAAGATTAATTTGTATTAAAAAATGTACATAAAAAGCTCATTTTTAACATCTACAAAAATCTGTATCTAAGAGTTAGGGCAGCTGATTCTTTCTTGCTACCAGCTGTCACAAGGTGTGAGTCTGAGCTCCCGATTTTTTAATAGGACAGGTTAAAATTTCTCTTTGAGTGAAAGTTAATATATTTAAATATACGTGAACAAATTCCCTTGTCTCATGAAGAGTTAGGACATGACTCTCTGCTCTGTTGTAGCACTTTTTTTTGCTGTTGCTGCAAATATGGCTTGTACAAGTGATAAAAAAAAATGCTGTTACGAATCAGAATTAGAATTCAGTATGTAAAACAGAGAGATGATGCAGAGTAATTTGAGCAGGAAATCCTAGGACATTAGCAATGCTCCAAGTGCAGATTTTAATACGAATTTAACTACAGAGCTGCTACTGAGGCCTCCATAATGTTATTTTAAGGTTAATTTGGAAACCTCATTTGGCATTTTGGCTGCCTAAGAGCCACTGTCATTAGTGAGAGTTGCATGGTTGAGTTCTAGTGCTCTGCTCTGAAAAATCTCCCTCTCTACAGTTGTTTATATATGCAGAAATAAATGAGCAAATAGCCTATTCTTTGAAAAGATGATTTTGTGTATAATAACATGTTAATGTTTTAATCCAGGAATCTGTAGTCCCACAAGGCAGGCAAAGGAGCTTCAGATCTGAGTTCTGAACCTTTTCTTAATGACATATTTCTTTGGTCGAAAGCAAGTCAAGCTCTCCCTTTGTCATCCTGGCTTATTTTTCAGTCTTGCTGTCTTTCCACAAGACAGCAGTGAGAGATTGCTATGAAACTAATTAATGTCTGACAGACAGATCGAACCAAATATCCAAAGGATTCAGAGTATAGTTCATTCCCCTTTACAAAACAGAATACCACAAGGCAAGAAACATATAGATGACATTATTATACTAACAAATAGCTGAGGGAATTTTCTTGCTCATTTTATCCAAATTAGACAATTTAAGACAATTATGGTTAAACTCCCCTCCCAGACTGCAGCTCAGTTACCTTGATGTGTTCGTAGTTGTAATGAGATACATATGAAATATTACCTAAGAGGGAAGCTGTGTGCTTTAGTGAACCTCTATTGTCTCTCAGAGTGCAACCACAAGGGAGAAATAAGGGTCATGTGTCATATATGCATAGCCAAAGTATAGAAGATTTATGACTTAGTGAATATGTAGATATGCCGGTGTTCTTGACCAAGCTGTGGAAGCTGTCCTTGAGTGTGCCTGAGGTTTTACAGTTTAAAAAACAAAACAAAACAAAAACCAAAACAACAACACATACTTCAAAGCGAAAAAGAGACAAACAATTATACACACACAGTCTCGGAACACTTGGGCAGTGTTCTCTGCAATCACAAAAATAATGACTGCTCATCCTAGTCTCTTGGGGGGAAAATTTCCATACTTTTGCTTTCGAGGCACTTTCAAAGCCATTTACTGCCATAATTCATACACCGCTGGATTAAGAACCATATGCCTTTTAAAATCAGCAAGAGGCTGTGTAGTGGATTTGCTGATTTAAGGAAAACAAAAAAATAAAACCAAAATAGGCAGACTGAGACCTACTTTTATTTCAAAGGGTACAATAATACCAGTTTGTAAGTCCATTCATTAAAAAATAGTTCCTAATTAATAGGGCAGGGTGACAACAAAAAAATATCAGACTCCAGTATGTAGACCATTTGATTTCTGCACTTACTGCTTTATCTTTCGGTCATCAGTTAATCTATAATTGTTGACTGTACATTAGACACCAGTTATATCCAGAGGTTTGTGGATCAGGACAACATTTCACCTGCAAAGGAAGTATTTTTCTGTCAGAAATTAGGGCTAGTCCTGTGACATGAGCTGTGAGTGATGATAGTTTCCTACACCAGTGTGGAGCATGATGCCCATTCACTGCACTTTTCAACAGAACATGCACTACTTACTGTTTAGCAGTAAACCAATTTTCACTGGTGTTTTTACTACCAACATAGAAATTTACATAATTTTGTATCTGTGCTGGCTTCTTTCTGGTGCAGCTCATGTACTGGATTCTGAGGACGTTTATCTCACACTCTCTGTGATAAAAAAGAAAACCTCAAATAGCAGACTTTTCCTATGTAAGTGGCATGGGAGTGACTGCAAAAAAAATGACTGCCTAAGTCTGCAAACAGCCTGAAAGAAATAGTTTTGAAAGGGTTATAAACCTCACTGATGAAACTTCAGAATACAGCCATAATTTTCTCACAGTTAATGGATGCAGCAGATGTATAGCCCATAGAGTTATAATTACTGACCATGGCAGGGTGGGGAAAGGGGAGAGGTACGTTGGCATCATAGGCAACTGCCAGTAAAACATGTAGGCCTTTCAACCAAATATGAAATTATTCCTGATCTTTTCAGCAAAGGGAGATGGAAATAAAATATAGTTCCCCTTCACCATCGTGCTTGCTTTTACTGTTTAAAACCAACTGGCTCAGTGATAGCATTCTTCACATCAGATAACGTATTGAATAAAACCAGAAAACAGAGATGCAGAGACATCATTTGTATCTTCTAGGTATCATTCTATGATTCTTGGTTAAAGTGTTGTTATTAACCCTTACTAAATTTGTTGCTGATTTTTCTGTGCCAAGTTGATTTTCATTTGTTTATTTGCTGCACCAAAGCACTGCTAGAGACAGATTTGCTTCTGCTTACCTTAGACCTCTCTAGCATCAGTATAGACTGTAATCACAAAATTAGACAATTCCCTGCTTGGCAAAGACCTTAGGATCATTGAGTCCAACCGTAAATGCTTTGACCCACTTCTTTCTGGCCAAGATCAGGATATCAAGATACACAGAAACGGAAAGGTGCATTCCTCTTCCCTTTGTGCTGGTTATATCACCACTGCTGGTGGGAAATGGGGGATATGAGAATGTGATGGGAGTTCTCTCAAGGCTGGCTGTGTCACTCTTTTAAGGACCACTGTTCAGTTCACTCTTGGGTTTTGGGACAACAGAGTGTTTTGTAGAAAGAACCTTATTTATATCCCTCTTTAGTTTTAGTGCCTATCCCTCTTCAGTTTTAGTGCCTGGGAATGGCTCTTGGGGAGCATTCCTAAGAAGTTGCATTGATTTCTCATTTCTCAACAAGGTCTCAGCTGGAAGCTTTCATCCTATTTGGTGCAATATAATTTGGGAAAGATTTGACTCAGTTGGACAGAGTTTAGGGAAGAGTAAGGATGATAATCAGAACCCCAGAAAAGGCAAACCACAAATAAAGATTAAAAGAAATATGTTACCTAGCCTGAGGCCACTGATCATTGTATATGTAAATATCAGCTCTCCCTGTCAGTGGTGAACAAAGCAATATTGATACTGTTGGTACCTATGTTGTTTTATTCTCGGTACATTGATGAATGAATGGAGGAGAATTTCCTACTTCCCTGTCTTTTCCTGGAAAGGTGCTGTCAATAGGAGGAGAAACTCATTACAAAATACTACTTGGTTTGAGAAAAAGCTATTTGTTTCCTGGGAATTTTGTAGGAGCCAACAAGTTCAAAAGCATCTACACAATGAAAATTCCAGGGATCTGGCACTGATTGCTGCTAATCCGTATCATAGAAAATCATAGAATAGTTTGGGTTGGAAGGGACCGTCAAAGGTCATCTTGTCCAACTCCCCTGAAGTTAGCAGGTATATCCTCCACTAGAGCAGATTGCTCAGAGCCCTGTCAAGCCTGACTTTGAATATCTCCACAAATGTGGCCTCAACTACCTCCCTGGATGACCTGTTCCAGTGTTCCACCACCCTCATGATACATAACTAATTCTTAACATCTAATTGAATTCTGCTCTTCTCTAATTTAAAACCATTAGCCCTTGTCCTATCACTACAGGCCTTTGTAAATAGTCCCTCTCCAGCTTCCTTGTAGGGCCCCTTCAGATACTGGAGGGCTGTTATTAGGCCTCTCTGGCGCATTCTCTTTTCCAGTCTGAACAACCCCAGCTCCCTCAGTTTGCCCTCATAGGAGATATGCTGCAGCCCCTTGATAATTTTCATGGCACTCCACTGGTCCTGCTTCATCAGGTCTATGTACTTCCTGTGTTGAGGGCTCCAGAGCTGGACACAGTACTTCACATGAGTTCTTACCAAAGCAGCATATTATGCCCTAGAGTGGATTGATAAGTGTGATATCTGTCACAAGGGGCTGTGAGTGTTTAGAGCAAACCACAGTCCCATGGAACAAACTAATCTTTCTTTTTGCTTTTACTTTTTTTTTTTTTCCCCTCACCTGGACCAACAAGACTTCATGGCCAAATTGTGTCCTCACAATTCTGTTTTCTTGTGTTTCAGTGCTTAAAAAATAGAAAAGGGTCAAGTGTGGATTCTTTCACTGTGTTTGAGGTTTGCTCTACAAATGGATTTGCTGAGAGAATTTAGTAAATCAAACTTTTTGTTTTGTAATGAAGAAGTGCAGCTACTTTTTGTGCTTTGAACATTATTCTGAACCCCTACATCTGCTTCTAAGGGCAAGTTTCTTCTCTGTTAATCTTTGTGGATCCTGAATGGGACTGAAATTGGACTTATGTACCAATGGCTTTAGTAATTTTTTTGTCATTCATTTCTTCTTTCAAGGTCTTCACAGAGAAACTGGATCTAAACCTCCAGCTGTATCACTTCCCCTCAACAGACATATAGGAAGTATGAGGATATTGATTGAATAAGCCTTCCAAATACATGCCTCAGAATTCACTCCTTCCTCCTCCTTGAAAGAGCAAACAGTCACAATAATAATAATGTAAATTTTACTTTCATTATGACTGTACTCCCATAAACTAATTACATTTCAGACACAAAGCTTGTCAATTTTTGTGCTTCACTGTGATAAAGGAACCTGCCAGATAAAATAGCCACCTATTCATCTTATTGTGATAGAGGGGCAATAAATTTATGCAAGATATGATTTAAAAAAAAAATATTAATTTTGATATTCAAAACTCTCACCACCCCCAACCACTAGTTTACACAATTACCTAGTAACCAAGTTCTTTTGCAACGGTCATGGAATGCATTACATAAAGAATAAACTAGATCTAGAAATAATAACTAGCAAAAATACATATATAAACATTAATTGAACTGGAAGAGAAAGTTGTTGTGGTCAGTATACCACTTCCAGTTAGTTATACTGCTTGCCCACTAGATGGACTCAGGGAGCTCATTTCTGCTTATGGCAGAAGGCAATTGGTGAATTACAAGAGGCTTTAAGTATTTACTCACAAAATATTATTTCCTGACTTGCAGGGCTAGCAACCATTTAAGACAGTACCCAAACACTTTCAGGGAATTCTGTTGGTGTCTTCTTAGCCATTAAGGCTTTTGATTCTTCCCAGGCTTCACAGGATGCTGGGGAAAGGGGCAGACGATCTCTGACCTGGTCCTGATTTCCCTGGAGAATCTACGTGCCTCCAGGACTTTCCATCTTTGCAGGGGACTTTCAGGTGTAGGCATGATGTCTTGTGATATGCAGTCTCAGCACGGGTGTCACGCTGGCTGTGCAGGGTGGTCACGTGGAGGTTTTTAAAGCTGGTTCCTGGTAAACTCAAAGCAGGCAGTTTCCAGGCTGTTCAGCAGTGCTGAGTTATAGCTTAGCAAAACATAATGCTATAGCATCAGGCAAACAAGCACAAATGCAACGGTAAAGCACATTGTGTTACCTGCTCATCTCCTTTTATCAAAGCCCAAACAGCAGCCTGCGACTAATGGGTCTTTGGACACAGAATAGACAATCAGAATGGCAGTTAGCCAAGCTTGACCATAGTAGGTGAAGCCATAGTCTTGCCTTACCCAAATTTGGGAAATACATAAGCTGTGCATGAGGAGGCACAAGCCAAGTGTTTATCACAGGATGCAAACGGGAGCAAAACAAGTCAGAGCAAGACATGATCTCTCAGACTCCATGGCTCCAGGTTCTTTTGTCATCTTTCCTGCTGTTCCTTCTCCCCAAAACAGAGAAGGAGAGAGCAGAAAAACATGCAAGCCAGTACACATATAAGCCTGTTTTGACTTAATCAGGCCTACCACAACATTTATCCAACTGTAGGAGAGAGTTCTTGTTTTTCTATTGAAGTTAAGAAATGAAAGAGGAAAACTCTAGTGGATTTATAGTAAATGTAAGTGGCTATAATGATCAATATGATCTGACAGCATAGTTTGAAATTAATGATAGTCTTTGTATAAGAAACCTGTCTGGTTTTGCTTGTTATGTTCTTTTTCATATTTATTGAGAATAATGACTGAAAAAGACCCTTTCTATTGGGATCTAAGGTAGCATGTTTTCCTTTGCAAACAGGATGGGAAGCAGCTACATCAAAGAAGTGCTGCAGAAGTGGCTTAATTTCCTCCCAACTTTTTGATACTACTGATGTCTTAGAGGTTATTATCCTAATTGACTTAGCCATTTGGTACCCTAACCAGTTTAACCAACTGTCTGAGGAAAAAAAAAATCATTCCAACAATTCTTCTGGATTTCAGTGCTAGTGCAGCAAACTTAGTTTTGAGATATTCTTTAATCCATCTGATTTTTCCTCTTCTTTTTTTCAATTAAGAAATGAGAACACTCACAGATTTGGATTTGCCATCTAAAATGCAAAGGTGGCAATTTACAGCAGAGGAGTGGTGAACAGCCAAACAAACCAGGGGTGAAGGCAGCACTATTCACAACACAGCCCTTTCCATAATGCACATCTGGGTGGAACATAAAGGTATGTTTAGAGGCCTAGCTGACAGGTGCTAACCTGTTTAGCTGCTGTGCCTTGATTGCATTTGATTGTGTGCCCATAACATGATCAGATTCCAGAAAGAATTCATATTCTACTTATGGCAATTTCCTTATGCAATACATCATTGTTTTGCTGTGTAGCTTGGACTTGGTGCAATGCTTGGGGGAAGCAGTAAACTCAAACAGGTGTGAATGAGGTTTTGAGGGGAGTTGGTGCTTTCTTGCCAGACTTGGGCCGTGTGAGGGGACATAATGCTGCTTTGGTTACTTTAGTGTTGAACTGTAATTTGGAGGAGGTGGCCATCCCTTGAAGCATGGTCTTATATCTTCTGTCTCTACACCTAGATGTGGGGCTGAAGAGCTATGGAACTGTTTTGGTGTGTTGTCAGAAATAGGTGGATTAACAGTGCTGTGGGGAAATCCTGGAAGGTGAGTGTATGGAAAGGGAGATGAATTGTTATTTACCTGCTCCCTGTAAATGAACTCCAGATACTTAGGAAGATGCTCTTTGCTCAAGAAGCAGCTGATGTGAATCACCTTTTCTGAACAGCTGCCACATTGCATGTTACTAAACATTCCATCATTCTCATTCAGTTTAGCAGCGTGAAGCATGATATAAGATTAGAGAAGTCAAACTTGTCTCTGGTATTTTAACATTAAACTTTTGTTGATCGTTTTAGTCTTCAGATTTCATCATGCTGCTGGTAACTTGATGTCCAGTAACTTCAGGTTCATAAAGGCTCTGTTTGTAGACTTGGTCCAAACATATAACTCTTCAGTTACATGAGTATCTTGCTTTGTAAAATCAAGATGGACTGGTGTTTCAATACCTATATGAATCCAATCCATAATATGTAGCAATACATAGCATGTATTCAGATGTTTAATAAACTCTGGATGGAGTGAATAGTACTTGGGCAGTTGCCTGGAATCACTTCTGTATGTGTTACTGCTCCTTCCTTTCGTCTGTCACTGATGAACTTTTGTGATGTGTGTCCTCCTTCAGACTCCTCAAAGACCACATGCAACCAAGATCCCCCTCAAGACACCAGAACTGCATGAAAATTATACATTGGCTTTCTGCAGGGGTTTTGCCTGGGGAATGGTCATTCTAAAAGGTCTCCATAGCAGTGATGTGAACATACTTGTCAGATTCCTAACCCTGGTAGTTTGAAACATTCACTGGAAGGTAATAGCACATAATTTCTAGGTCATGTTGATTCAGATCCTCTGCTTCACTGGTGGACATGCCACTGCCTTCTTCACTAGAACAACATGTGTTTATGTTGGGGAGAATATATTGTAAAGGACTAAGGAAGTAGGAGTTAAAGCTTTTACTGTAATGTTATTAAATAATTTTGTCCTTGGAAAAGAGCACACATACTCCCTTTATAAATGAAACTAGTCAGAAAATGTAAGTAAATATTGAAGTATCCCATTAAGTAGTGCTTGGTTGAACACTTTTTTTTCATTAAATAAGTTGTTCTGAAAAGACTTGGTATTTTGATAGGATTTGGAGGACTTGTGAGGACATGGTGGCTTCAAAAGCCCTAATAGTGGAAAGTAATTTTTTCCATACATTTTCATGAGTAATCTTTCTTATGCATTGCACACATCCTAAATGCATAATTACATGCTGTCCTGGGCAATTTGAGTAAATAATAACGTTTATTTCTTTTAAAAATAAGAATGAATATTTAACAAATTGGATGTGATGGTTTCAATGTGGGGAACATAATATGGGCTTTTAAAACCTGCCTAATTATACACTTGAAGCATGAGGACAGTTTCTCTAGAGCCACTCTGGCCTGTCGAGTAAATAATATGCATTTTACAAAACCAACTAATTATGAGTTGACCCACAGGACTGAAGATGCAGGTAGGTACTATGCACTTTATAGCTAGCCATGCATGGGGAATTTAATTTAATTAAAAATGTGGCAACCAGAAAGAGTAAATAATGCCTTTAATCTCTCAAAACCCAGGAAATTCAAGTTAACTCCTGTGCCATCTTGAAAAAGTCAATATACCAGTGAGAAATATTCAAGATCAGGATTCATGTAGGTGGGAGTGTTTTTGTTGAAGGAGATTTTACTGTGATTTTACTGTGGAGCAATCTGTGATTCAGTGTTTATTCTGGCTGTGAGGACTTCAGACTTGGGGGTCCTCTTTAAGATTATGCTGCAGATTGAATGGTATGGCATACCCAGTGTCTGCTTTTGGGCACACTTGTGCATTTTTTCAGATATTTTTATACTGAACTGGCTACAGACTGTGTTCCTATTTCATTATTATTATGCAAGTTTGACAACGTGGGTTTTTTTCTGAACCAGTAGAAAAGAAACGCTGTTCAGTACGCTGTGATGTGTCTCATTTTTAAATATGATATATGAAGAATGAAAAATACTATATCAAGACTTTTAAAGAGTTTTGAATAAGAAAAACATTCTGAGTTTAATCCTCTGAAAATATCAAGAACATTGTGCATGTCTTGGTGTGTCACTGAACCCATGTATACATGACCGCATGAAAATATCTGCCTGAGGAAGATTGATGTTTAAGCAGATTGCTTTATAACTTACCCATCTAAGGAAATCCAGATCTCTGATGAAAGTAATTAGGAATGTTAATTAGGGTAAATAAGTAGTGCAAGTGTTCGTACTGATGTACACTTAGATTTACTAAATCAGGGATTCCTTCTCTGAAGACTAACAGGTGAATCTGAAAGCCTGGAAAGAGCACATTTCTTTAGGAAACAGTCACCCAACAATAAAGCAGTAACCAGTCCGTTAATGATGACCCATCCTTTCCATTTCTCAAACAGTATACAAAACAATTTTATTTTTCTTAATCTTCTTTTTTTTTTTTTTTTTTCCCCTCTTCTCCAAAGTCAGAAAAAGAATTTTGGGATAGCTAAAACATACCATTCTCCTCTCAGATTGCAGGGTGATACACAAATACTTTGTCTGACATTTCCCCCCGGTTTTATACACCAAAGTTGTGTTCTGAATATAAATTCCTACAAGCTATTGAGATCACAAGTATGAAATCTGAAACTGCTGGTTCTATAATGATAAAGGGACATGCTCCTTAAAAGAACCCATTTTTGCTGCAAGCAATGAACATGCTATGTGGAAAGAGACCTAGATTTGAAACAGAGTTTGAATGCTGCAGGGATTGCATTACATCCTTCTAACACTCTTCTTCCTTGGTCATATAGGGAGCTTTTTTTCACTGTTTATGTGTTTACTTTGAGAATGCCAGATTGGCAAACTTCTATTAACCCACTTCGTCTTGGTTTCCTTTCTTCTCCTGTGTTTCCTCATCAGTCATCTCCCCAACATGAATTGGATATAGTGGTTTTGTTTGATATCTGAAGAGCTGTGTTTAGACACAAACCCATCTCTAGCTTTCCCCCTTTCTTTAAAAATACACTATTCTGTTTAAAAATCAAAACAGTTTTGTGGCATTTGATTATTACTGAAACTAGATACCTAAATTCATTATTAGGAAATCAAGTGTCATGCTAGGAGAGCCTGGAACAAAGTCTAATTAACAAATTGCTTTGTATTTTAACTGCATTGTAGCCTCACTATTCTGCTTGTTTCTCACACACCCTCCCTGGCTTCCTCCTCTCCAGTCAATATCAGTGATCATTGCAGAAACAAAATCCCCAAACCCACAACTGATGTTTACTGCTTAGACTAGCTGCTTTTGCTTCAGACACTTTGGAAAGCAGAGGAGTGAAATGAACTAGTGGAAAGCTGTGAGGGGTTCAGGACCAAATAAAACTCACCTGAAGCTTTTGAGGAGATCAAGACTGCAGTGAACGATTTCTTGCCAGCAGTTGCCTCTACCGTTGAGTCATCATTAGAAAAATAATATAATAATCTTTGCATTACCTACAGTACTTTTCTTTGTGCCAATTGCTCCTATTGTTGCTATGCTCAGCTAAGCTGGCATGACAGGAGGTGTATTACTGAACTGCTTACGAGAAGACTTCCTTCAGTTCTCAAGCAAGGTGAATAGGACTTGGAACATATGACAAAAATGTTTTATCTGAGTTGCTCTCTTAATTAAATTAGTCCCATTCCAATAGCCAGCTGAATAGTGATGTCAAGGGGGAGACAGCTACATTTTGAAACCTATTCTGCAAAACTTACTGTATTTTTAGATTCTTGGATTCTTTCAGTGCCATCAGTGTAGTTCACACATCACGTTTTCCCGCATGCCATTACCTTACAGAAGTAAATGAAGAATAAGAAATTATTTTATCTAGGTCAGAAAGAGAATATGCTAAGAAAACTCCTTTGTGAAGAGAGAAATCAACTCATCATCCAACATTAGGGAACACAGCAGGTATTCCTCTAATATTAATGATTTTAGTAGCCGTGTGTCAGGATCTTGTATTAAGTAATGCTGACATTATTGTTTGTTAAAAAAAAAATAATTCTTGCTTCAGCTTTAGTCAATTAAAAAAAATATTTGGTTTCTTGCTTCTTTGATGCCAGATGGCCATATCCTGCTCCCTCTGTGTGTTGGGGATCTCTTCAAGAATCGATAATTTGTGCTGAATTACTAAGACACAGAATTTTGGCCCTGAGCACTGTAGTAAGTGTATGTGAATGTGTTCCTCCTGAGGGAGGAAATTGGTTGGTTGATTTGGACTGGTTTTCTTTTTTACTCTTCCTCTTCCCCTTCCTCTTCCTCTTTTCCTTCCTAGGTACACCACAAATTCCAAGGAAATTAGAATGAAATCTAAGTGGGTTTTTCTTGAAGCAGAGGGGAAGAGTTGTGCTTTCACGGGGCTTGACAGCTCTTGACAGTGCAGCAGGAAACACTCTGCAGAGCAGCCCGGGCTGTAGGATAGAGTGTGAGTGCCCTCTGCTGCTCCTGGGCATGATGCGCATGCCAGTGCGGCCAGCTTTTGTTTTACGATTTTTTAACAAAGGTAAAACCTTCATAAAGATCTCTTTGCACAGTGACTGAGCACTGGTTGCATCAGATCTCTTTTAAGGAACGGGCCATATTCTAAGCTTCGTTAGAGCTGATGGTGTCAGAAGTCAGTGGAATTTACTGAACTGGCAATTGCTGTAAATATCATAATATTTTTATGAATGTTTACAGTGGTGAGTAATTTCCAGAATTGTAGTAACAACCTCTGTGAATAATACGAATATCTGTATATGAATAAGGTGAAATGCTCTGAAGTACTTAAAAGTCACTCGTAATATATTTCTTCAGTGTTAAGGTAATTTACGTTCTTAGTTCCTAAGTCATCTATTTAGAGCAGAATTTAAAGGGGAAACAATAATCTAAGCTTCCCATGTGGAGCTTCTACCAAATCTAGCAAATCAATTTAAACAAAGTATGTTAGCTATTAAGTATTCATATTATTTTCTGCTTCTCTATATAACTTATAATGACAGCAGCTTTTATGGAACACTAATATTCTCACACACATTACATATCTAAAGCCACTAATTACAAATCACATTTTACACAGACTTTGAAAAGGAAGCTCCAACACTTTGTAGAGTATTCTGTCAAATAGCCTTGTACAATATTAAATAATAATTAGACAAAGATTATTACAAAAATCAGGCTGCCACATTACTGACTTTATGTTTTCTGAGGCCTTCATCTTTCATTTCTTCCTCAAGCAAAATTCCCACCAATCACAGCCAAGCGAGACATCTGTATGAACTGAATTGTGTCTGGTTATAGTATTTAAGTATTTGCTAGAAACTGGGTGCAGGCTGCATATTGTGAACCTGCAACTTGGCTTTTTGCCAAGTGATCTGAGGACATTGAAAAGATCTAAAGTGTCTTCACAGTTATACTTGTGAATGTCATCTTGAATTCTGTTGTAAAAGACAGTTCCACAGATCTGAGTCAGTTGTTTTCATGGGACGTATGGAAAAATGCAGCCTGTGGTATGATTTACTGAATGGAAGCGACTTACATGGTAAGTCATGGTGACCTATTTCAATTCCCTAATAATTCCTCTGCCTATTTTGTTATTGTTGTTGTTTTGGTGGTTTTTTTAAATTATTTTTTTAATTGTTGTTGTAGCAAGTTCAGTACTATTCCTGATAGAGACTTAAGGAATATAAAGTTCCTCCATGAAATTAATGCTATAACAAAACAATAGGATTGTAATCTAATGCCTTGCGAGTTAGCTTTCCTTGAATGTGCTGTAGAACCGGCTGGAAGGAGCATCCCACAAGTAATGCAGTTGGTGCTATCTGTTTGTGCCTCCTGATACCTCAGTTCAAATACATGTTTGTTTTGTGGTTTCAGATCGTTATTTTTTCATGCTCCTCACAATGATGTAAATAACGACTAACTTAGTAAGTTTCTGCACAAGAAATATACATTGCAAATGTCTGCAAATTAGTACCAAAGTGCCTTAACCAAAGATATGTGTGGTAAATTCATGTACAGGTATATCTTCCCTTTATTTTCTCCTGCTCCATGCTATTGTTTTTTGCTTCCACAAGGATTGAAACTCACCTGAAATCTTGAAGATAAATCAAATTTATAACCTTAAGTGGATATGCTATTCCATAGAGGACAAGACTGACAAAGACAGTGAGGCTAATACAATTGTAAGACAGCCGACTAGCCTAGGGGTTTCCTTTAATGTTACTTCTACTGCTATCAGACATTGGCACAAATTCAGACCTGGTGCAGACTGGTGCTCAGGAACTACATGAGAGCCTGGGCTAATGAGACTGCTCTTAGCACTGCTTGCTAAGTTCATGGGGAATGGCAATGCTTCCTGCTCTAGGAGGCTGCAAAGAAAGATGCAAATCTATAGCCAAATTGAAGGTTGGGATGAAACTTGAACAAATTTTGTTCAAGCAAGGTCTGTGCTGAGAACTGGCTGAAAACAGTAATCTGCTGTGATCTTGGCTGTTGGCATAGCTATATGCTGGTAGGTAAGTACAAGCATGGAAGAGAAGTAATATTTTATCTTAAAGTTCCTGTGGTTTTCACTTTCAATACAATACCTGGTAACTGGGTCATCTTCATAATGCAAATGAATTCTCTCTGTTTGGATAGTAGATCCTCAGAACAGGTCTCTTAATCTCATGTTTTACACAGTCAGAATTTTAAAAGCAAGACTTAATACTGAAGTAGTTTCTTGAGTGTTGGGATTTAGCCCTTCATTTGAAATACGTATCTGGATCTGGGTACTATTGAAAAAGCTTGGCCTTCTTATGGACACCATTTATCTTTTCTATTTTAAAAGCATCTCTACAGGGAAACATGGGTGATCAGAGCTCCCAAAAACTACCATAATACTATGCCATGAATCATCTAGTGAATTGGTTGTTGTTTAAACACCTTCCTCTTCACTTCCACCATCCCTTCTACTACCTCATTTTTGACTGTGAATGCTGGGGAGTAGCTGTCATGAGAGCTGAGAATTCAGTTCCATGACATATCAGAGGTAGTTTTTAAGAGCGTACTTTGGTCGGTATCACAGAGTACTATAAAGATTTCAAATAACATCTATCACATGAAGTGTCTGACATTGATTTACAAGCTGCTCTGGAACTGGAGAGAGTAAAGCAAGTAAACTGAGGTTAAACTGAGCCTCAAAATGAGAAACAGACATTGTCTCTACTGTTACCAACTTTGTCACCTTTGTGATGCACGAAGTAAGGAGGTGGCAGACTACTGCTTGCATTTCCCTTAATGTCAGAGTTTTCTTTTATGCATTTTCCTCTACAAGATGGGTTTTGAGTAGCTAGAACCTATAGATTTGTAACTCTACAAAACTGTAGCTTTATTAGCTAAGTGCAAGTTGTTACAAAAGGACTGAAGAAATGGATTTCTGTGCACATATTTGAATGGAATCAGTACTTCTGCAGGAACACCTAGCATGACGCAGCATGAAGGAGTTAGCATGAGGCAAGGCAATTGCTTCCTAGAATGCTTTGAAAACATAACACCAAGCCAGAAATTATGTACTAATTTTGGTTCAAATACTCTGTACTTTTACTCCCTTCTACACAAACCCATGAGCTACAGCTTTACTAAGTCCATCTGTATTACTCCTTTCTGCATTTCTTCCTACCCTAGTCCCTTGCAAAGACCAAACATAGAAACCTTATTTCACACCTGTCTTGTTTGCTTGCATCAGTTAGCTTCAGGTTATGTTCCCAAAAATCTGGGTCCGTGCTACCTATTCCTAGGTAGAAAGTGTGTGTGGTCTTCTGTTCTTCTGACCCTTTTCTAGGGTAAAGAAATTGTTTGATATGTTCTTCTTCATCTTGACCTCCTTCTGAAATTGTCCGTCTGGATTGCTCAGCAGATTTTGTCCTTTTACATGGCTAGCTGCATTAGAGGAAACACTTCTACAGTAGAACCAGATGAAATCTTGGTGACTGGAAGCCCAGTAAGGCCTTACCTCATCCAGTAGCCACATAGAATATTTTTGGCTGTTTTAAGTTCCCCCAACTCTAGGCTAACAATGCAAATTTGTGAGGAGAATTGTATATCAATTTAATATGCAAGTCTTTTTATTGAGAGGAAATATCAGAAATTAAACCTTACAAGAATCCAGAAGCAATTATAAAATGAGTAGATTATAGTGGTAATACTGTAAATGGAAATTCACTGAAATGTCAAAGTACTTGCCATAAAATGTAGCAATAATATGATACTAAACACAATACAGAGAGCTTTCAAATATTAATACCTTTATTATTTTCTCTATTAATACTGATAAAGTTCAAACAATCATCACCAAGCTGATCAGGGGAATAATAATATCATTACCATCATCTGCTGGAGGGAGCTATAATGGTGCTGTCATTCTGTCATACTGGAAGATCACTTACAAACCAGTTGGATTCTGACATAAATCCCTGGAGATAAATGACAGGACATTAGAAGGCTCGGAGGATAATTGTAAACTCACATGCTAATGACTGAGACTTGTAAAGATACCAATCATAACAAAAATGGTAATAACAAATAATAAATTAATTCTTCATCTTGCTTAGCAGTGTCTGCTCAAGAAATAAGTTCATTGTATTTGAAGACTCAGTGAGCTTTTCTTGCTGTATTTATTCTACTATTCTTTCCCCTTTCCTTTATAGTGATCTGTACATAATGCCACACCTCATGGCTGCTTTATTTAATGACCTCATCAGCAAGCAATTCCTGGAGGTCTAACAGGGTGGATATGTATTTTCCTGCAGAAATGCCTGTTTTTCAGAAAAGGATCCTGAGCAACTCAGACCAAGAGACCTCTGATAGATGCAGATCAGTGCATAATGTGGATATTTCCTAAGATCTGTAGCCACTATGTCACATTGGGTAAGTAGAGGGTCTCTCAAATGCTGTATATATGTCTACCTATAACTTTACCACCACTGCCATGGTAAAAAAATATCAGCATCTAATGTTGAAATTCTGAGCCAAGTCCTGTCTGTCTCCATGTTTGTTTGTCCATATTATTTTCATACGGTTGAATCCTGCTCTCACACTCACCATCATGAATCAGTCACACCTTACTGACGGCAGAGAGGGCATAACTTTGTCATCTACTCAGCACTCAGCTTTTCATCAAAATGTATAACCTGTGCTTCTTTTTAAAAGAATGTGTCACAGGAGACATGGAAAGTGTATGTTTCATATTAAACATGCATGCAAGTACTCTCTTAGATGGGGAAAACAGCAGTCACCCACCTTCTTGTAGGAACAGAGCCATGCAGGTAAAAGCAGAAATTAGTCCTTCTATTTCTTGAGACCGCACAAAGAACACAATGCAACTGTCTTTGTTATTTATATAAACTCTGTACATGCCAGACTGAAAGAGTTGGGGCTGTTCAGTTTGGAGAAGGGGGCCTACAGAAAAGCTGGGTAGGGACTTTTTAGGCTGTCAGGTAGTGACAGGACTAGGGCGAATGTAGCAAAGCTGGAGGTGGGGAGGTTGAGATTGGGTGTGAGGATGAAGTTCCTCACCATGAGAGTGGTGAGGCCCTGGAACGGGTTGCCCAGGGCGGGTGGATGGTTGAGTACACTTCCCTGGAGGTGTTTAAGGCCAGGCTGGATGAGGCTCTGTCCAGCCTAATCTAGGGTAGGATGTCTCTGGGCATGGCAGGGGGGTTGGAACTGGATGATCCTTGTGGTCCTTTCCAACCCTGACTGAATCTATGATTCTATTATTCTATGATTTTAGTGTCTAGAAGGGGGTTTGCCTACTATGATTATCTCCTTTTTCTTACCATGTTGATGTTTATGTAAGGTGGTCCTTAAAAAATGTGAACAGAATACAACTAGTCCTATTTTTACCCCGCCTCAAAATAGATTGCAAAGTGTAGCATTAAGATACACCATTTTAGCTTTTGTTTCATATGAGCTACCAAGATTTGTCAAAGTCAGTTGCATCGATGGCTGATTTTGTTAAAATTAACTATATCAAAGGAAGATAGTGACATTTAAGAGTGGATGAATACATATAAACCACTGTATTACTTGAAGGTATAGATATTCCTAAAGCAGAGTATTTCAGGGATCAGGTCTAACATTAGGGGCATTGCTAGATTCTAAGGATGGGTTGAGGAGTAACAGGGCCTCAGGCAAAGCTGTGGGCCACGTTTGCTTTAAGTGACAGCGTACGTTTCTGTTGCATTGTGCAGGAATGTGTTGCTGTCCGTGTACTTCACAGGTATGTTTTTAAAGTTACTTTTTATTTTTAAGAAACAACAACAAAAACGGGCAGAAGAGCAACCTGTGCATTTGATTATAATACTGAATATTAATTAATAAAAACATCAAAAATAAGTCGCTGGCTGCTGTATAATTAGGTATCTACACCCATCAGATCAAAGTATGTAAATGAACTACATTCTAATAAGCCCCACTGTTTAGCTCAAGAATTATAATGAATCTAATTTGGCTGCCTTAACTTAGCCAAAGCTACTAACTACGTGATTTTCTTTTCTTTGTACATTTTTTCAGTTGCTACAAAACCAAGATAATCAATAATGGGGGATAGTCTCCTGAGTGATTCCCGCTAATGCTAATGGGAGTTAATTGCTTATATTTAGAGGAGACTATGCAGTTCTGGCACCCCAGTGAATATAAATTACAGAGCAGTGGAGACTGCACAATGGGCTAAATCATTCCCACCCACAGGAGGAGAAAAGTTATTTGGAGAAAAACGTTTTCTTCCTCCTCTGACATCTTGTATTGCTGCTTACAGGAGGGTTTTGTAGTCCAGGTGAAAGCAGTCTCATGGGGCATGTCACGAGGCTCCTCACTGGACCTGGCACCTGTGGGGAGTGTCCTTGGTGCCCACAGCTCTTGGAAAGAAGTCGTTCAGGGGTTGGTGGTGCTGTCCTCCCCTATCTGCACGCTGCTGCTTTGTGTGGCTTTAGAGATGTTAATGTAAGGCTCACTGTGAAAGGAGGAGGCAGCTCTGGGGTTTCTCCTATTTTTCTGTCATCAAATGGATTTGGTCATCCCAGATTCAGATTCCACTGTGTTGCTTTCATCTGTATAAAATAATAACTACAGAAAAAAGGAGCAGTATCTTGTCTATGCTCACACACTTTTCCTTTCCCTGTGTTTCATTTGCACTTTGTCCTCCACTTCCTTGCATCGGCCCCAGGGTACAAATTAAAACTTTGCCATAGAAATTCCCTGAAATTGCTGGCACATGCCCAACAGCTGTGGGGTTTCATTTACCCTTTGTTATGTTGGTGTTTCCTTGCTATGTTTCAGCTTGAAAGGGCCTGGAAAGTAAAGCTAGAACAACAGCATCAGCTCAAGACATTTACATCTCCTGAGCCTTCATGAGGTGGGTTAAGTTTTGCATTTTTCCCTTCATCATCTAGGGAGTGCTGCCTGAAGGAAAGACCTAGTTGGAATTTCTTGAGGTTAGTCTGGTACCTTAGAGGTGTCCTGTGGTGAAGCCAATCTCTGCTGGGAAACTTCCATGGAGCAGTCCACTCTGCTGTTTCCCTCCTTGCCAGCACAGGAATGATGCTGATGATGGGGAACTGAGGTTTTAAAGTGATTAGGAGTTTGACAGGGCACAGTTTTGAAGGGTTGGGCAGGGATAATTATCAGTTCTACTATTAATGTTATGTAGAACTGAAACTCTATCACTTTACTTCTTAGTGTCAGAACATCCTATTGGCCCGGCATGCCTTTATCCATTTTTAAACAAGAAACAAGACAAAACAAACAAAAGATATTACAGTTTAACTGAATCTGTTAAAAGTGCTGTATTATGTTAGCTAAAAAAAATAAAATTAAAAAAAAAGACAAGAAAAAAAAACAAACAAACAAAAAACCCCTCCAAACCTCTGTATAATTATTTGAGATGGAATTTTCCATATTGTTAGTCCATAATCTAGGCACTTCAGGATTTCAAAAATTATATGGCTGAGTTATTTACAGCAGAAGAGAGGGAATTGTGCCTACAGATTAGCTTCTTGTCATCAGATTTTTAAATCTGTAATGGGCATAATGGAGTCAGCTGTACAATGGTAATTTGCAAAGCCCCATTGATTTCAATGAAAGTGCAATGAAGATGGTTAAAGGTATTGGGAGGGCTGGTGTTTCCAGATGAAGAGAATTTAGAAGGCCAATATTAGCAAAAGCAACCAATGGATTTAGATAGAAGGCTTATGGTACAGAAGTACAGGCACAGGTTAGCTGATCACTACAGAAAAATCTTCTCCCCATGTTTAAGCAGCACTGAACAGTTTTTGTGGTTAAATTTAGGGGATCTGACTTACAAATACATGTTTTACTTTCTTATGAACTGCCTTTCAAACAGATGCTCACACCCACCCACATCTTTTTAAGTCATTCATTACTCTTATTTTTTATCAAATGAGCAGGAAAAGATGAGTGCTGTGAGCATGAGGCAAGTGTGGATGATGCATGCTTGAGCTAGGAACAAAAGCAATATCAAAAAAGCAGCTGTTGAAGTGTCCTGATTTCCATTGCTTGTGGCTGTGCCAAACATGAGCTGCTTGAGCAGAAGCTGTCTACTCGAGCTGTCTCTGTTAAGCTTGAACTTTTGGAAAGCTTTTGCTGAAGCAATCCAGCTGTTTCCAAAGATGAGGCTAGAAAGAAATAAAGGGTACCATTTTCATTGGAAATCTCAATGTCCACACATACTTGTGGAGAGGCAATTAGTGCAATGGGGATGCTGCCAAGGAGTTCTAGACTTGTCTGCTCTGAGAACCACCCTTGGCTAAAGGAAAATTTTGAAGTAGTGTGAGGTAAGAGTAGATTAAGTTGAAAGTGTTTTCAAGGACTCTCTTAATTACTGGGCATAGAAGAGTGGCAGGACAGCTATTCATGCAGTGAATGCTTCTCCTGCTATCTGCTTGCTCAATGCCTGACACTTCACAGCTCAGCTGTTCACCCTCTGACATGCTGCAATGAGGCTGCTTTTTTTGTTCCCAGTGGTGTGTGTTTAATGGCAAGGTGTTGCTGACATGACCCTTCTTTCCTGATCTTGTCATCAGTAAGAGCCTGGCCAAGCTTTTCTCTGCTGTCTTAGCATATGTATTTGGCTTCTGCTGTGAACTGTTTTGTTGGTCACAATCTGAACTTGGCACTTCATTTTGTTCAGTGTGAGCTGAACTCAGAGACTTGACAGCCTCTTTTTCTTTTATGTTTTTCTTTCTAAAAAAAAAAAAAAAACATTATCACATGAAGTCACTTCACAAAGTCCTCTCAATATTGCCTGCAAAATTCTTTCCCGGAGGGATGTTATCTTCCTTGGGAGTGAAGGACTGATGTTTTTGCATTGACATGCTTGTGGCGGTATCTCATTCCAAACAGAAATGGTGTTTTTTACTCTCCTGTGAGGATCTTCCCCAAATATTACTAATTATTGCTTTCACTAATCAGTTGTTAAGTAGTGTTGATGTTTAAGTCAGTGATAAGGTAATGACATCTTTACAAACAACAGGTTCAGCATCATCAGAAATAAGAGCATCAGCAGTAAGGACCTGGAGCTGTCAGCTCTGCGATATGTTGCTATTTTGCTATTCAGTGTTTAATTTTCATAAGTACTGTGCAGGTCTTAGGAATTCACCCAGATTAAGCTCAGCTTGATGGAAGTTAAGGAATGAAGCTGTATTTATAGCTTTGCACAATTTACAAGTGAAACATTTATGATACATACAGATACATTTACAACTATATGTAGTAATATGCAAGTTAAAAGTAATACAGAGATACAAAACCCCTCCCAGCAGCAAAGCCGCCCAGGAGGGCTTTCAAACTAACTCTTCTCCTTCCTCTTTCTTTCCAACCCCCCCCTTCCTTATCTCAGGATGCCCCTTACATGCAGGGGGAGCTGGAAAAGGGTGGCAAGAGGTATTAGAAGAACACTGATTAGTTAGAGTTATGCAGATTCAGGCAGAGAAGTTAATGCAGCAAGCAGGCAGCCACAGACTTACCTTATCTTTGTTCATGTCCTTATTTTCATGTCTCAGCAGAACAAATGGGCAATATAGACATCACTATTATTTTCTTTTCGCAGCCAATGAGCAAATTTTTCTCATTAAAATGTTCCAATTGGCCTCAAAGCAGCACAAGTACACAGCATCATACTACTTGTATTAAAAATGCTTTTCTGAGATTCAGTGATGTTCTATGCTTACATGAATATTGTAAGTACATGAAGAGGAAGTTCCATGTAAACATGAAGATGATTTTTTTTCACGGTGAGAGCGACAGAACACTGGAACAGACTACCGAGGAGAGTTGTTGTGTCTCCCTCTCCGGAGATATTCAAAACCCACCTGGGTGCATTCCAGTGTGCTCTGGTATAGGTGACCCTGCTCAGGGTGGGTGGACTAGATATCTGTCAAGGTCCCTTCCAGCCAATAGCATTTTGTGATTCTGTGAAGACTGTTTTTGTTTTTATAAGGACTGGCATATGGAAGCCATGTCTTGTTAATTTTATATTATACCAGAGAAAATATCTTCTTAGACATTTGCAGGACTATTTTATTATTCTCCTTTAATTCCTCTCTTAAAATTCTATTGTGACAGGTCATTCCACATAAACTGACCTGTGGCTCCTGTGGCTAGGCTGCTAGTGTGCAGAGATCTCTGACCATCAAGCATATCGGTATTACCACAGTGGAACATTTTGGTCTCTTTCCTGTCTGTATGCAATCACATACTGTACCTTGTCCTACATTTGAGGTACAAACACCCTTTAAAATGTTTTGTATTTGTGTAACACCTAGCATAATGAAGTGATGACTGAGGATTCAGGTCCTATACAATTGTGTATTAAACATTCATAGATGTACAGATGCACACATATATATGTGCATAGTTGCAGGTGGGGAGTGTATGCTTAGATAGGGGTGTCAAAATGATTATTAAGAGCTACCACAGGATATACCATTTTAATGCTTCCTTTCATCATTTCAATTTTTCTTTGTAGGCACTTTTCATCTTTTAATTAAAATCGCAATTAAAACTTCTTATTTATAGCACAAGCATAGCACTCTTCTATTCAATAAGGAGTAAAAAAAAAATCTTTCTCAATGTAAATCAAGAATTTTCTAAATTGTTGTGATGTCAAGCCATGCGAACTTTCCTGAAGTGGTAGAAGCTATTTATTTCATAGCAGCTTGTCATTGTTTGTTACTGTTCTCATCAGTGACAGAGGTACAGTAAGTTTTATGTCTGGCATTGAACATTAAAAGATAGCAACCCTACCAAAGAACACACAAAAAACCAAAACAAAACCCAAGACTCATTTCAAGGTGTCCATGTCTCTGTAGCAGCTAAATAATTATGTCAGTGCTACTTAAATCAATTTTACAAGTTAGTTTATATGACTGAGATATACGCTTTTTGTATAGAAGTTCTGAATCACCCATTTTTAGCAGCAGTGCTAACAATAAAAATAATATTTCATTATCTTTGTAGATAGTCAAGTGTGTCTGGATTGCTTTTAAATTACAACTTTACTTTTGTATATAATGTTATGAATAAGGTATGCAACAACACATCCATTGAAGTAATTGTATCCTCTGCAGGAATTTATTTGTGTTTAATTTTTTCCTTTAATTAGGAGGCATATTTATTTTTTAAAATACTCTGAATTCCTGTAAGGCTGCAGATGGTCTGTGGCTACGTTTTGCATCTGATGTGGAGCATGCAGTAAACTCCACATCTCTGTGCGCTGAGACAGCCCCCTTGTTTGCCAAGACTGTAAATGAATTTAACAGAATCATATACCTCTGCATAAGAGTGAGTGGATATAGAGGTGATAGTAAAAGCATGTTTGTTCTGTCTTTATATACATAAACATAGTGGAGCCTCTGAGATGACACTTTTATTGTGGTGAATCTTAAACAGGGATAACTTGTGTGGAGAACTGAAATTCAGATCAGAAACAGAGCATTAAGACCCTGGTTTCTGTGTGGTTCAGCATGAGCATAAGTGCAGTTTTTCAATCCAAAGTGTGTTTCATTGTGAGATATGTTCTTATACTTAAAAGTAATGTGAGCTCTTTATCTGATGTTGACAGTCCTAGTGTAGAATTTCAGTGGAAGAACATCGCAGTTGCATTAGCTAGACTGACACGTGTCAAATCCATGATCTGTTTTCACATTTACACTCATCTTTCTTTTTGGTTTGGTTTTCCAGGAAAAGTGTGGCAGATCTTCAAAGACAGTGCTGAAGTTGTGGCAAATGGGGTTAGTTCCAGAAACTGGCTCATTGGATTCATATTGCAACTCATTGTCTTTATTTCCAGCTGTAGGCTAAGACATAATATTTTCTGGGTAAAAGGGGAGGAAGAAAGAAAATTTGCTTGAGAAATTTATACTAAAGTTATTTCCCCAGAGTTTCCTCTGATTATTGATTGTAATAATGTAAAAGTCCCAGATACTTTCCACGTCTGTGAAGTTACACAGAGTGAAGCTTAGCTACATCTCAGATATAGTTTTGCAAAGAGGGGACAACTTTTTTTCCTTTTTCAAAAAACCACAGTTTAGTGTTGGGCAATGTTACACTGGGTGTAGTGATTTGTGGGTTGTGAAATCAACTGACACGATTTCAAGCTTGTTGTTGAGATTAGAGAGCTTTGGACATGGACTTCTGGCTCATTCAAAGTCTCAGCAGCATCAGAACGGTGAGACAAGTCTACAAATTCAATGAGACTAGTACTTCAAATTATTTTGTAGATGGGACCCATCCATTTTTATCAATTGAAAAATTAAACAATTCATATAAAATTCTGAAACCTTCCCTGCACTAGAGCTCACATCATCACCACACTAAACTACAGCTAAGAACGGTGTTTTAACAGTCCTGCAGCTGGCTAAGTGTTGTATATCTGTTAAGTTCTTCAGGGCATGTAATAAAATGCTCTGGAAAAGTGTTTCTTTAATGAGTCAAACCTTAAGACAGCATTAGGCAACTTGCAAGAAGAATGCAAGAAGTGCCACAGCACAGAAACATGGGAAACTGACAGAATTCCACAGGGAGCTGTTTAAAATCTACTTCACTTGAGTGGCCAGCCTAAGAGTCCAAAGAGGTCACTATATCCATAATTATTATTACTATTTTCTTTTTAAAATATGCCAAGTTCTTTAGAGCTTAAAAAAAAAAAAAATCTTAAAAAAAACACCTTTAAAATTATAGCTTCAAATCATTGACTTGTCTAGTAGCTTCCTAATTTCCCCCAGGATCTAAGAAACAGGCATTAGGATTCCTGGAGCAAGACAAAGACTTTTAACATTCCAGATTTTTAATATACAAGCATTTTATATACATTACTGAAATGAAGCAGCTAATTTTGTGTGACTTCTACTTGGTAGTTACCAGAGCTCATACAGAAATACTGGTACTTACAGGGAGAGTAGGTTATGTTTTCGTCTTCACACTGTCTTTCAGAATTTGAAAGAAACAAATATGTTTTCATTTTGTATGTTTATTTGGGAAAATGTTTTTTTCTTATGGAGAAGAATGCCTTCTATTCCTGGATTTGGGAAATTGTACAGGTCGTAAATAATATGCATCTTATTTTTGCAATGTATTGATTTTCTATAGCAAATTAATAAAGTCTGCTGCATGATGAGGACAATGAGGCAAACATTACCAACCCTCTATGCAGCACTTCAGATAATTAATTTTTAGCATAGCAAGTAAAAAATTTGCCAAGAATCCTGTTTAGATAGGTATTATCTTTTCAAGGGTAAGTCACCAGCAGCATCAGTGTTAAAAAATTGGATGCTGAGTTCTATTTTTCTCCCTCATTTAAACAGGGCAAGTTGGGAAATGTATGTGATAAAATCAGGTGGAGGTGCTTATTGTGCCAAATGACACATGAAGTGTCACATAGTACTTGCCCCCAGTTCAAATTTGCAAGAAGTAGTAAAACTAGGAGTGGTGCTGTATCTTTCTGTCACAGAATATTCAGTAGCACATAAGGATCATATACCTATAGGGAAAGGAAACCGTTTGTCAAAACTGTTGTATGGTGAAAGGATAAACTAAAGACCTCTCACAAAACTAGCCTTTTTGACTTCACTGTAATTAGTACTCAATTATCCTGGCCTGAACTAGATCAGAAATTGAGTGATATGATAAGAGACAGGTCTGATGTCTGAACAGAAGCAAGTGCTTTCAGGGATGGATGCAATGAAAGTTGTCTGAAATTATCAGATCCATATGAGTTTATAATTTACCAATGGTCACCATCTCCTTTCACATCTAGCAAATGTGAACAAGAACACAACAAAATCACAAGGACTTTAATCTGCAAGAAAGATGTGAAGAATGCAGTGCCATGAAGAACTGAATATAATGTGGGAAATCCCTTGCCAGATGTCATAACAACAGACAAGATTATCACAGAACTAAAAATCTGTGACTGGTTTGATGTAGGTTATCTTAACTTGATGCCTTGTGTAAAGAGTAAAGTTTCAGCAATAATATTATCTTGTATTTTAAAGGGGCTGCTATTAATGAAGCTGAAAATGGTTCTGAAATGGTCATCCAGACAGGAGAATCAAAAGATAAAAGGTAATTGTGGAAAGTAAAAACTTTCAGCAGGATCCCTCAAAAGCCACAAAGGCCCAGTGGAGAAGAGCCTGACTTATAAATAAGGCCATCTGTCTTAGATGAAGCAAAGTAGATACAAACAAATGAAAAATGGAAGTAAGTTAGCTAGTGTAAACTTTGGGAATGAAAGAAAATTGATAAAGGAAATGAGAACATAATAAGCAGCTTGGAACCATCAAGGAAGAGGGAAAATTTAACAGGGACACTGATTTATCACAGCATCTAAATGGAAAAATTCTCAGTGTAGAATAAGGAGGTTGCTGTTTCCAGAAAGTATTTTTGTTCTGTATTTGAGCAGGAGAACTGCCATGTGGGCAGACCAAGGAGTGGTAATAAAATACTTCTCTTTCCAGCTATAACTCAAGGGAATATTGATCAGGAGTTTCTCAGCATGGAATGGCAGGATATAACATGTATCTCTAGGTTTGTTGTGGATGATAAGTGTCGTGAGCTCTGAACAGACACCATGGTGAAAAGGGCTAATGATATTCTTGCAGTAATATAAAGGACAATTTCACTAGTGTGACTGCTGCTGGCATATTCCTTGTATGCAGCTCTCCTCTCCATAATTCACGAGGATACTGACAACTGGAGAGTGTTCAGAGAATAATGACTAGAGCGATTAAAGTATCAGAAATAATGCCTCAGCAAGGAAAGAGATGGGGACTCAAGGAGCTTGTCCTTGTACGTACAGCCTTTCCGGCTCCTCAGAGCACCCTCCTTCTCATCTCATACTCAGTACTGGGATTATGGGAGCTGATAATGACTCTGTTCCACTGGGCTGCTGTCTTAGCTTGGCACTAAGAAGGGGAATTCTTCCTGTTTCTCTGCTGTAAAGGTTAATGCAATCCCTGCCTTTAGAGCTTTCCTCTGTACTGTGTCAAAACGAACCCAATAGAGCCAGTCAGGATTAAATCACTCCTGTATTTTCTTTTGAGGCATTTCCTTTTCACAGTTGAATCTACAAAAATACAATGGCTACTGTCCTTATGATGCACTATCTGCATGGCTACATAACTATGTGTAGCACCTCAACTTTGTGCTGTGTTGGACTTCAGCTAATTAGGTTCCCAGTGTACAGGCTTTGTTCATTGGACACTTAATTTGAGACGGGTTGCTTGAAAGGATGTTGTTTTCAAGGCCAGTGTTTTAGACTTTTATGTAAATTCTGAATAACTTTTATCAAAATAAGAAAAATAAGAAAATAATCACAGCCATATTATTGTATGTCATTTAAATGTTGGCCTTAATGGATTATGGTGTAATAGAACTTTTCAAGGTAAAATATATCCTGATTAAAATGCATTATGAACTCCACCTGCCGGTTTGGTTTTTTTTTTCTTTTAAGAACACTGTATTAAACTCTTCATATAGTGTGGTACTTTTGTGATCTTACACCATTTATATGAAAAGCTTTAGTTAAATTCTTATCCTAATGGGAAGCTCAACATTTTATTTCTAGAAATATTGCAACAACCCAAAGAGCAGGCTTTACTGATGTCCTTGTTTCAGAGTGGTTTGGGCTATAGCTGATTCACATCTATCTATATTCAATCAGGTAGGATATGCGAACAAAGGGGCAAAAAAAAAAGTCAAGGCTATACAAGTCACTCATTTGAAAGGTTAAAAGCTAATATTAGAGTGGAATCTACAGAGCTATGTAGAAAATATTTTGGGGTGCTAATTAGAATTTCATATCTATTATTTTTCCTTTGAAAATACAGAAACATTTAAATAATATTGATATAATAGTTATTAGTCATCTGAGTTACCTTTGATACAGTCTATCTTTTCATGGCAATTAATCCAGTTTGATTTTACTGCCTCCTATCTCAAGAAGTATCCTTGGGACCCATAGATCTGAAAACTGTGCCATAAAGCAATATATGTGACATTAATTATATTGGAAAAAAAAATCTGGTATTTTTCAGGCATTTAAAAAGATTTTGTTGTTAAATTAGTTGCAAGCTACAAAATAGAAAATATGTTACTGTTGGTTCAGTGTAGGATGACAGCAATTGAGAATCTGATTGAATAGATTTACACAAAACTTAACTACCACTTCAATAATACAAAACATGATTCTGAGAAAATGTGGAGGAAGAGCAGGAAATTATTATATAAACTAAATAAAATATTCTGTTGAAGTAGTCTCCTGGAGTAAACAATTATTACTCTAGGAGTGTAGACAAAATCACGTCAGTTAAGTATTTTACACTTGTCAGTTTCTCCTTGTGTTTTATATCCACCACTTTAAGTGGGCAGATGGATTCTTGCTATGGGAGGGAACAGAAGCAAGATCATGCAGTGAAGGACAAAGCAAATACAGGAAAAAGTGTCAGAAAACATGCAAGTTCAGCATCTTACTTTAGGGAAAATCACAATATTTAGCTCTCTTATTGAGAACTTTAGCCATATTTCAGTCTAGAAACAATTATTTTCTTTTAAAAATGCTGCACAAGTAATGCCTCTTGCCATTTAAAACCTATACTGTTCACTTACATAGAGAGGGGAAAAAAATAGAAAGTTTTGTTTCCTGGATAAGAGTATAGCTCAATATCTAATTTCTGGTTTTATTTTGATGTATATTTATTTCAATGAATATTTTAATAGTCTGGCCATAGACCTGAGAAAATCATACAAGAAATCACATTATGTATGCACATAATACAGTGCTCACTTGGATATACTTGTCTAGCAAGCCCTTGAATTTTCCAAAGTCTTATACGCTCCATTGCAAAATTCCTTTTCTGGAGTCTTAGAAGTTGTAAAGCTGACTTAATTGCCATCATGTTGTACACCTTATTCAAGTATTCTCTAAATTGTACCTTCTGTGTTTCATGCTAGAACAATTTACAAATTCAGAGCTCACCCCTAACAGATACTAGGATGCCCAGAGCCTATCACATCTCTGATTCAAATTTGTTGCACAGTCAAGCCCTTTCCTAGAACTAGCCCAAGTCCTGTAGTCTCGCTGTTGATTTTTCCAAAGCTTTAATACTATCTATGACAGATTATCTGCAATGTAACTCTAAGCATCTCAGAAGGCATTGAATGCTGCCCCGAGGGAATAGTCCCAGCTCTGCAGAATTTGCATCCTTGTAAATGAGAATTTGTTTTTTAGTACAGCAGCACAAAAGATTTGTATAGAAGACCGTCTGCAACGTTCAGATGATTTACAGGGACTACCATTGTCCTAGCAAATGTGAAGAGATCCAATAACAAGGAAAAAAAAAATCCTGTCTAGTGAGCAGGAATTAAAATGGGTTTAAATTGAAAGAGGATGCTGGGGAGGTTCACACTTCAGCAATCAGGAATTTGCTGGAGAGTTGAGCCTCCTCTGGGCTGGAAGGCAAGGGGAAGATCCTCTGATATTTCTGGCAGACATATTCTCCTCCCTGCAACACACCTTTACTTCAAACCCAGCTGCAAGGCTGGATGGGGCTGTAGGTGTTCACATCTTTCCGCTGGTGAAGCAGAGGCCTAGGTGGATGAAAGCAGCAACAAGGGATGTGAAAGAAATTGGACAGATAAATATGAGTTTAAAATCTCTAAATTAATATGCAGGCATCCTGAGCAGTGCAGTAATCCTGGGTAAGCTTTGCTTTCGGCAAACATTTATTCAATGACCATTTAATAGCTCCTGAGTGACAGCAACTCTGTAGCATAATCGAAGTCATTCCATCCCTCCCACCCCATCCATCCATCACTCTGGAGAGAGTTTCCTCTCCTGTGAACTGCGAGGGAGAAAGGATATAACTGTTCTTTCTGGAACTTCCACTTGAACCAGGGTTCAAGGATAAATATTACCTCCCCTTGGATATGTTAACTATTTTTTAATGATGTGATCTGATATTTTAACAGTGTGCGCAGTGCAGAAGAGCTTTGGGTTTGTTGTTTAAATATCTTTGATGGTATGTCATAACAAATTAGTTTCTAAATGTTGCCAATTTGGCAGACAAAGCTGATTATTTCCTGCAATCACACTGCATATGTGCACAAGATTATAATTAATGGCCAGGGATGCCAAGCACACTTTAATAATGATCCTTCAGCATTTAAGGGACTGTTAGAGTTATTGGCATTTGTGCCTTGTGTTGCAGAGGATAGGGGCAATGAATACTGATAGATCTATCAGTGTCATAGAATCCAATAGCTTCCTGATTTTTCTTATAAATTGGAGGATTCACTGGGAGTTATTGACAAAGCAGCTGCAGTGAATATTAACAGTGTTTGTGCTGCTTGCACTGAAGCAGTATGAACTCTAATTAGATTGGAATTGCTCTTTTGGCAACTTTGCAAGGCAGTTTTCTTTAGCATATTGTCCTTTTTATGTAAGGATTACAAGAAAATAGGTGATGGTATTTGAAGAGCACCTGAATATTGAGACAGAGGAGGGCTGGATCAGAATGAAAGCTAAAGTGGAAAGGCACTGAAGATGTTTAGAGAAACAAAAACATAGGGGAAAAATGGTAAAGCACAACAGAAATAGGAGGTGGAGTCAACTTCACTGCACTTTTCAGAATGCTCAGGTCCTGCCTGACTAACCTGATCTTCTTCTACAATAAAGTGACCTGTGTAGTGGATGAGGGAAGGGCCATGAACATTACTACCTAGACTTTAGTTAAGTTTCTGACACTGTGTCCAGCTTGGAGAGGCACTTGGGGGAATTGGTTGATAGTTGACAGAATATGAATCAGCAGTGTACCTAGGTGGCCAAGAAAACCAATAGCATCCTGGCTTCTACTAGAAACACTGCAGCCAATAGGAATAAAGAGGTGATCATCCCCCCGTGTTCAGCACTGGTGAGGCCACACCTCGAGTATTGTGTGCAGTTCTGGGCCCCACACTACAAGAAGGATATTGAGGTGCTGGAGTGTGTCCACAGGAGGACAATGAGTCTTGTGAAGAGTCTGAAGCACATGATCTATGAGAAGCATCTGAGGGACCTGGGGTTGTTCAGTCTGGAGGAGAGGAGGCTGAGAGGAGACCTTCTCTCTGTAACTACCTGAAGGGAGGTTGGAGCAAGAAGGGAGCCAGCCTCTTCTCCTTGGTGTCAAACAACAGGACTAGAGGAAATGGTTACAAGCTGTGCCAAGGGAGGTTCAGAATGGATGTTAGGAAATGTTGCTTCACAGAAAGGATTATCAAGCATTGGAATTGTCTGCCTAGGACAGTGGTGGAGTCACCATCCCTGGAGGTGTTTAAGCAGTGTATGGACTTGACACTTAGGGACATTGTTTAGTCCTGACTCTTTAGTGCTGGGTCAGGGATTGGACTAGATAATATTGAAGTTATCTTCCAACTAGATATATTCAGTGATCTCTTCAAGGCTGTTCATGTGAACAGCACACAAATTGTCATAATGCCATATCTGGAGCAATGGCATGGTAAAAGACACACTGCCAACTCTAGTCCCTTGCTAACTTTGTTTAAACAGCTCCCTACCTTATTCACTCAAAATATCTGCTCATGGTTAAAAAGACAAGAGACTGTGGTCCCAGGTTTTATTCTTGGTATGAACCAGTTGGTATCGATACTGCCCTGGTACTGAAGGTTGTCCTTTAAGTGTAAAGGCATTTGTGGCATCTGCAGCAAAAGCAGCACAAAGCAAAAAGTTGAACTTAAAATACATTGTAAGATGTTTCTGTCACCTTCTGTCACCTCAAGATTAAATGGCTCATTTTCCATCAGAAACCTGGTGTGGCATCTTCTTCAGCTTTCCTGAAACGAAGGATGAGAGGCAGTAAAAGAGGTGAGGGATTTGTCAGAGAATATAATGGATAGAAATGCACTACATGAATGTTGTTGATAAATTCAAATCAAACATCTGTAGATGTTCAGAATCTGTAGCTTGAAACCCAGTAATTCAGTTTATTTAACAGCAAGATTTTAGTAAACTGGCATGATTTGAGCCCTAGAAAAATACTTTAAAGTTTATCTTAAATTATTTTACCTTTCATATATTTCAAGGTTTTGGTGGGTTTTTTTGTCATCCCTAAATTTCCAATATTTTTGTGAATAGGGATTTTTTAAAAAATTAGCTTATTTTATTAAATAATCTTTTAAAGAGGACAGACTTAAGCTTCAGCAGCTTGTCTTTTTAAGAAAAAATTTATGGAGACAGAGTAGTAGACTGGTGCATGTGCCTGAAATTAAAAGCCAGTTACCTCAGCTATCAGTGAGACAGCAATTTCCCAAGAAAGGGAAAGCTGTGTTGGTGTTGTTACATCTCTTTAAGTCCAAACCACAGAGTTCCAATGAAATGAAAGTTAAATTTTACTCTGAGTCACATAGTTGACAAAATTTAAGTGCATGAGACTTTTTACAGATCAGACAAATACCTGAGAGGGAAGTGGAAGCAAATGTCCTAGTTCAGCCTCAGTTATTTTGTATAAGGCAGTAGTGGGACATGTGGAGTGGCTTGGATATCTGACTTTCAGTCCCAAGGTCAGACAGTTTGCTCATTTTGGTGAACATTTCTGCTGAGTAGATGTTTATTTTGTACTTAATTGTATTGACATACATGTCATGATATTTGCACTTGGCTGTAATTATATGTGATGGTCTTTATGCTATAAGTGCTGCAGGAACTAGAGATGGGAGCAATGAATGACCCAGTTATGTTGTGTGGTAACATAAACTAGGTTTGCTAAAGGGGTTGTGAAAAGAAAAAAAACAAGGTGGACTTCTGTCATGGTAGGCCTGATAGGTCAAAATAGGCTTATATATGTCCTGGCTCACCCAGACATGTTTTTCTGCTCTCCCTGCTGTTGTGGGGAGAAGTAACTGTGGGAAAGAGGACAAAGAAACTGGAGCCACTTGAGTCTGAGAGACTATGGCTTGCCCATACTTGTTTTGCTCCTGTTTACATCCTGTGATAAGCACTTGGCTTTTGTCTGCATATTTTTTTTCCCAAACTGTGGTAAAGTAAGCCTACAGCTCCACCTAATACGGTCAAGCTTGTCTAACTACCATTCTGATTGGCTATTCTGTGTCGAAAGGCCCATTAGACTTGGACTGGTTTGACAAAAGGAGACGAGCAGGTAACATAACGTGCTCTGCTGTAGTATTTGTGCTTCTGCCTGCTGCTGCTGCCATACTTTATAACATTATGTTCTGCTAAGCTATAAGTCAGCTCTGCTGAACAGTCTGGAAACTGCCTGCTTCAGGTTTACCTGGAACAGGCTTTAAATGCCTCCACACAATTGGCCTGCATAGCCAGTGTGACATCAGTGCCAGGATTGCACATCGCAAGAAATCCTGCCTACACCAGAAAGTCTCCTGCCAAGATGGGAGGAGGTACACAGGTCATCCAGAGAAATGAGGACCAGGTCAGAGATCATCTGCCCCTTTCCCCAGCATCCTGTAAAGTCTGGGAAGAATCAGAAGCCTCAGAAGCAAACAAGACAATTGACAGAATTCCCTGAAATCATCTGGGTACTGTCTGAAGGCGTAGCTAGCCCCATGAGTTGGGAAATAATATTTTGTGAGTAAATACTTAAAGCTTCTAGTAATTTACCAATTGCTTTCTCCCATAAGCAGTCCATCTAGTGGACAACTGGTATACTGACCACAAGAACCTTCTCTTCCAGTTCAATTAATGTTTATACATATATTTTTGCTAGGTGATCTTTCTAGATCTAGTTATTAATTTATGTAATACATTCCATGACCATTGCAGAAGAACCTGATCATTATTAAAATTTGTGGTGAGAGGTCTGAATGGCAAAATTAAGAAACAATATTAATTTTGAAAAAAAAAAATCTTACATCAATTAATTTCCCTCTGTCATAACTTCTGTCTCAAGGACAGTGAAATACTGGCACATCTTTCTGTATTGTGATTAGATTAACACAGATGTGTAGAGTTTTATTTAAGTCTTACAATATTGTTTGAGTGCACACAGAGTTCAGGTCCTTTGCAAACTGCAGGTCTCCAAAGTTTTGGTTGGGTGCTTCTGAAATGGAACAGCTGGCTATTTTTACTTTTAAAGAAAAATTCTCCACTTTCTGTGAAAGTCTACAGGGACTAGTACTGCCAGAAATCATAGTCCTCAGGACTCAGGAGATCCACGTATCTCACAGCTTCTGCACCTGCTATTGGCTTTGGGGAGGTCAGTTCATTTTTCTGCAGCTTGTGTTTGCAGTCTGTAAGTCAGGTTATAACAATGCAGGACACTGTACAGTCAGCATTTTCCTGATACGCAAGTCTACTGATAATGACCACTGCCTAAAACCATACATTCATTATTCACTAATAAAAGGGAATTAAAACTCCCCTGGTGATAAGAATTGTAGAATACAATTATATTACAAGAAAGTAAAAACACAGTTGAGATCTGATATAAACAGAAGTGCCAGCATATGAGATGCTCCTGATATTGATCAATAACCATCTTTCAGTGTAATTGTTCCAGTTTGTTTACTGCTGTGTATGTGAGCTATTGATCTTCTTTTCTAGCTTCTTTATGTTCTTTGAGTTTCTAATTCATTCTTGCTTTTTCTCCTCTTAGAGAGTTTAAAGAAAAGCTTGAAAAGAATTATCAATCCAAGCCTTGAGAAAAACATTGCTTGAAGCAGCATTCACTCCCTCCCTTGGAAAAAAAGAAATAAATCAGTAGCCTTGATGACCATTCCAGCTTATCCGTGAACTGCCTTATAAGGACATGAAATTAGAATAATTTACTTGCTGTGAGAGAGGTCCAGCACAGAGAACAACTGCTCAGTACTGTTCAGGATCACTCTCTTCAGTGGGGCTGATGTAGTGGGGCTGATGCTCAGAGCTCTGTGTATTTCAGTGAGGTTTATTTCTTATCTGAACTTTGAATGAAGATGTAGAATATCTAAAAAGCTAACTCAAGGCACTTTCTGAAACCTGATCACTGGTCTGATGTACAGCACTAGTGTTTTTAAAACCCAGGCGGTTCCTTCAGGTGCACAGTAGTGAGATGGGTTTGGATATACTGTTGATTTTACGTTATTCAAGGACCAGGGAGACTCCTTAGCTTCCGCCCAAGTCTAACACCTCATATTTTTGTGCACAAGTGGAAAGTGATGTCCATTCATGTGCTCAGGTATCTCTTTAGATTTTATGAAATCTAGTTGATATTGTAGATGCTGAAGCATTGTGGTAATCTGAGGTTCTTCTTAACAGGTGGGAAGACACTCTTTTCTCTAGCTTTGGTTTGCAAATGATCTGGAGGGGAAGCACAGGGTCCATACTCACCTTTAAAATATCAGACATGCTCAGTTTAATCATCTGCAGTGCTGACACTACAATATCCAGAAATAACTTGGAATCCAGTGACTTATTCAATTTTTAGCCTCTCTGAGTATAATTTTCTTATTTGTAAAAATATTTACAAAACCAAGCCTTTACTGCAAGGGAACAATCATGCTCTGTAGTTTCACATCACAATGTAGCCCTTGCATGGAATGAGTTTACTCCTCTCTGAAGAGTTCAGTTTCCACACCTCACTTGGATCTCATTTCAGAGGAGCAAATTCTTCTTTTTGCATTCCCCACTCACAGATTCTGCTCTGGGTTTGATGTGCACTTACAGCCTTCTCAAGCTTCAGCACCTCCAGCACCATTTCTTGGTAGATAGACAGCCAAAACTGAGGGCAGCACCTGGGACTACATTTTCTTCTGTCATAGACCTGATGCAATTTATAATGACAATGATCATTCTCATAATTAAACTTGATAAACAGCTGACATCATTCTTTTGTTTGCTATGCTTTCTGGAAACATTTTTTAAAAAATCATTCAATTTTAATGGAAATGTGATGCCCTAGCAGTGACACACAAACTTTTCTGTTCTCACACTTCCATTTTTGTCTCAGCTGCATCCCCAAGTCTTGTTTTCCTGACTTCTTTGCAGGCTACTACATGAAAAGAGCAAGCCCCTTTCTTTGGTATTATCCAAGACCACCTTTGAGAAAGGAGAGTTACTCGGGGAAGCACAGTATCCGTATGAATAGTAAGGTTGTATGAAAGCAGATTTAAATTGAGAGATCCCTTGCCTGTACTGTGTGGGGTTTTCTTGTGTTCTAGCTTCATGATAGATAAGGGAAAGGAGAGGGATGTGATCCAAGTAGAAAGTGGGCTACTTGACCCCATACCTCATGATTTCACGGCAGCCACATGAAATTCATTTGCTAACAATTTCTTTGGCACATGTGAGTGACAGCACTCTAAAGAGCAGAATACATATTTAGATTTCTGAAAGGGAATTTAGGAGTCATACAATTTTGACAAGCTTGCTGATCAAATGATGAATACCCCCATCATGAGCTTTTTGCATTTATCTTCATAATTTTATCAAGACCTGATGGCAATAGCTTTAGGAGTGCCCCTTCTCCTCTCCCCACTTTCATCCCTGTCAGCAGCTATTAAAATGGCTTGTTTCCAGGTAAGAAAAATACATGTCATATAAAATATTGGTGGTTTTCTAAATGGCTTGCACATCTCATTAACTTAATATTTTTTCCATTGGTCACTTTGGATTTATTACTTTCCAACCATAATTTTTTTAATTTAATTTTGACCTGGCATTACCCTAAAATTAAATTCTGATCTACCCTCCACTTAAAATGGTCTGGGGAGGAAGCCATTTTGCATTACATTATCATCCTATCAAATTTAACTAATTTAAAGGTGACATGAATAAAATATTCATTAAAAGTACAGTAACCGTTTGTCTGTGAACTTTAGCGGTGTTCCCATTAACTTTCAGTTGACTCTCAGTTGAAAATAGCAACCTCTCTTTCTAAGTCTTTCTGGAACAACTCTGATTTACATGAAGAATGGAATCTCTCTTCTTGCTATCTTACTCATTATTTGTTAAACTTCCTTTTTTTTGCCTCTCTCTGGCTAAAACACTTTCCCTCATAATACGAAGTTCTCATTCACTGACATATTAAAGCAAAAAAAATTGTATGGTATTGCTGAGTGTCCTTTAGCAACATAAAGAAAAATATTCCTGGGGGAATTCAACCACTGTTTGAAGGATTAAATATTTTCTGTGTAGTTAACAAACTCCTCACTGGTTGCCTTGTGTTATTCTTGCATGCAGCCCTGATCTTCTCATTCAGTGATCCTCATTAGGTTACTGAAAATTATACATTCATCAACTCTCAGGCTAAGCTGTCTGTTTGCTTCACTTTGAGCTCAAGAAGATGAGAACTCTGTTAAATCTTGGACTTTAAAATTACTCAGATTTTTAAAAATCTTTCTTTTAATTATAAAAGTTGGAGAGATGCAGACAGCCTTACATTCCATGTGGAACTATTAAATAATTAGAAGAGGAGTGATGCAAAAATGGATTTGTAATCCATCACATTCACAGATTTGTATAAAGAGGTACAAGAAATGATCTTTCAGGTATACCCAAGGGTGTACTTTCTTGCATTTAAACAGGAATTACTACCATTGTAAAATGATCTATGAATCCTTTGAAACAGAATTCCTTTATACTTTAAGAAGAAAAAATTCAATATTATGACCAAGTCTTATACATATATGTAAGTCCACAACTAGGTCTTTCACTTTGTTCTGCACAAAGTTCATCCAGGCTGGGATGTTTTGCAGCTGTAATCAGTTAAGTACCACATACTGGGATTAATTCTGATATGTCCTCAGTGGGATCAGCTCAGTCATAGATGGAGCTGTGTTGATTTATCCTGGGTAAAAATCCAGCACAAGCTTGATAGGAGAATATAGGAAGAGGATATTATTTTTCAGTTATTTTTAGGTTGGTTGATTTTGGTTTTGTGGGTATTTTTTTGTGTTCTGTTTTTTAATTCTAGTGGGAAATATACATATATTTATATTAAATAATAAACAGAAATAAGCATTTTGCGAGGTGTTTTAAACTTGGAAACACTGGACATTTCAAAATGTTCTGTTCTCCACTTACAGGTGCTGCATTAAAATGGTGTGATGGAATCATAAATAACTCTTCTGCACACTCTGGTTTTGCCTTATTGATTGTGAAATGATGGGATAACTCCAGGGGCTTTTTTCCTTAGAGGTTGTTAGGTAAAGGATTTTCCTTCTTTCCAAAGTTAATAACCAAAATTGCTTGATGTCACTGGGGTGGGGATGTGGTCTGTATGACAAGTATTTGTCATTCTTCTTCTGTTTTAAAATGAGAGTACTCTGGCTTACTTTTAACTGAAATTCAATTTCATTTTCAGACCTTACCATCTGAAATTTTTATAATTAATGAAATGTTAGCTTATTTTAAAAGGCAATTAAAAAAAAAAATCTGTGTATTTTTCTATGTAATCAGAACAGAAACAGCAGTAAGTTAGTAATAGCAAAAGTAAATCTTTACATTCTGGTATCCAAGCCTTGATTCTTGCAACTGCTTAGCTGACTTGGGAGTATTGTTTCACAGTCAATTAAATATGAGTCAGCAGTGTGTCTAGGTGGCCAAAAAATCCAATGGCATCCTGGCTTGTATTACAAACATGGAGGCCAGCAGGAAGAGGAAGGGGGTCATCCCCCTGTATTCATCACCTGTAAAGTCACACCTCAAGTATTGTGTGCAGTTCTGGGCACTTCGCTACAAGAAGGACATTGAGGTGCTGGAGTGTGTCCAGAGAAGGGCAACAAGGCTTGTGGAGGGCCTGTAGCACATGACCTATGAGGAGCATCTGAGGGAGCTTGGGGACATGGTTTAGTGCTGACCATTTAGTGCTTGGCTGAGGGTTGAACTGGATGATCACTGAGGTTTCTTCCAACTGGATGTATTCTGTGAAATCAGAGAAACAGATTCCTACCTCTGCTGCCATAAGAGAAACTGAGATAGTCCCTTGCAAGTCATAATGTTCTCAGTCAGCACAGACAAATTTAGAAACAGGTCAAGATGTCTACAGGCTGGGGAAGGAGTGGCTGAAGAGCAGCCAGACAGAGAGGGAGCTGGAGGTACTGTTTGATGGGCAACTGAATGTGAGCTAGCAGTGTGCCCAGGTGGCCAAGAAGGCCAATGGCATCCTGGCCTGTATCAGGAATAGTGTGGCCAGCAGGACCAGGGAGGTCCTTCTGCCCCTGTACTCAACACTGCTCAGGCCACACTCTGAGTACTGTGTCCAGTTCTGGGCCCCTCAATTTAAGAAAGATGTTGAGGTGCTTGAACTTGTCCAGAGAAGGGCAATAAGGCTGGTGAGGGGCCTGGAGCACAAGCCCTACAAGGAGTGGCTGAGGGAGCTAGGGGTGTTCATCCTGGAGAATAGGAGGCTCATTGCTCTCTACAACTACCTGAAAGGCGGTTGTAGCCAGGCTGGGGGTTGGTCTCTTCTCCCAGGCACCCAGTGACAGAGCAAGAGGACACAGTCTCAAACTGTGCCAGGGCAGGTTTAGGCTGCACATTAGGAAGAAGTTCTACATGGAAAGAATGATTGCCCATTGGAACAGACTTCCTGGGGAGGTGGTGGTGGAGTCACCATTGCTGGAGGTGTTTAAAAGGAGGCTGGATGAGGTACTTAATGCCATGGTTTAGTTAATTAGAAGGGTTAGGTGATAGGTTGGACTCGATGATCTCAGAGGTTTTTTCCAACCCAGTTAATTCTGTGAAAGCCACTTGCTTAATATTCCTCAGTGGTAAGTGGAGTATTGACTGAAAGCACTGAAAGCACCAAAAGCACATGGCACAATGCAATGGCACAATGGATGATTATTATTAGGTGATGGATTTTAATTGTGCTGATGATTTCAGCATAGGAATACAATGATCACTGTTCACACATCACTAAGAAGTTATGGCCCAATTAGCTACTTTACATATAGTTATTTTCCTAAATAAACTGCATATTTGTTTGCCAGTTCTCTGGTTTCTGCAATATTTGATACAAAAGCAGCTGTGGAAAAGTGACAGCAATGTGTTGGCCAATAAGGCAAATGTCATATTTCAATCCAAAAACATGAGCTACTCTTTTAACTGATGGCTACTGCATATACATATTTATTTCATCTCATTATATCTCGCAGTCAAGTCCATGGACCTGTGTCTAGTTCTACCAGTGCAGTTGGTGCTGGCCTCCTTCTGTAGTGAATAAAAGATAGAGGGATTAGCTGTTCATGCCCTGACTGCAAACTGAGGAGTCTAAGATATCACAAAGTACAGTTATTAAGCTTATTTGGTCCTAGAAACCTGTTTCAGGGAAAGAGTGAGCTGAAAACTCATGCCTGTGTATTATTTTTATATTAGTTCACAATTTCTGCCAGACTCCAATGTTGCACACCAAAGTGTGTAGTGCTCAAGTGTCTTTCTGAGCAACCCTTTGCATTGTGTATACAGTGCTTGCCTTGTCAGTTTGCATAGAGGATAAGGAGACCATTGGCAAGATTGGCCAAACCTTGTTGCCCCTAAGAGCTGAATACCAGTCTTTGTATCACTTTTCTTGAGAGATAGAGGCCTGATCTTACCAGAATCTTTCACAGACTTACCAGAACTTCAAGATAATTTCAAAGCTTGAAGGTAATGTCAGTGATTTATACAATCCTCATCACACAGTCAGAGATGTCTCATATTGAAAAACCCTGAACAACAACAAAACCCACACAATATCCTGACATGAATTTAATTGTTTTGCATGTTTGATTCAATTTTTGAGGAGTCCAGTGAGTAAACAAAATCAAAATTAAAGTCAGATCAAATTCACTCAAGTCAATACAATGTTAATGAATTTATCAGATGCATGGCTTGAAAATTCCTTAGGGCCAGCAAGGCAAGCTCTGCCAATATATGCCAAAGGGTTAACAAGAGGTGCAGCAGCAATTACAGCAGGACACTGAGTGGAGTGAAAATTTTTCATACAAGCTTTTGCTTTTTGTATCTTTCTTGAACAAAAATATAAAACCCAGGAAATGAATATTTTTCATGCTATGGCAGTGAGAATTTATGGATCCAATAATTTCTCAGATGCTACTTGAAAAATGTTTCTTTATCCAAAGGTTAACTCCTTTAGGAGTACAAACCTCTAAATTTTCTCACTTGCTTTATTAGTTGGTACAACTAGATTCACCAGAGTTATAAATCTATCAGTTTTCTAGTCTATAACAGAATAATCCCTGAATTCTCACAGATATAAATGGAATTGCTAATTTTCAATAAATCTGCACTAACAGGTAATAGTGTCATGGTCCCCAGTTCCAATCATTTCTGCAATAATAAATGAGACTATAGAAGACTCACTTTTGGTCATAAAATTTACTGTTCAGGGCACAGATTTTAACCCTCGCCGTACTTAACCGATTTCCCTCTCTTTGTTGTTGTCACTGTTGCACTGCAGCCTGTATTCCCAGTGTAAGATCAGGGCCATTTTGGACCACATGTGTTATTTATAGGCTGATTTGAGGGGAAATGGAGAGTGTTTTTCTAACATATATTTTAAGCCTGACAGTATTCAGTTCAGAGGGGCAAACTCAGGCTATTTGTAAAAACCCAGGGATACATGCAATTCACCTAAAGTTTGCTGCTCTGCCCAACCCCAGGCCTGAAATCTGGCTGAGGTTACACAGGAGTGCCACACATGTTGCTGTCCTGCTGTGCTGAAGGAAATTGACTGCTGTCCCTGGAGACTTTGAAAGCTGATGCTCAAGTTGCTCCTAAAGTGAGGCACGTCTGGATCATTTGCTGGCATTTTTGGTGTTTCAGTCTGCAAAACCTGACGGCCTTTATGAGGTGCTACAAATAGAAGCTGAGTCACATGTAAAACATCATATTCTGTAGACAAATTAGCCCAGTTCAGCACAATCTAAGAATATACATTCTGAAACTTTATCTTTCAAAGGTTTGAATGTGTCATTTACTTTAAGTCACTGGGCTGTTCACAGCCATATGGCTCACTAAATATCCCTTTGTAGTTCATAAGCTCAAATACCTGCATACATCTTTGCAGAAACAAGGCCCAAAAGGGAACGTCTGGGAATGGATATAAGGGCCTGGAGAGCTGCAGTTACTTGTCCAAAATGGCTCCAAGAGTAGTATACTTATCTCTGGAGTCCCAATTCAGGGATCTGCCAACATGACTTGGGCTTACAGTGCCAGCAAAGTAACATTGAAAAATATTAAACATGTTAGAAACATGCTGAAAGAAAAAGTCATATTAACAGAAGACGTCTCTCTGACCTATATTGATTTTCAGCTTTGAGTGGAATAAACTCTCTAGACAGGCATTTAAACATATTATTGTCTTCTATTTACTCAGCAGATATACCTAACACACTTTATGAGATGAGTTCAGGAGGGAAGAAGGCAATTAAAATCTAAATCTCATGCAGTTATAGAAGATTAAAATCACCCCATATTTGTTGCATTGAGCTCTAATGCTAACACCCAAACCACAGTAGTGTCTGAACTTAGGTTTAAATCTTGAACAGCACATTCTTCCCCTGTGTGTGCTCTGTGAACTTGTATAAGCTTAACAAAGTAGATAAGCAAATTAATTTTAGGTAAGAGATGCTGTAGTTGTTCAGCAAGTGATATGTGTCAGAAGCCAACTCATGGGTTGTTTTCAGTCAGAAGAACTTCACCATGTTGAGCAGATCAAGATCTTACACTGCTTTTCCTAAGGATTTTTCAGTGTGTCAGGGTTCAGTTCAGGGTTCAAGAATAAGTTCTGCATCAAAGATAGAGCTTTTGTCGAACAAAGTTACTGGACTTTGCTAAATTATGCAGCTTTGTGTAAACCACTTCCTGCTTTGGTTTCCCTATTTGTAAGGTGTAGACATCAGTATTGGCTTCTCTGTGAAATACTTTGAGCTCTGCCGACAAAAATTCCATTAAAAGTGACAGTAATAAAAAGACAGTGACTCTCCTAAACAGGACCATGGACAGCTGATTTCACAATCACCTATTTTCAGCCTTCTGCCAGCTGGGCTTACGTGCTTTATTCCAGGAAACGGTCTGGCAGAAGAATCAATATCCCTAACATGCAAACTATCAAATATGGACTATCATATGCTAACCTGTAAAGTATCAAATGTGGACTATCACACTGTCCTGCCAGTACATTTTCACAAGCAAGGGAAATGTGAAACTTTTTCTTCATGAAATGACCTTTTGACATACTCTTGCACTTTTACCAAATCCTTCTAATACCACTCAGTTTTTGCTGAGATAACTGAGAATTGTTTGATCTTTCTGAGGTATTCCTCTAAATGTTGAATTCTGTTTTTTTACATGTCACAGATGCAGGTTAATGAGAAATAGAGGGGCCAGACTGTATGTGCTGGCACTTGTGTCAGTGTGGAGTGCTGCTGTTATTACTGTGCCTTTAGCTTCATTTGGTTCTCTAGAAGTTTCTTGAGCAACCATACATCATCATCCAAGAACACTTAATTAGAAGATATTTTATTTAACTTAGTAACAATATACCAAAAAAAAAAAAAAAAAAAAAAAAAAAAAAAAAAAAAAAAGGCACTGGAGATGCATGAAATAGATCCTGTGCTACATCAGTAGGACATATGGGAAACAGCATAACACATATGCAAGTGTGGGTACTGAATGGCATGTTCAAGAAATTACACTAGACCAAAATCTGCCCCCTTTCATGTCAATGAAGCCCCACTGTCCTAACCTCAGTTTATCTATGCTGTGACAGGTATCAGGAAGTAATCACTTTTGTGCAAAGGAAAATAAGATGTGATTAAATGGTGGAAAACTTTGCACTGAAATGCTTATAGGGGACACAGGACATTCATATGAGAATTAGAAAAGAAGGAATGCAAGGGACAGAAAACATTCTGTTATCTTCACACTCCAAAATGCAGTATATCTTCCATGCCAAAATCCTTACAGAAAATTAAAAACCAAAGGAAAAGCCAGATGACTGAATTTATTGTGGGCAATTAGCAAGGCAGGAATTACAAAATATGTAGTTATTTTATTTCCAAAAAGCCCCGCCCATAAACTATGTACAAACTAGTTAAATTTGGGTCCTAATTTAGTTGGGAAAATCATCAAAAGGATGTTTACAGGCAATTTAGTATTTTACAAAACTCAGAATATTGGAAAAAAGTTCAGCCACAAATGACTTTGCCCCACTTATAAATAGGCAGCCTGGGCCTAGGGAAAGTCTGTCTTACTCACAGCAGTGGAGTAGAATTCAGAGATAGATCCTGGCTCCTCTGTAGCAGTGCTGGAACTTCTTGGCATCTTGATAGCCATTGAGAGGCTTCCAAATCTTCCCTGACTAACAGGGTGCTGGGAAAGAGGCAGACAATCTCTGACCTGATCCTGGTTCCTCTTAGCATGGAGGTTTGCAGAGGTGCAGGCAGGGTCTCTTGCAAATGTGCAAAGAGAACAATGTCAGTGGCACTTCTCACCATGTCATGAGGCACTTAATGCTTTCTCCTGGAAAACTTCAGGCACATAAGTTTCCAGGTCACTCAAATCGAAAACATCAGGGCTAAGGTGGTCTGAAGCAGGAGGCAGAGCAGACCTCATCGTCCAAGCCAAGCAGTCCGTAGAGGCAGAATATAGAGAACAGCAGCACACACTGAGGCAGAGCAGCAAGGTAGAGGCATGGCAGAGCAGCACTAGTGCTTGCAACTTGGCTCAATTTATATTACTTGCCCAAGTGCAATGGCTCCTTTGGCCACAAAGATTCACCAATCAGAACGGTGCACCCAGAGCATACTTACCCTTATTTGGGCAAGACACTAACAAGTACCCAATAATGACCCAAGCCTTTGTTTTCCTCCCACCCTTGCTTTCCCCATCAGCAGAAGGGTGGGGCAAGCCAGGACATTTAATAGGCCTATTAGCCTTCCACCACAATGACTCTAGCAGTAAAGGAGATATAAAATGTAGCCAGATTCGGAGGGAATATAAAGATGGAATAGTCAGAAGTAAACAAACAATAAAATAGATATTCTGTTAAAAGCATTGGAAATAAGAAGTGAATGACAAAATAGATAAAATGAAAAGAGAAAAGAAAGCAATGAATGGCAAAAAAACCCCTCACAAGTTAAAGACACAGCAAATTTCTTTGTTTCAGCCACGGGTATAGAGCCTAGTGTGAAGTACTCACCTCAGGAATGATATGCTGATTCACTCTAGGAGCTATCTGAGGCATTGCAAGGGAAGGTGCTGGAGGAAAGTGTTAAGAGGAGGCAGAACATTGCCAGGCAAAGAGGCTATTTAGTTGAGTCTGGAAGAAATTTGGGAATGCAGTAGCTGAGTCAACATTTTGTATGTTGACTCAGCTACTGTATTTTACAGACTCATTACAACTAGTAAATATTTCAGAGTGCAGAGTAGAACATCTGTCTCATATTCCAGCCAGTCACTTTTCAGTATTTCATGCTTTGTTCAAAATGGTAATCCAAGCTGGAATGTAGATGCATCCTGGGTAATGCTTTCCAAGAGGAACAAATCAGCCCACCTTCTGAAAACACAGGCTGGTGTTAGTTCTTCCATTAAGGGTCTTCTAAGAAAACGTAGCTGAACTTGGTGTTGTAAAACATTTTTATGATAAGTGCACCTACTGTAAATAAGAATAATAACTTATCTCCTTGTTTGCACTCTGTGCCACCTCTGTGTTTGTGTGTGTGTATATATATATATACACATATATGTAACATATCTAATGAGATTTATTTTGTTTTGTTATTATGTTCTTGAGGTAAAACAGTGTGATTTGTAAGTTTTGGCAGTTGTGTACTTTATTGTCTATTTTTGGGGTTTTTTTTCTGGAAAACATGACATGTCTTTGTGGAATTAGGTGGGATTCCCATTACTTTTCTCATTACGGTTACACATTAAAAATTATTTCAATTAAAAGGCTGACAATTTGAATAAAATGATTTTCTGTCTAGCAGGCTTCCAAATCCTTCAGAACATCTAGAAGCTGCTCCTCAAGATAATTTCTTCATAAAAAAAAAAAAGAGAGAGAGAAATAGATACAGAAGTCTTTTCACCTTCTATCCACCTGTTAAATAAATTTGTCATTTCTACAGCCAATTCAGGAAAGGAGTTATCAGATCCTTTCCTTGGAGACCTAAGTGTAACCTTGCAGGTCTCTGGGGTCAACCTCATAGCTTCTCAGAAGAGCTCCCTGTACAATTTGATAGTCACAGCAGTCATTATCAACCAGCTTGGCATAGGCCTCTAGGGTTTTCCCATTGAGCAAGGTCTGAACTGTGCTGCCCATGCTTCCTCTCACCAATTATAAGTTCTGTACAGTTTTTTAAAAGACTGCAAAAACATATCAACATCATTCCCTTCCTTGTAATGAGGAAGCAATTTTGCCTTATTATAACTGACTAAATATGCATGGGCTGACCCAGTACCACCCCCATTCACCCTTACTCTTTCCCTCTGGAAATCATATTCCATTTTCATCGTTTCCATTTCAAATTTTTCTTCCTCCCCATCATTTCTTTGCACCCTCTCTTGATCCCATTCTTGTCCCATCTTTATCTTTCCCATGCTGAATTCTCACTCTTCATGCTCCTGCTCTCATTACAACTTCCTTTGTGTTTGATGCTCACTCCCACCCGTTTCCAATTGCCTTCCTTTTTACTTTGTGCCTTTTTATCCTCTGTAGTGGCTTAGCACCTATGCAGCGTATTTCCTGTTTAGGCTCCTGTGCATATCTTCAATTAGTTGCCAGGTGTTATTAACGTTGCTACCTGTCTCCTCCATGCTGCTTCAAGAAAAGTCACTGATGGGAGAAAGCAGAGAGAGGAGTGTCCCCAAGTGGCCATAAATATATGTTTGGCTGTGACCTTCAAGAACAGCTCTTGTACTCATTCATACCTATTGCTCTATAGCCATCTTTCCAGGAGCACCTGGTTTTGTGTACACACCACAGCTCCTCACATGTAATTCCCACCTGAATTCTTTTAAGAGCTCCAAATGTGGATCTGAGTCCTTTCCGTGTGTTTATACATAGCTCTGTCTCTGCCTGGAGACCACAATCTGAGTTGTGAGATAATTTATAGATTTGTGAAAATCACTTTTCAACCTTCTTAGTAGCATCTGTTGAGATTGTTTAGCAGAGCGTGTGGAAACTTGCTTTCTCAGCGACAAAAAGCTGCACATTCTTCATGCCTATCATGCCTGAGGGCTTGGCATGAGAATGAGGTAGGTGATGCAGAATAAGACAAGGAGACTGCTAAATGCCTCAGAAAATCTATGCCCTGAAAAGTGCCTTAGGCCTTAATGTCAAAAATAAGAGAAAATCATGGGCACATCAAACCTGTGAATCCCAGTGACCGCTAGAGGTAACTCCCAGATCGTCTCTGGTTGGTTTTGGATCATACAATTACAGAAATGAGAATAGCTTCAGAAGTTTTATCTGGGATACACTAATAGTTAAATCTGACACAGATAGCTCTGAAGGGAAATGGAAAAATAGCTCTTAAGACTGGCAAATGCTCTTAGACCATCAAGCTTTCCTAACTGCCCAAGTCCTGCACACAGGGTGTGACATAAACTCAATATCTACCTTAGATGTCAGGAACTAAGGAACTGATAGGTGTGCAGAGTGACATAGACAGGTTAAAATGCCTTAAACAGAGGCAATCCTCCAACCCTATGATAGGCTGATTGTATTTAAACCATTCCTGCCAGGTATTGTCCAATCCATGCATTACTTTGCTATGGACAGAAGCCTCTTAGTTTCAATTAACAGAACTTTATTCCACACACCCCCTACATCCCCCACCCGTATATTAAGCCCTGTGATTGTGTCCAGTGGTTCACAGACATTGCTCATCTGTTGACATTTGAAGAATACTGTTCTTCTGATGGATGAAAAATGCAACAAGCAGTCCTATGTTTATATGCAGAAAAGATCTCCTATGGTCTGTGACCTGTCTGCAAAAGGTGAGCAGGTGAACATACCAGCTCTGGGTGTGAGAGACAGGAATGTGCAGGTGGACAGTGAAGGCATCCAGATACCTCTGTAATGTGACTTCAGCCAAAGATGGAGTTGGGTGTTGCTGCAGATGGGCTGCAGAGGGAGAACAGCAGCATATTTTCTGCATGGCTCCTTATGCACAAACCCTGTCCTCAGACTTCAACAAAGCATTGGACTATATATATGCATCTTTCTTGGAAGAGTTCAGGCTGAGAAAGGGTCAGCCTGGATATTTCCCTTTATTGATCTATACTCATGTTCACACGTGCAGGGAAATTCTTTCTGTGCAAGCATGCTGAACTAATAGAGCCAGTGGAGTGAGCATCTCTTAACAGCTTCTTTATTATCATCTGTCTCTTCTTCAGATGCATTCTGGTGTGCTACACATTTAGCTCTGTCTGCTGCAGAAGTAACAAAGGTCAAATGAAGGTGAGAACACTTCATTCATAATTTTTATGAGTTATTCAGACCCACTGTATCATTACCCCTTGGAAACATATGTTTTCTGATAGCAGTTTAGAAAATATTCAGCACATCTCAACAATCTCTCATAAGTAATACAGATCAGCTGTCACACTTTGTCATGAAGCATCAGGATGTGTAGCACAGCAAATTCACTGTAGTGTGATATACTACAGCCATTTGAGATCCCATCCAGATAATTCTGTCTCTCTAAATGTAATGGTACGTGATGTGTCTTGCTGGAAACCAAAAGTGTTTTAGCACACCCGCATTTGAGTTACAATTCAAAGATTTTTAGAGAAAATACTTGATCACCCCTCTCTTACTAGCTTAAGTGTTTCTGATATGAGTATTATAAACATCACTTTTGATTAAATAGGCTTACTATTTTATTGCCCTTGGCTTAGACTGATGGAGACGAGTATTCTCCAAAATACTTGCCTAGTGCTAACAGTAGCTACACCAACCATGTTCAGATTGTCTGAAGTCAGAGTTTCTCTCAGGGAATTCCAGGGACTGTGCTACCATGCAGTAAAGTCATCTTGTGTGTACCTTTTCACTGTTCAGTTGTAAGCTGAGGAGAGGTAAGACCTCACCATCATATTCCAATCCTTGCAGAAGCACAAAGAAGGAAACGCTGTATTTCCTTGTAGGATTTTACTAGCTTTTGGACAAGAAAGCAAGAAGACAGAGCAAAATTTGAGTCTGTCCTCCTAAATTGCTGACACATACAGGGCCGGGTGGCACTTTTTGCTCAGAAGCCCACTGGCCAAATTTGGGAGTATCTCTACTTCACCTGATGCCTTTTCCTCAGATGAGACAGGGACCAGTTACTTTTGTGAGGGAACATAGCCAGTTTACTTGCCTTAAATTTAGGAACTAGTCCTGGCAGCTGGTAACTTGAACTGTAGAGTCATTTTAGATGTAATTCAAAATAATTACGTTAATTGTAACCTTTTAAGACAATCCTAAGGCTACAAGGCAGGAGAAAACCAGACTGGTTCATGCTGCCTCCACCTTAGACAAGCAGCTGCTGCTCATGTGTGCAGTGCTGCAATGCAAGCAGCATTGCATAATTTTGCCAAGCAGTCCTCTCTGGTTTGCATTGTTTTACCAAAAAAGAGTTGGCCAGAACTATATTAGCATTTATTAATTTTCCAGAGAGAATTTTCACTGTAGTGTTTTCCAACAGTTGGACTGGGACCTTAATTAATATTCTTTACACTGAGATGTCTTATTCAGGCAGTGGTGGGAAGAATTATGTTAATCTGTGGCAGTTGCTTGTTTGGATCAGAATTGAGCCATTGACCACAAAATCTCTTTAAAATCTCTGTAAAGTAGACTATTATGCAAGCTTATCAACATCTCAGATACCAGTGAAGTTGGATTGGGTGGGGCATAGAAAGCCTGCTTTCACAGCAGCTATCTCGATGAGTCCATTGCCATCCAGTCTGTTTGGAGTAAAATCAAGCCTTCATAATCTCAGGTCCTGAATATTTGTTGTGATTATTAGTAACATGTTATGAATGGTTAATAATATTTATGTATATTAATTTTTATTATTAATATTTGAAATTTTGGGGAAATTCCCTGAGGTTCTTTGGATGTTCTATTAACAAGAGGCAATTACATAAAGGTTATTTATAAACACAGACTCAAACACTTTAAACAGTTTAAACAGTTAGAACTTGTTAAACAGGGTCCTGGTAACGGGAAATTCTAACCCCGCCTATACTCACAGGCACTATAGGTACAAAGTGTCCCAGGGAGGAGGAGGAGAGATTTGCCTTGCCGCTGCTGGTGGGGCTCTACAATGCGTGCTGCAAACATGCAGCTGCTGTGAAAGAGCTGCCAATATACATCCGGTCCCAGCGAAATCAGCAGGAAAAGGAGGTACAACAGCTCTAAATCACCCTCTTAAATTTGGAAGGGTGAAACTGGCCAATAGGCATTAGCATCCATTGTTTTGGCCAATGATTTCAAAGTCCTGTGCCTAGGTGTCCACCCTAACACTTGGACAGCACAAGACACCTGACTTGGTCATGTGCCTTCAGGGTTTTCTTGGGCCAAACCCTCATTGTTTGATCACATCCTTCAACCCTCAGACCTTGCTACAGGAGGAGGAGAGAGCAGGAGTTTGAACTAATTTGGCAGTGATACACAACATGTGGGTATCACGTATTTTAGGCTTGATATCGTAAAACAAATCTGTGTGTTGAATATGGCCCAAATACCTCTTGATGGTGTCTAACTGGTCACAAACAGCCTCCAAATCTTTTCCCGCAGTGAGGCAGTCACTGTAGTGCTGTGCATACACTGGAAAACTATGTCTATAGGTGAAGTTTTCCAGACTTAAAAAACCCCACCTTGATTTAGAAAAAGTGAAAATATGAGAGTCTTGCCTCATTTAAAAACATCTGTTTGGCAAGAAGAGTTTTATTGTGGTTGCAGAGCTGACAAAAGCTTAAGGGCCAGGGCTTTGCAGTTTCCTCATGCTGTGCTCCACAATGAGGGTACTAGTCATCTGCTCCACTTGCAGACTGAACAGGTGGGCAAATGGTGATACCACACTTTTGGAATAAATTTTTTTTAATAGCTCAATGGATTTCCTTGCATATCTTGCTAATTGCACCCTCTGCAATCCTGTAAAACTAGAAGAAGCTCTTCCCTCTATTGCCCCATAATGCTGGTCTTAAACATAATTTTTTTCCCACATCTCTGTGCTGTGTTGTGCCAACTCTACAGGGCCCCACACATGCAAAGGTGATTTGCTTTATTATGAATGGATTTCTGAACCTCAGCAATCTCTTAGTTTCCCAGTCTCCTGATGAATATTACGAGATTTGCTGAGCACTGAGCCAATATATATGGTGCCATTATGGATTCTGAAGTGAGAAGAAAACCATTCTAAGCCATCCTTTGAAATGTTTAACCACCTTAGCTTTTCTACTACCACCTCATCAGTAGTAATTTGGAAACTGTAACCACAAAACAACTATCAGGCCAAGTATGTACCCAGCATATCCAAATGATCTCAAACTCCAAGTTTCTATGGATTCTAATAGCCTAATAAATGGATTTTTGGTACTGAGCTAAGTACAGTCATATATAATTGCAGTTATTCTCACATTAAGCTGCAGGGAAGTGGCAAACCCAATTAGATTAAATCCTACCATGTCTCCTTGGGATTTGCAGTAGACATTTAAGCAGAGAGACATGTCACTTCCACAGACCAATTTGCTTGTACCTGTCTGCTTAGATTTATAGTGATTTGTCCTTGGTTTTGTGTATGTTTATTTGCAGAAGCCAGCTCCAGATGCAGAAGACATTGGTGTAGCTTTGGAACATTATTTTTAATTAGCTGGGTTCAGCTTCTAGTAACATGCTTGAATTGATTCTGGGCTACTAATGGAGTGTGGAAAATAAATATCATTGCACTAGGATTTTTCTTTTCCTAGTTATAGGAAACTTCCCCTGGTTTGGCATGGAGGCTTTATTTGCCATGAGCCTTATAGCACAGGGCAGCTGGTCAAGAAAGCTGCAAGAGTTTTCATCTTGAGCCTATTTTGTTCTTCTGCCTAGACCCTCATAAGAATCATAATTGTACTGGAAATTATTACAGCAACTACAGGGAAAAGATTTATTTATTCTTTCTTCTTTCTGAATTTGAACTGGACAGGGTTTACCTGAATTGGCACTTGGCAGAAGCAAGGCATAATGCAGGTAACAAAATGTGGGTTCTGATCCCAAGGAAGTAGATTTACTTGTCTTTGCTAGATATAGTTTCTCTATTCTCCTAGACATATGTATGAAGAAACAGTAACACATTTATTTTTATCTACATTCCACACTTGTGTAAGTGACTGTATAAGAAGAAACACTATGTAGGGCTGAGAATTGGATATATAGACAGTTGCTTGTGTACTTTGTAAGAAAACATCCCTCAAAAAATACTATCTGGCTGATATATCACACAGGCGACATTTCTTCATGAAAAGGAAAAAAACAATGTGGATTGATAACAAACTTTCCACAAGACGTGAGCTGCTTACTACTGATAAATCACATAGTGAAATTCAAAGTGAGTGAGCCTAAAGTCCTGTGGTACTGAAATTCCTGCTGTAAATAGCCTTTCCTACAAAGAGTGTAAACTGTCTTTCTCTGCCTGTTCTCTCCTTGGCCAATGAAGTAGACGTGCCAGTGACTAAATTGTGTAAAAGGACTCGATGATCTCCAGAAGTCCCTTCCAACCCCTAGCATCTTGTCACTGCATGTCTATCTATGAGGCATATTTTCAGGCTTTCACCATACACAGTGATTTTTTAAAAAACCCAAGATGGTCACTAGCATTACACTAGGGAAAGGAGTGAAAAGCTCCATTCAGACCACAGTAAACTTCATTGGACACACTGAATTTACCTGCAGTGATGGGTAATACCAAAAATCTCTGAAGAAGTGGGAAAAAAGTAGGATTTGCTTGTGCAGATTGATAAGGCCCTAGAAGGGCAATCTGAGTTCACAGAGAGGAAAGAATGACAAAAGAGCTGCCATCTGCTGCTCACAGTCTGAATAGCTGTGAATGAGATTCCAGCAACATTTCCATTGAAGTTTTTGCTGAGTTTGTATGGCTTTTGTGTGTGTGTGTGTATGGGCTTCACATTGTACGTGATATGTCTGGGGCAGTGCTCTTCATGAAGTCTGAGGCACAGACTCCCATGATATGGGTAAAGGCAGAAATTAAATTGTGGGTCCAAAAAACAGCAAATAGAAATTCAGCACCTTATGGCCCTGTTCGCTCATCCAAGATGTACTGAAAATGTTTAATATCTACTGCTCCCCTCTCTCACAGAGAGCCTCCACTATGGCACTGTGTCTGAAAGAGCACAGAGTGGGGGATCTACCACTCATGTTTTCATCTGTGAGTGTTTTGTTGACAGCATCAGAACCCAGGACTCCATCACTGTATTTACAGTCCAGTGGCACAAGAAATTTATCTCTGAAATTGTAACTTACATCATGTACCATGCAAGGAGATATGATTTTGATTCTTGTCAGTACTTTTGCTTCAGACAGGCTAAGGCTAGTGCTATCTGCTCACAGCCATCTATGCTCTCAGGAGGCCATAGAAAAGGGTGTATTGTTTGGAAGACTCTCTCTAAGAATGAATGAGAGTTTTGCTCCATGTCATTTGCACATTTCTGAAGGGTTAAAAATAATTCCAGGAAGTGAGTTCTGCTTTTACTGGAGATAAACATGAACAATTTCACCTCAGAGGAGGGATGCCCTCACCTAATTTAATGCACAAACTGTTAAGTTTCTCAAATAAGAATCCACAGGCCACATGGACTCATACAGCAGTAAGCACTCAAGTGAACAGAAGCACTCACAGGCAAGATCCAGCAGGCTCACAGCACAAACTCATGGTCTTGCCAAGACTCCGGACTGGCGAGCTTTCCCATAGCACTTGCTGCAGCAAGATGAAGTTCCACAAATTTCCTGAGACCAGACACTGCTGAGTTACAAGCACATACTTGGGAATAACTTCCGTACAATTGACAAAGATTGTCCATGTAGGTATGTTAATAGAAATTGGCTATAAATGACACCGGGCCACAGCAAGAATATGTTATTTTACAAACTTGCTTATTTTCAGTTGCAAATTACTTGTAGATGCGTGATCCAAAACACATGTGAGGACTGGAAAGACTTTCCACTGACTTCAGTAGAATTGGGCAAGAGGAATATACCTTTAAGACTAGAAAGGACCAGAAGGCTATTTCCCATAGAAACCCAAACCAAAGCAAATAATTTGCATTAGACCCATAAGATACTAGCAATGCTCTACATATAACCTACTTTCTAAAACCTGTCATCTCTAATACTAATCTGTAAATGTTTATTTTACATATTTTTCAGTCCTTGGCTCTTTCCACCAACGCAGTCTCTGTGAAACACACCCATTCATTACAGGTCCATATATTTTCCCAAACTGAGTGGAAGCTGTGGCGAAATGAAAAAAACTAAGACATGAACACAAGCGATATAGAAAGTAACCCTGACAGTTACAGCCCTGCTATATGGAGGTTATAGGGACAATCATCTGCAAGAACTGACAAACTACCTTTGTTTCCTTTTTTGTCTGGTCATGTCAGTGGTTATTTAGATACCTATAACAGCAAGACGGGGAACACAATTTTGTTTTTATTTATATCTGCCTTGCAAACTATTGGGACCAGTGTGATGGCTTGGAAAACAAGTCAGAAAGTATTTATTCAATAGTCTGTTCTACTTATTATTATCACACAACAACTCCTAATTTTTCACAGTGAGACTTTTATGACTGCAGTGATTCGAACCATGTCTCTGTGCTCAGAAACCAAGCTGCTTATTTAATTAAGTACTTCTGGCTCTTTGGATTTAATAATTCTAATTAAATTGTTGTGATTATGACTTGCATTTGGATTATGCCCACAGTCTCAATTAAAACTGTGAGAGGACTTTATAAGAACATGGATGGCCAAATTGCCTTACTCAAAATGATTAGGAATGTGGGACTGGGAAGGACATGTGGGGCTCATCAAATCCATCCTTCTGGATATGTCAGGGACCATGCTGAATAAAACAAAACATGTCACTCATTTACTTCAAGTAATGATAGGTAGGGAGGGCAAAGAGTGCCACTTACAAAACATGCTCTGTTCAGGCTAGCTGCATGCAGAGATTGATACTTCCTATCCAGAAATATTTTGAAGAAAGATCTAAATTATAAGATGAACTCACAAAAACATGCTGATTTTTTTCTCCAAACAGTGTGAAGCACATTACTTTCTGTGCTGCACCAAAAGGACCTTTGGCTGTCTAATAAATTGAAAAGATGTGTGGCTGCTTCAATGCAGAACTTTTATACATTTGCATTCATAAGTTGTTCTATGATTGTGAACATTATCTTCAAATATATTAATTAAATAATTGCTAACTGTTTTGAGAATCTACCCTGAGTACAAAACTGTTGACTTAGCGTGACAATTACCAGCTGCTATCCTGCTTTGGCCACGCAGATGTTAGCTGTGTGTTTTTTTTCACGGGAAACAGTGAGTAAAATGCACTTGACATTTCCAGGAATGCCACTTCAGATTCTCGCAACTAGATATCCATTATTTTCCTTACTATGAGAGGGCCATATGCTTTATCTAAGATCTTATTATCTTTCCTGCCTTCACTGAAGAGATGGGGATGTGTGCTAATGGTTAGAAGGAGCAATGTGACTTGTCCTTAAGAAAGCAGTAGCAGAAACAAACATCCTGTCATTAGAAATATGAGTTAAAAAGTGACTGTCAGTCTGGTGTGGAGATCTGACTAGGTTGAAACATATAACTCTTCAAATCTAGCTTCTTTTTACAAACTTGTTCTTTAAAGGAATACAAGAACAATCTATTTTTCTTAGCCCTTGCTTTGGCCAGTCACGTGAAAAATAGCAACATTAGTGCAGTGGAGAGGTCAAGAGCTGTGTTTGATCAATGCACTGTTACGTATTGTTGTGTATTGATCCATCTTCAAGCACCATACTTTGTCAAATGCCTTTTGAAGAGTAAGGAGACAAAAGAGATCCCTATGCCTGGCTCTACAGGAAGGACCTCAGGTGGTACACCAATGCCCAGTGCTGATGTTGGAGAGTTACGTGTTCGCTGGGTCAGGATCCCACAATGAATCACAGCAGACCTTCCAATTAGTGATGCCAGAGGCTACTGAGCCCCTCAATTCCTGTATTTTTCTGCAGCAGTTACTAGAAACACTTCTTCAGCCACCAAAATGAGAAGTATTTCTGTTCCAGGACAGCTATGTATATTGAATGACTGTGATGCAGAAACTGCAGTTGTAGAGACTGTCCCACCTTGACTTTTCTCGTCATCTTTGTTCATGCATGAGGTGCCTTGCAGCTATTACTACTATTGCTAAAAAATAGAGCTTTGCTGATCAAGGCATCTTTCCAATGTGTAAATTTCTGGTTGAAAATGCAGTGATTTTTACAGCTAGAAGAAAGCTTTACTGATTTGGGCAATTTGCTTTAGGTGTCTCTGTTTGAGCAGGAGGGATGGACAAGGTGACCTCCAGAACTCCCCTTAACCTCAATCATTCTGTGATTTCCACTGGACTTAGAGTCCATTAAAAACATCTCTTGTTCTTTCAATGAAGTCCTAGTATACTGGTCAATAAAGAGTTTATTCTCTGTTGTTTGCTTTGATAACTCTTGCCGAAAAAGCATCTTACCATCACAAAAAAGTAATTCTCCTGGTAAGTCTAAAGGGTTAATCACAATTCAGTCAACTGTGGCCCCTTTGGGAGTTTGTGGTGATAATGGTGGTGACAATGTAATGGCATAGAAAATTTTGTACTTCCAAATGTAGACAGTTTTTCCACTTAGAAGGAAAAAGAGTCTGTATCTCTCTGATGGCCACACCTACTGCAGAAACAGTAAGAGAGAGCTGCTTTTGTGAAACCTAATTTGCATTCTTGCATTTGTTAAATGGTGGCTTAATATTTTTCCCAGGTTTTTTGTCCCAGTTCATTGTTCATCTTTATCTGTTTGACATTGCTGTCTTAAATTACCTCACAGGTTGTGTCTCCACAGGCTTGTTCAGTTTGCAGTTCTGTATTGATTCAGACATGACAGCTTTCACTGTATTGCAATCTTTTTGCACATGTCAAAATACGAAACAAAATACTGGTTTGAGCACTCTGGACCTTGTTTGAGGCTGACAGTGTGTTCAAAGGAAATAATTTTCCCCTCTGCACCAAGTATGAAGTCTTTTCAAACCCTATTTTATGTCTGTCACTAAGTTCAGCAATACTTTTTTGATAGGTATATGAACTACAAGTAGGAAGGCTGATAAAAGTCATGGCAGCACTGAAAGGAAAAGTATGATGTACAGGTACAGATTTGAAGATGTCATCTAGAAATACAGAGAATGTTTGACCCGTGAATTTTTGCATTTTGAACTTATCTTTAAATGCATACTAACTGCAGAGGTGTGCTGGAGAGAGAAGGAAGTTGACGGTCTTGACAGAGGACATCTATAGCTCTGAGGGATGAGGTTCTTTAAAGGATAAAATAGATTTTTTTTTTCCCCAAGCACTTTCCCAAGGAAAGCTTTGAATGACAGTGCTGAGAACTGTGTGGTGTGAAAACCACACAAATCTGTCTTAGAAACTGCTGTTTGCCAGGATTTCATGGCTGTTTATGTAACTTTGCCAAAAGATTGCTTAAGGTCTGGGAGTGTATAAAGCAGAATCCAGTGTATGTATTCTGTAATTCAGGAATGCTATTGCCATTTGTGTATTTACTGGTACCACCATGAAGTTTCAACATCTACAGAGAATGTTTTCCTCATATTGCGAAACCTCGTTTTGAACATTTCCTGCAGTTATGACATATTATTCAGGATTCCTACAAGGTGAATGCAGGAATAGTCATTTTATACTTTTTTGTATATAGGTGAATTCTTGGTTTAAATAAATACAGCTGCAAAACTGGCACCAACAGATACATACCAATTCCACTTATCTACTCTGACAAATTATTTCTATTATTTTTTTGTGAATACCTGTGATGTTGCTCCCCAACTTGCTGTGAGCAATGAGTAGGTCTCACTGCCAGTACACCTGCACCCCATATCTTATTTACTCTCCCTAGTATCTCATCTTTTTCCTCACTCCCCTGGTGTGTTTTCAGTAGGTCTTTTAATAGTATATACTGTGGCAAAGCTTCCTTATCCTCCCCTTAGTTTTCTTGGAAGGTTTACACAACATTAAAAGTTTGCTTTTCCCCTTCCTCAGCTTCTTCTGTATCTATAATTCTGCTTTGGAAAGTCTTTTCTGAAGCCTGAGCTCATACATCTTGCATAAGCTTCAATTCACATCCACACATCTAAAATACATTTGTTCTTATAATTTTATAGCTCCAGTTCTGCTGTACTCTTCCCTGTGACCTAAACACATGAAATTTATTCTAGCTGATATTAACCCCAGCCCGCAAACCTTGTCTCTCATCCTGTCATTTGGACAATTTCATTGTATTTTACATATTTCCTTTGCAAACTTTTGTTCTTATGTCAAACATAACCCCCTTGTCTCGAATACCACCACTATGCTTCAAATCTGTCCTATAAGACTGGCTGTCACTGCCCTACCCTGTGAAACTCTGTTAAATTTTCAAATACTTTATGCTTTTTCCATCCTGTTACTTTCTCCAGTAAGAATAATGTAATATTGTCTTGTAATATTGTCTTTGTTATATCAACTCAGTTCACTCTATGTTTATAAACTTCCTCACATGTATAACAGAGGTGGTTGTTGTATCAGCACAATTCATGTATGCACAGGAACATCTCAAATGTGGTTGAGAAATTATTTCTCGACCAGCATAGCCTAAAACGTTTTTAACATACATGTCATGGCAATATTTGAAGGTTTTTCTGAAAATTAAGCACAGAAGACTCTGCAGACTGCCATGGACATCCATAGGGGCATTTCCCCCTGATTATTATTATGTAGGGGATTAAAGTTTTTCTTGTGAGGTGATGTTCAAGATCATTTACATGCTTCCATAGACTGCTAGAATTCTTTACACCACTAGAGGACTCTGTTTTCCATCATATTAAAGCAATACACCATGATCAGTTTTTGTTGCTCTGCATTCTTTAGGCACTCTTTCAACAAAAGTATGCAAATATACTCGTTTTCAGAGCAACCAGGTAGGCTTTTGCCATTCATCGACCACAAGTGCAACCCTAGTGATAATTAATGCCCTATGGAAAATGTGGTCTGAGGTCTGCTTCATTTAAAACAAAAATAACGCATGGGAAAACCTGTCCATCTCTTTGTATGTATATTTAATGGAATATCAAAATCCTGTCTTCAGTCTGGCCTGTACAATTACTGGTTTGATTGTGGGTTTCCAAAATACTTAACTAATTAAATCAAGAAAGTCTGAGAAACTTTCAAGGTTTAATTATTTTTAAATGTTTTTGTCTGTAACTCCTACAGAAAACTTTCACATCTTGAAAGTTCCATCGAATCTGGATCCTTTCTAAAAAGATCCTGATCACTTGTCAAGATAATAGAATTGGCAATTTTGAAGGAAAGGAGCAAAACAATGCAGATTATATCTCTGTGTTGTCTTTTGGCAGACAATTGAAATAATTGTGGTGCATTTCAAACAGTTGTTTGGGTTTTTGTTTGTCTGGGTTGGGTTTTTTTCTTGCCATTGTTTTTTGCAAGAATAATAGAAATTCTTCTGTCAATCACCATGACTGGTCACCCAGCAGCTGTCTGGCCACTACCAATAATGAAAAAATATCTATCTAAGTGCAGTCAAATGAAAGCTGCCAGAGGGTATCCATCCACTGCTTTTCAGTTGCAAGACAGCCCATGATAGAGAGGTGAAGTGACTTGGTCTTTCAGGTAGGCCTTGCAGTTCAAATGAGCACAAAAATGTAGATAACTAGATGGAAAACAGCTAAAGTGCTCCACAGATTCATAAATCTTACAGGGAGGGCTTGGAATTTCCACAAAAGCTCACTGAAAACCTCCTACTAATGGCTGACTTTATTTTATAATCAAATGACACATTGGAATGTAGTACTCTTGTGAACTTTTTTTTTAATAGTGTCCTGGTAGGGCATAAACCCTACCCAAATTAGTACAAACTCCCACTCTTTCCCTTCTCCTGTAGCAAGGTCCAGAAGTGGCAGATGAGCAGGCAATGAGAAAGCCCCATGGCACATGACCAAGTCAGGTGTCTTGTGCTGTCCCTCAAGTGTTAGGGTGGGCACCTAGGCGCAGGACTTTGAATTCATTGGCCAAAACAATGGACGCTAATGCCTATTGGCCAGTTTCACCCTTCCAAAAATAGTCTATTTAAGGAAGGGTGATTAGGAGCGTTCTTATTTTTCCTGCTGCTCCCACCGGGAGTGGAAGTCTATTTGCACCTCATTCACAGCGGCCACATGTTTGCAGTGTGCATTGCAGCCTGCAGCACAGCGGCAAGGCAAACCTTTTCTCCTCCTCTCCTCAGGGCACTCTGTACAAATCACGTCTGTGAGCATAGGCAAGGTTAGGATTTCCCCCTATTATCAGGTTCCCTGTTTTCCAAGTTCTGACTGTTTAAACTTTTTTATTCTGTGTTTATAAATAATCTTTGTGTAATTGCCTCTTATCAACCGAACATCCAAAGAACTTAAGGGAATTTTCCCTGAAATTGCAAATATTAATTAATAAAAATAATATTCATAAAATATTATTAATAATTTGTAACCAGTTATTAATAATCACAATAAATNGTAGAGATGATCATCAAAAAAAAAAAAAGAGAGTAGGGTGGTAATAGCCACTGCTCTTACGAGAAGCAGATGAAGAGTGTAGAGAAACTGTTCTTTAATGGCTTTGATTAGAGGTAGTGCACTACTCTGCTTGTTTGTTTGAGGGTTGCTTAGTCTTTTACCTATAGCCTACAATTTTGGAAAACAGCTTAAAATTTATTTCAGTAGGAACAATTTTAATAGCTATTAATATGGTGTTTTGATGTGTTTCACATCAGTCAGTTCTGAAATCTATGAAAAAGGGAGAAATTGTGACACATTTTTATTCAGTTGTTATAGTTAATGATTTTTATAAGCTTGTCCTGAAATTACTGGAATTCAGTGATTAACTGTGATTTTGTACAGAACAATGTCACAAGGGAAAAAAAAAACCAAACCAAATAAACCCTCTCCAAGGTTCAATTTTGACTGTTGAAAGCACTGAAGTTTGTATGATTTCAGTTTTAGAGGTAGAGTACAAGCATTATAGCCCATGCTATACCATTTTCTTGATGATAACTTGTGTCTGTGCAGTTTCTTCCACTGGAGAATTTTTTAAAATATTTTGATACTTTTTAAAATATTTTGATACTTTCTACACACCTTCAAAATTTTGGCAAGTCCTATAGCTAATTGTACTTCTGAAGTATGCATTTACAGAGTTATCTGAAATTAATGGAATTCCAATGAGCAAGGGAATTGCTTCCATTATACTTCCTCATTCTAGCTGAGGGTGTAGCCTAGGATGGTTTTTTTCTGTCATGTAAAATGGGTGATTACACTGACAGTCACCAGGACCATGATCCCAGGGCAACTCAATGCCAGGCAAACACTATAATTGTACATGCTATTAATCTTGTCTACTGTTTGATACTCTACAAACCTCCTCTTACTGCTCTAAGCTCCTGGATAATGCCAATGTTAGCATGCTATTTTGAGGTTACCTCTTTGTTTCCAGTACTTCGGTGCCATTTACAAAAGCTTTTTCCACTTTGACATTGCAGAACCATGCCTCTCTTTCTCATTGTGTTAAATTTGTTCGGTGTGTTAGACCTCTCATTGTCTGGCAAACCTCTGTCAGACTGCTTCTGCTGGAGAAATATCTGACATTTCAAAATTTGTTTTAAACGTGTTTTAATTATTGTCTGTATAAGATTAACTTCACTCTAGTTTGAAATATTCAAACACATTATTTCCACCATGAAGGTATCTTGTATTATATTCTAATTGTGACAGATTAAAGCATTCAACCAACAGTAGGGCAGTAATTCTGCCCTTAATATCACGCAGGAGTCTCGTTCTAGTTTAGGTGCATTAGTGATGGTGTACCAACATAGGTAAAATTCTTCATAAAAAAACATAGCTAACCAGAAACATTGGATCCATATTGCAAAGAACAAACTGTGATGCATGACACAAAGACAACAGAGTGATTGAAAAGATGGAGCAAGACAGAGGCTTTCGTGTAGCAATAGGCAACAGAACTCCGACTGCATTGTTGAATATCTGTGTCTTGGTGGGGGCTTTCAGGTACCAGTAATGTGGTGCAGCTGATGCTTCCTTGGCTGCTTTACAATTTAGAATTAAAGACTGAATGATTAAAATACCCTTGAGGTGCCAGACTGAGTGTTACAAGTACTCTGAACCAACCTTACAAGGATGAAAACAAAACCAGATGTGAATGCAGGCTGACTGTGAAGAGCAGTGAGAACTTCACCACGGCAATTTTAAGCTAAAGAAGGCATTCATAGCCATATCTGCTACTTTCAAGCATAACTGAAAATGTAGCTACTGCAAATATAGCTATCATACAGAAATTCTGGGATTTAATTTTTGATGCTTAATTCTACTTGGTAACTTGAAGTATTTTTTAACTGGTTTGCTAAAGGGTTTTTGGTTTTTAAAAAAAAATTTTGGTGTGGTACTAGTATTTTCACAGAGATGCAGCAGCAGCTGACTTTTTTGCAACTTCATTTTTGTCCAGGAGGAAAGTTTTTCAGTTGCTATTGGCCCCTAATTATAGAGTGGGATACCTAGGGAGTAATTTCTGAGACAATTTAATAAAAAGACGGTGGAAATGAGCCACCAATATGCTGCTGTACTGGGGAAATCTGAGATGCATGATTCAGCACCCATCAGTTGCAGAGTGTGCCATGAGATCCCTCTTTCCCCTAAATGAAGGAATTCTGAGGTGCCTGGTAGCAGCTGCCTTATGTTATCAATTAAAATCAGAACACTGGCTGCGAAGAAAATGTTTCCTGCATCATTATGTAGTCCTCATCTTGTTATATTAAATGGCTTTAGGAGTGTGCTGTCAGTGTGAGTGTGAGAATGAACTTAGCCAAGAAACAGTACAGATTTAAACAGCAGTCAAGCAGTAAATCCAAGCTGACCACCTTCACAAATTTACACATGATGTGGAAATACTAAAGATTTTCTTATGCCCTACATCAGACAGGTTGTCTTTCTCCTTTAAAAAGGATTGGAAAGTGGTTTGCAACACTGAACCTTTTGTTCTTTGAGAGTCAGCATGATTTCAGTGTGGGTTCTCAGCTTGGACATGGCGTTGTGCTTCAGTATGTGGGCTTGCATGTGTCAGTGCTGTGCTCCTTTGCTGTGGCTTTGTAAGTTACAGTAAGACTGTGTCTTACTGCACCCACAGATACATTGCTATTACTAACATCCCATCACCTGGTGTAGGGAATGAAAGAGCTTCTTAAGTTGTCATCTTTCATTCTTTGCCTTTGCAAATACCACGTGCTAGGAACAATTCATGCATGATTCAGACTTCACTCCTGTCCCAGTTTTACTTCCCTGACCATTATTTATGCCATATTTTTTCAATCCTCCACCTTCAATCACTTTCCCAGTGCTGTTAGTTGGGTTGGTTTAATGTAGGCATGAAAGTAATTGATGCTGTACTAAATATGACATCACGGTATTTCCAGAATCACAACAGTTGCTTTCTTAAAAATTACAGTGGCTTTGCATTCAGTAATGACTGAAACTGCACTACTTATACCACTCAGAATCAAACTGACAGAGAGAGAATAATATTTGCATTATATGTTAACTGTCTCTATATGTCATTGCTGTAGAAATGAAACAAAACATCGTAGAGCAGTTCAAAGCTATTAAAGTATAAAGGTCCTCACTCAGCTTTCTAAACATACCACTATGTTTATCTTCTCTCTAACATAAATCAGCTCTGGCTTGCAGAGCTGTGCTAGGTGAGGAATGTCTCTTAACAGAGACTCTTGCAGTCCTAACATGTTTATTCAACATGAAAAAAGAAATCCAAAACTCCTTGCATTTCTATGCCTAAGAATCATATCCTTCACATAGTTTCCCTATCTTAGCTGAGCAATTCATAAACATTAATTTCTCTTCCCTACACTATCACAATATAGAAAAAAACATTCTGCCTTGAGAGGGTAAGTCTGTGAATTAAGAACCTTGCCTGTGTTACCCAGTATATCTGTAGTTGTGTAAAGTTCAACAACGTATTGGCTGGTACTTTTTACTTATGGGGATAATTAAGAGCTTAGGAGGAACATTTTCCACTTTATGGGCAACTGTGATGTTTACTTTCTCTTGCCTTCTCACATTGAACCCCTTATTAATCATGTAGTGTGATGCTGCTTCTTGTGCCATGCACACACTTTCCAGTAGCATGGGTGACAGTGGTAGGAGAGAAGGTGAGTGCAATGGTATGGCAGGACTTATATTCAAAAAATATAATTTATTAATTTTGATATCTAGAAATCTCACCACCATACTTAATTTTAACAGGTTCTGTGCATGGTCATGAAAAATATTACACAGAGAAAAAAAAAACCTCATCTAGAATACTTAAGAAATAACTAGCAAAATACAAACATTAAACTATTAGAACTGGAAAAGAGGTCCTTGCAGTCAATTATACCACTTTCTGTAATGGATGGGGTACTTAATTGATGCAAGATGGTATTTTTTCTAAATTAATATTGTTTATTAATTTTGGTATTCAAAACTCTCACCACTCCTGACCACTAATTCTAATAATAACTGGTTCTTTACACAGTCATGTCAGCTATATGGACAGAGGAATCGAGTGCAGCCTCAGCAACTTTGCAGATGATACCAAGCTGTGTGGCACAGTCGACTTGCTAGAAGGCAGGGATGCTATCCAGAGAGACCTGGACAGGCTGGAGAAGTGGGCCCAGGCCAACCTCATGAAATTCAACAAGACCAAGTGTAAGGTCCTGCACCTGGGTCAGCACAATCCCAAGCACAAATACAGGCTGGGTGGCGAGTGGCTGGAAAGCAGTCCTGAGGAAAAGGACCTGGGGGTCTGGGTAGATGAAAAGCTCAACATGAGCTGGCAGTGTGTGTGCAGCCCAGACAGCAACTGTGCCCTGGGCTGCATTAAGAGAAGCATTGCCAGCAGGGCAAGGGAGGTGATTCTCCCCCTCTACTCTGCTCTCATCAGACCACACCTGGAGTACTGTGTACAGTTCTGGAGCCCCCAACAGAGAAGGACATGGAACTGTTGGAGTGAGTTGAGAGGAGGGCCACAAAGATGATCAGAGTGCTGGAGAACCTCTGCTATGAGGACAGGCTACGAGAGTTGGGACTTTTCAGCCTGGAGAAGAGAAGGCTTCGAGGAGACCTTATAGCAGCCTTCCAGTATCTGAAAGGGGCCTACAGGAAGGCTGTGGAGGGACTATTGATAAGGTCTTATAATGACAGGATGAGGGGTAATGAGCTTAAACTGGTAGAGGGGAGATTTAAACAGGATGTTAGGAGGAAGTTCTTTACAGTGAGGGTGGCGATACACTAGAGAAGGTTGTCCAGGGAGGTTATGGGTGCTCTCTCCCTGGGGGTGTTCAAGACTAGGTTGGATGAGGTTTTGAGTGACCTGTTTTAGTGGGAGGTGTCCCTGCCTATGGCGGGGGTTTGGAACTGGATGATCTTTGATGTTCCTTCCAACCTAAACCTTTCTATGATTCTATGATAAACTAGATCTAGAACAAATAACTAGTAATAATATAACATTAACTCAACTGAACTGGAAGAGGCGATTCTTGTGGTCAATATACCACTTGCCCACTAGATGGGCCCAGGAAGCTCCTTCCTGCACATGGCAGAAAGCAATCAGTGAATTACTAGAGGTTTTAAATATTTACTCACAAAATATTAATTCCTGACTCGAGGGGCTAGCTACAGCTGTTTGGGTACTATTTGGGTACAGTACCCAAATGCTTTCGGGGGATGCTGTTGACGTCTTGTTGGCCGCTGAGACTTCTGATTCTTCCCAGGCTTCACAGGCTGCTGGGGAATGGGAGCAGATGATCTCTGACCTGGTCCCGGTCCTGGATGATCTGTGTGTCACTTCCAGGACTTCCCATCTTGGCAGGAGAATTTCAGGTGTAGGCAGGATGTCTTGCCATGTGCAGTCTTAGCACAATGTCACACTGGCTATGCAGACTGATTGCATGGAGGCATTTAGATCCTGTTCTTCCTAAACTCAAGGCAGGCAGTTTCCAGGCAAACAAACTAATCCAAAATACAGGGTTTGTTATTCAGCACAGCTAACTTATAGCTTGGCAAAGCATAATACTATAGAAGCCAATGGCAGCAGGCAGCATCAGGCAAGCAAGCATGGATACAACAGCAGAGCACGTTGTGTTACCTGCTCAACTCTTTTTATCAATACAGCCTGAGACTAATGTGCCCTTAGACACAGAATAGCCAGTCAGAATGGCAATTAGCCAAGCTTGACCATATTAGGTGAAACCATAGGCTTGCTTTACCCAAATTTTGGAAAGACATAGGCCTTGCACAAGGCAGGCATAAGCCTTGTTTACCACAGGATGTAAACAGGAGCAAAACAAGTCTGGGCAAGCCTGGGTCCTTAGACTCAATGCATACACATTCTTTGTCCTCCTTACCACAGTTGCTTCTTCCCACAACAGAAGGATAGTGAGCAGAAAAATATGTCTGAGCAAGCCAGGACATGTATACGCCCATTTTGGCCTATCAGGCCTACCACAACACTAGCCCACTAGAGGGACTCCAGAGGCTCCTTTCAGCTTAAGGCAGAAGGCACTTTGAATTAGTTACAGAATTTCTTATAGAGAGGCTTTTGACTATTTACTCACAAAAATATATCTCTCGATTCCCAGAGCTAAATTATAGTTTCTAGACAGTATCCAAACATTGAAGGGAATTTTGTTGGTGTCTTATTAACTGTTGAAGACTTCTGGAGCTTCCCACCTGGATAGCAGGATGCTGGGGAGGGTTCAGACGATCTCTGACCTGATCCTGGTTCCTCTTGGATGAATCTGTCCTTTCCAGAGCTCCCAGTCTTGGCAGAAGATTTGCAGGTGTACAAGCAGGCACAATGTTTTGCAAATGTTCAGGTGGGCACAATGTTGCACTGATGGGTAAATGAGCCTATCGTGTGAAAGCAGTTATTAGCAATTCCTGGTAAACTAAAGTAGTTCCAGGCATACAAGCGCAAGGCATGAGGGCTTGTTATTATGCAGCAGGCAGAGCATGGCAGGGTATGGTGGCAGAGAGCACATATGCAATGGCAGAGAGCACTGAGGCAGAGTACGTTGTGTTTACCAGCTCATCACTTTTACCAATTCAGCCCAAGATTAATGGGTCTTTGGCCACAGAGCTTACATAATCAGAATGGAAGTCTGCCAAACCTGACCATATTAGGTAAACTAGGGCTTACTATTACCTTCATTAGGAAAGACACAAGCAAGTGCATAAGCATGTGGGTACCTTGTTTACAACTTTGGAAGGAGACACAGTGGCACCAAGCCTTTGTCTTCCTTTCACACAGTTGCTTATCCCAACAGCAGAAGGGAGGAGGAGCAGGTTATGTGTCCGGATGAGCAAGGAAATGTTTTAGGCCTATTGGCCTTCCAGTGAGATTTACAGCATTGTGAGGAAAATTATCTTTAAGATCTATTCTTTTCAAATACTCCACTATGTTGGTGTGGTGGTTTAGCAGTTACCTGCCCCCCCACCCTTTGAAATAACCCAGGCTAGGACTCAATCAGCTGGAAGTTGATAAATTAAGCTTTATATTTACAGCTATGCACAATATACAAGCAGATATTTACAATGTATAACCGATATTTACAGATATAGAGAGTGAATAGGTAATACAGAAACACCACTCCCAGAGATCAAAATCCCTAAGAGGGGTTTCTAACCACTCCTACCACTTTTCCCCCTTTCCCAATCTTATCTCACCATCTGTTGATGCAGCAAATAGGTGAAGGTAGATCAGCCAAGGGGTTAGCAGTAGGAAAGAAGTTAGTGGAATCATTGAAAATCAGCTACACAAGGCAGAGAAAAGGAGCCATGCAAGGAGCAGCCGCAGCCACAGCTAAGAGAGGTCTGAAACCATCTGACTTATCTATATTTGGGTTACAACTCTTAAAACATTTTTTTTTCTTTCTCAGTAAAGCTGTGAGTGAAGCAACATCATGTGTTTACATTTCTCAGCCTATAATCTAATTTCTCACTCAGATCCTCCAATTAGTTCAAACCAGCACAGTTAGTTTACTTTTCAAGAAATAATCAGCCTCAGCACTTCAGAGAAATTCACAATCCAGAGTTTCAACCTCCACAGTTAAAGGCTACTGCTGCTTCCTGCTTTCAATAAATAAAATATTTTTAGATTTACAATCTATTTTAAACAAATTGCAAGAGGAAACCTTCAGTTTGTCGTGCTCACTTTTTTGCTTCCAGAAGTGAAGCTCGAAAGTGTGTTGGTTGTAGCTGGAAAAGTACTTAAAGGGAGACGTAAAACAAGAGTGGACACTAAGGGATGTCACTTTATGGAGAAAGTTCCGGGAAATGTTAGCAGAAAGGTCAGAAGATACAGTCTGTGGGAAGTGAGGGAAAAATCTGACAAGTTTGAACACTAAGAAAGCTTAAAATTTACAACTGCAATTCAATCTTGAAGTGTTGTTTTTAACACAATTTATTTAGGTCTCACACTCCATACTTTGACACACTCTCCTCAGGTACAATGGCCAGGGTGAATCACATCATGGCACACATTACATGCAATGATCCAAAGCAGACTTGAACAAGAATAAGAAATGGGAAGGTCTTGGGTGGAGGATATGTTAATGTGGGCAGAACAAGGAAACTTCTGTTTTACCTGTAAGTTCTGCAAAAGCAGGTTGAATATGTATCACATTTCTAAACATTGCAAAAAGGTAGGCTAAACAAGAATAGCATGGGCTGAGATGGTAAAATTTGCAGCTGAGGTGCAGAGATGGGTTTGTGTTCCCAGGTTCCTTCTAGAAATGTTATCCAGTCAGTGATTTCCCACTTTCCCTGGAGTGTAGGACAGTTTGACAACTTTGTATACAATTGATTCAAAAACCGTGGGGGGAAAGCTAGTTAATTTTAGATAAGAGCCCAGATGACATTTCAATGAATGTTGGATTATTCTGAAAGCTTTATAATAAATTCCTAAGTGGGGATGATCCTTTTTCATACACAAACTGGTAAACAATAAATCTAAAAATCTTTATTCCTTATTTTTTCCCTTTGAGACAAGCATGAAAAGAATTATAGACAAATGAACTAATACCTTTTGGTTAGTATTCTGACCAAGTTCAGTATGTCAACATCAGTGTCACCTAGCAAGTAACTCCCTTCCTTTCCATATAGATATTTTAGTGAAATGAAGCATACATTCTTGGATTACATAAGGGGGCAGTGATGTTTCATTTTTTAGAACTAGAACTACCAGCTAATAAAAACAACTGTTCTACTTAATGTGGAAGTAAAAATGTCCAAGATTTGCTATTGCAATCTTGCTTCCCCACGTTAGAATCCTACCTTCTACTTGCTACTTTATTTTCTTCAAGCACAAAAGTTCTGTCTTGAAGGAAGCATTAACATCAGTGCACTGGAGCACTTCTGCCACCTGCCTGAGACCTCTGGCTCAAAGGGCAAAGTCACATTAGTATTTCAAACTGTACATAAAAACACTAACTACCTGTTATCTGTTAGTTCTGCCGTGTGGTTTATTTGTCCTTCTGATATTACAGCTATCTTGTCAATCACATTTTGTGATTCACATTCATATTGGTCTGCCTTCCTGCTGCAATTTGGTGCAGATTAAATAAAATAAGGGATAATTAAAATAAAATGAGCATTGATGCATACTGGACAGGTTTCCATTCTAAGAACAACTTGCATTGTCGAGACATCAAATACCAGCTTTAGTGGGTTGTGTGACTTTAAGTTAGCTCACACATGCAAATAAATGGCAATACAGTTTCATTCAAAAATTGCATGCTGTACTATATTTCCATATGGGTCTTGCTGAACACAGTCCACAGGATGGAAAATACTACTGAGTAGTTTCCCTTTAAGAAATTTCTCTTCGCTGTTTACTGACTTACATTAATAGCAGCAAATAGGTGCAGCATGAGGGGTGATAAATGTGAAAGTGATGCCAGTATCTCCCATCCACAGTATGTGTTCTCCTCTGGCCTTTTACCCACCCACCACGCTGCTTCCAGACCTACTCTTGTCAATCTGAGGAGACCAGAAAATAAAACATGATCTGTAGGAGCTCTGTAGTTCATTCAGATCATTATTTTGTAGTAAAGTTGCCTCCATATTTCCTGTTGCTAGTGATGTGGCCTTTATCCCTCATCCCTCCCGATGGTTTTTCATATATAAGAAACTATTGTAAGCCTCTGCCAGCCGTGCTGTGTTGCACACTTTAGACTTCTCCTTTGACTTGCATTGAAAAATTGGTCACAGTTAAACACCTTCTCTGTGTGTGCTGATATGTCTCAGTCTCTATCTGTCATTTCTGCTTCATCCTGTCAGTTGCTCTTTGTGCCTAATGCAAGGGGTATATCGTCTCTGAAGAAAGTTCTGAAATATTTGTACACAAGGCAGGGAAAAGGAGCCATGCAAGGGGCAGCCACAGCCCAGAGAGGTCTGAAACCATCTGACTTATCTATATTTGGGCTACAACTCTTAAAAATTTTTTTTTTTTCTTTCTCAGTAAAGCTGTGAGTGAAGTGACATCATGTGTTTTCATTTCTCAGCCTATAGTCTAATTTCTCACTCAAATCCTCCAGTTAGTTCAAACCAGCACAATTATGCTAACAAAGTTCATATCTGACTTTGATACATCAAGTAGTCATTTCCCTTTTCAGGGGGTCAGTGGGGTAGTGTTAAGTATTTGTGGATTGTCTGCTTTCTGGAGGTCATTTTAATTAACCCAAACAACAGCAGGTGATAATGTTTGGTCCAAAATACATATAGCAGTGGCAACACATGTGCCAGTAGCATTGATAATAGAGAAGTAGTAGACTTTATTTTATACAGAGGTATATAGAAAACTGACTGTCTTTAGGCAATCAGCCACTGCTGCACAGGTAGTGTCCAGCATAAGGCCAAATTGCAATTTGTTAGTGGGAACTTTTTAAAATATCTTCATATTTTGTCTTTTCCATTGTTTCATTGGGTTTTTTAAGCCTGATTACCTTGGTCAAACTGGTGCTCAATGGATGGGTGTCATCGCTGGAACGGGTATGACACTCGCAATTGAGTGGTAGCAAAGCCTTTTATGAGAATGGTAGTTTGTCCCTGCTGTCAAAGAATCTTGCATACACTTTCAGAAGTACATTAATGTATCTGTATAATTTTTTAGAAGTCTTGATGAATATAAATCTATTAAACAATTCTCCCCCTACCCCCTGGAGTTTCTCATTGTATAAAAACTTTCTAATCCTTGCAGACCATACAAAATTCAGATATCTTGACAACCAAAGTATTTGGTTTTTTGGAGATGCTAAAAAGGGTCATGTCTGATAATGATTTTTACATGTTAATTTTATTAAGATAGGTCAAATTCTCTATGACTCCAAATGAAGACTTACTCCAGGTTTAAAATGAGTTATTCTTATCAGTAGTTAATAAGAAGAGTATCTGAAGAATTCTGCAATTGAACCAAACCATGTCAGGAAAAAAATGGATGCATCTGAGATACTCATGATTCTACTAAATGTCTGTTCTAGCACTAAGTGCATAAGAATGCTAGTTCCCAGTGAACATGACTGATTTTGGCAATGCACACTCTACTTCTGACTTTTTGCTTGGAAAATATTCTTTTAATTATGTTCAGGTCTTTGCCCTGCTCTATTTGGAAAACCCTAGCTGTAGCTGTGCTTATGCTCATGTAACCCTTCTGGTTTGCCAAGGAATACTGATTTAACAAAGAGCACAGCTTCCACTGGTGTTCTTTAACACTATGTTTCTACACACACACCAAGTAATATCCATGATTTTGCAGAGCACAATGGCTCTGGAAACTACAGCAAATTAGATAGACTCACTGCAGCTCCCTCTGGGACTAATCTTTACTCTGCTCCTGTGAACCATTTGATTTGGTGCAGATATTTACTTTTTTTTTTTTTTTTACATTTTAAAGCAAAGGCAAAACTTACAGAAATTTTTGAGATAAACACAGACATGTATAGGGGGTGAGGAGGGAAAGAGAACAGTAGGGAAGGTGCTGCTATAGGCAGCATTCCCCTGCATTACATAAACATTGCTCATCATTGTACTGCAGCAAATACCAACTAGTTAAATAGGAGAAATTACAATAAATGTTTTAGTCCATGTACCAGATTCATATGTGCTGAATTATTCCTAACTGTGTAAGTATGTCTCAACATTTCCCATAACACAGTGGATTTTTTGTTTAGTACTCATAGAACATGTCTTATATTCTAGTACTCCCACAGTTATAATACTTTTATGGGCATATCCACACTGTCCAGAAGTGTAAGGTTAGATGATAATTAGGTCTCAGCTCATGCAAAACTAGGTTAGTCGGATTTTGTCCTATTCCTCTTCTAAAACCACCCATCTCTCACGTTCTGGCCTGGAAAGGCTGGAGGAGTTGGTATACAATGGCTGAATGATGCCGCACTCCTTGGTCTCTGTTTTTATAATAGAAGTCAGTTTGTTGCAGTTGCAAGCCTAGAGTAGAAAGTGTAGGCTGTTATCCTCAACAGCACTCCTACTGCTGCCCTTTGGTGACAACAGCAAGTTGTCTTACGTATAGTGAGAAGTAATGAGAATTCTGAAATGGTGCTATTGTGGCTAAAAATATCATCTGAAATGCAATTTGCTGGTTTGCAGTTGGATTTTTATGGTGTTTGAAAGGTTGTATATAGAATACAAAGAGCACTTTTTTTAACATTTAGAGATGTGTGATTTCTGCAGGTGATTGATTAGATCTGCAGGTGAGTACACTCCTCTTTATTCCTCATTAGCACATTGGAGAAACTGCTTTCTTGCTGAACCCAGGTACCAAACAATTCCTTGGAGTTTGACCTTGGAACTTAACATTGCAGTGGTTGTAAAGAAGTGGAGGATTCAATAGCTCTGTCTATCAGATACCTAACTCTAACTTGTTGCTGAACAATACCCTGACTTTCCCTTAGTGGGTTGTCAGAAGAAAGGGTTCAGTTGCCACTATCAGGCAGCTGTATTAGCAGAAGAAAATTCTCAGCAGTGTGAAGTGCTCAGGAATCCACACTCTTGACTTCAGAGGCACCTCTGGAATTCTTTTTATGGAGTGGAGACCAGGGAGACACAGATGTTTTCATTTGACATTGCTCAGCAAACTTGTTCCAGATCCTACCAGGAGCAGTAGTGCTGATTAAAAATGCCTATGCTTACTCCAAGGAGTTCACATTCTTTCTCTTTAGCTTACCTAGAAAATTACCACCCATTTGCTTTGTGATGCTAAACCAGCTTTGCAGTGTGCTGTTGGATGCCTTTTTGTGCATTATGCTTTAAAAATAGCAGGTAATTTGAAGCTGCTTTTAATTTAGGAATGGCATTTGCCTCTATTATGCATAAACAGTTTTTTGGTTTTGCTTTTTTGGGTGTTTATGCTCATCCCATATCATGATACCATCAGCTAGTAGATGTGATGCTTTGAATATCCACACTTAGGAGAGAGTCACTTTTCATGCTATGCAGCTATTTTTTGCTACTTCAAACAGCTTTTATACACATTCTCCAAATGCAGCAGTGAATTTTGGGAACATTTCATCACATATTTAGCACATTAGTGCTTCATTGGCTCAGTTATGCATGTTTGGATGTGTGCCTTAGACATCATATAAGCACAAGACATAAAGATTTTACTTCTACACCTCAGCACTGGTCCCTTGCCTCTTTCTGGTGCATATCCAAGGTTTTGATTTCTGGATGGAATAGTACATTTACTCTGAATGTGTTTGATTGGTTTTGTTGGACTAATATCACAGTTGTTAGCCATGTGTTTACTGTAGTGTGAACTGCATGTAAAAGGCTACAGAAAAGGACTTCCATTGCATTATAATTTTTAAAAAATAGCTTTATACTAAACTATTGCCTCTCCAAGAAATAAAGTTTTACTAGTATTTAAGTGGCTACTTCTGTAACAAAGCTGGAAGAACAACTTGCATTTTCCTGACCCCCTCCACAGCCTCCCCCTTCTCCCCGCCATAGTTCTGGTTTCTGAGGAAAAAGTCATTTTTCTAGACAGGAGGAATTTTTAATTGTTTTAAGTACAACAGAAATTTTGCTTTTAATCCCTCTACAGTTGCACATGTCAGCTCCAACAAGTGAGCTTGCAAAAGGTGGGTTGTTCAATTTATCCCACTGTTCTCTTGCAGCAAAAGGACAAATTATAGTTTTGCATCTGTAGACAACAAATTGGGTATCAGTTAAAGTATGTGTTAAACGTCAAATCTGTTTCAGAGGCAGTGCAATATTTTGTATGTTTGTGATACATGATCTATATCTGGATGAGTGCTTAATCTAAATGCATGGATAATTGGATTATGACCATAAAAATCAGAAAAGAAAATTATGACTGCAGAGAAGGCACAAATAGTTTAAATATATTACAGAGATTAAGGTGAAAGTCTACATGCAGCATACTCAATTTACTGTGGTGTATTATTCTGTGAAGCTTCTAATGAACTTCATTAGACCACTGCAGAATATAGGAAACGCAACCAAACAGAATCACAGAAAAAAGTCCTGGAAGAATTTTCTGATTTTCAGCAATAGTTGTAGGAACTTTCCCTGAGGTAATTCCCTTTTCTAATTCCATGCCTAGATCTTTGATGAAAATTACCTGAATCATATCTGAGGTAATTTTTAATGTCCTATCTGTTAAAATATAACAATTCCATAAGCTCAGGTTAACCGCAGAAAACATTATGAATTAATTAAAAACGTCTATCTAGTTGTAGCCAAGTAAGAACTGCCAGAGTTTATCTGGGCCTGTAATTCAGTTGGAGCACAGCCCATCAGAGACAAGTGAAGCAGCTTGGGCATTTAAATAGGCGTTGTCCGTTTCATGCAAGGAGATATTGCCTTCTGTCTTGGTAGGTCATAAATCCTGCCCAAATTAGTTCAAACCCCTGCACTTCCCCCTCCTCCCATAGCAAGGTCTGGGGGTTGAGGATGTAAGCAAACAATGAGGTCTGAGAAAGCCCCATGGCACATGACCAAGTCAGGTGTCTTGTGCTGCCCATCAAGCATTAGGGTGGACACCTAGGCGCAGAATTTTGAATTCATTGGCCAAAACAATGGACGCTAATGCCTATTGGCCAGTTTCACCCTTCAAAATAGTGTATTTAAGGGAGAGTGATTTAAAACCCTTGCTTATATTCCTGATGCTTCCACCAGGACCAGACGTCTATTCACACCTCATTCACAGCAGCCACGTGTTTGTAGTGTGCATTGCAGATTTGCAGCAGCAAGGCAAACCTTTCCTCCTCCTCAGGACACTCTGTACCTATTGCGTCTGTGAGTATAGGCAGGATTAGGATTTCCCCTGCTATCAGGTTCCCTGTTTACCAAGTTCTGACTGTTTAAGATCTTTGATTCTGTGTTTATAAATAACCTTTGTGTAATTGACTCTTATTGACCAAACACCCAAAGAACATCAGGGAATTTTCCTACATTTTAAATTATTAATAATAATTTTAAATAATATTAATAAAATATTAATAATTTATAACCAATTTATTAATAATCGCAACTTCTTCAGAGAAAACAAACAAGCAAACAAACAAAAAGACAGTAGGATGGCAATAGCCACTGCTCTTAGGAGGAACAAGTGAAGCACGCAGAGGAACTGCTCTTTATAGTGGCTACTTCTGTGGAACTCTGCCTTCAAAATGGCATGTAGATTTTATAGCCCATGCTGGAGCATTTTCTGTTTATGTTTCTTGATGATAACTTGTGCTTGCCTAATTTTTTATATTTTAGAATATGTTTTTTTCACATATTTTTATGGACATATTGCCTTTGAAGTCTTCAGCAAAGTAGAAAGTCATCTTTTCTTTTCTTATATTTCTGATCCCTGCACAATATAAGAATGCATAAAGAAACCCAGCAACTGTATTTATATGCAGCTTCTAAAGATGTGCCAGCTAAGAAATGAAGCTCCAATAAAATGCTGGAAAGCACCTTAGGGGTGAGTCTTCATTAACCCAGTGCTGGTTCTCCTCAATGATGGTCCAACTCAATGCTAAGACAATTTGATATGAAGTCAGCCCTGTGTCAGAGCAAGTCTATGCTGAGCCAGCTTGATGCCAAGCCAAATTTTTGTCAGTCTCAGCCAGTGCAATTATACATACCATTAACATTGTCTTTTGTTTTGCACTCTTCCTGCTCTATGCTCTTGGCTAATGCCAATGTAACCACACTATTTTGAGGTAGTCTCTTTGTTTCCAGTACTTTGGTGCCATTTACAAAAGCTTTTCCTACACTGACATTGCAGAGCCATTCAGTGATTTGGAAAACCTTTGAGACTGGCCACAGCACAGATAAAAGCCTCCACTATCAACTGGTTTTACTACACACCTTTAGTATCTTACTCCACATAGAATCATAGTATGCATTGGGTTGAAAGGGACCCTCTAAGGTCATCTTGTCCAACCCCACTGCAGTAGGCAGGGACATCTCCAGATCAGGTTGCTCACAGTCCCACCAAGTTTGACCGTGAATCTCTCCAGGGATGGGGCCTCTGCCACATCTCTGAGCAACCTGTCCCAGTATTTCACTACTCTCATTGTGAAGAACTTCCTCCTTCTGTCTAGCCTAATTCTGCCCTGCTCTAGTTTAAAATAACTCTTTAAGAGTAAGTGGAACTAGTTACTGCTAGGAATGCTACTCACAGTTCAGTGAGATATGTTGTAGTTTCTAGTCAAATACTAATGGATGGAACAATATAACTCCCTTCATCATTGTGTTTAACCTCTTTCAGTTAAAATACTCTCTGTGTTTCATCTGAGCCTTGGGACTTTAATTCGGAATAAATTGCCTGTAAAATACAGTATTTGTAGCTCACATTTGAACTGCATGTCTCGGAGGATGTTGGCATGGGCAGAGCCTGGCAAGGTAGCATTCAGAACAGAACCAGTCCTAAGGAATGCAGACGTGTGCAAGAAGCTTATGCTATGATACATTACATATGTATTGTGTGAAGCAAAGGCTCTCAAATCAGGAAAACAATTAACCGTGTGCCTAGATGCAAAAACATTCCAGAAACCAGCTGAGAGCAGGATTCCTGGAACAAGACCAAAGCTAGTGCTTTGAAATGAGTGTAAGTGCCTTAGTCCTGTGCAAGAAAAAAGTTTAATAACTGCTGTTAGATTTGTAGATTCCTGACATACTATTTATATAGTCTTCTGTAAGGTGGAAATTAGATCATCTGGCTGATAAAGATGTTTTACCACCTTCTTTTTCCTGACTCAGCATCTCCCCATCTCCAAGTGATGCACTTTTCCAACCAGCATTTTGAGGATATGCAAAGGATTTCAGATCTGTGTTGTCAAGTTCACAACAAAGTATTTAAGAGCATTCTTAAATTGGAGTCAATATTTATGAATAGATCAGTTTTGTAAGGATTTATGGAAGACGTGAAAACTGCTCACAGTCTTTAATACTTGTCTGTCTGTCTTTGGTATCATAATCAGCAGAAGAAATAACAATTCTATTTTGCAACAACTTTCCATGATTACCTCATTATTTTTTATTTTAGACTAAAACAAGACCAAGGTTATTCTTTTTAAAAATGTGACAGGAAGCTATTCGGGTTTCTGCAAATAAAAAATATCAAGTCTACTCTTATCTAGAAGGAAATTTGGCATGTACTCATGAAAATGTTAACATCTATAGCCCTCGTAAAATCTCTTTGCTTTTGAAACAGTGTTTTATGAAAACACACAGGTGAAGTTAAGCAAGCCAGTCACCTCAACAGTTAAAGGTTTCTTACATAGAACAGTTCACTAGAAGAGAAAAAATTATCTGTGGCATAGTTTGAAAATGTATGTAAAACAAATTGATTCTGTAGATCTTACAAGTAGTCCTGGTTTGTGTTTCTTCAGGTCTTCCAGTTTTCCTTTTGTGATTATTTTAATAAATATTCTGGCAGATTTTTTTAATGGCAAAGAAAAGTAAGCAAATACTGGACAATTGATCTAAAACAAATATTGAGTTGCCACCATGGGTACACACAATACGTGACTGCCCTACCTCTTCCCTTCTGACTCAAGGACTAGAAAAAAGTGGGATTTTAAAAAATCAGTTTTAAGAATTATTTCTTCACAGCAGCATATGAGATGTTACTTTTATCAATACAGATGTGTATAAGCAACTTCTTCACAGTTTTTTTAGTAACACATTATTAACTTGCAGAAAACTTAAGCTTCAGGCAAATTAGGAGAGGAGTCACAGACACTGAGAAGATGCTTCAGTTATAAAAACTGAATGTAATTCAATAGATCAAAATTAGGCATAGTTTTTTTGTATAGTCAAAAGAAAGATACATGTACTTTTGAACTCTTATTTCACAGCTTGTAAGACATGATCTTTGTCCTTGAAGAAACTGAAAGTTTCTTGTCTACCCTCTCTGCCTACACACAGCCCTGGGAATTGCATGTGAAGATCTGAGTACAGATATTGATGGTAAGAGAGGACCACAGCAAAGGTATAACAAGCTTTGTTGGAAGGGAAGCTGCAGGGAGGAGTTGAAGAGTTGAAGAGGCTTAGATTTTTTTCCACTTAGTCTCAAATAAAAAGCAGGCCAACTTTTGTGTTAGGGAAGGCGATTTATGTGAAATTAAGGTAATTCCATTTTTGACCTATGGATCGGATTTCTTAATCTGGGGTTGTGAATTGCAAAAGTATAATTTCTTTTGAAACCTAGTTAGGAAATCTCTCTTGATAACATAAAATAGCATAATATAGATTCCTGCTTTTATTATAGAAGCTGCTGTAAGGGTGACTTTGTTTCATGTAATTGCTTGGGGAACCTCTGTTCTCTTCATTTGAAGCTAATACTATGGGTGTTAATTCTAAGACTCCTCTTGGAGCCATAATCGTTTATATTATGAGATTCACTTCTAGAGTTTCCTAGCTTTTGTCTCACAGGAAAATTCATTTTAAGGCCCTGCATACAGAACTGCTGACAGTAGCACTTACTGATGACCCTCCAGCCTGGAGGCTCAGCACTTCCACAATGAACTCCCCTTTCTAGATTGTTCAAACATGCTGATAGGCACTTTGTCCCTTTCTAAAATACACCAAAGGATACAGACAGCCCAGACTTCAAATCCAAGGTAATAGGATTGATAGCTGTCCTGGTAGGGCATAAAATCCTGACAGATTAGTTCAAACCCCTGCTCTTCTCCTCCTCCTGTTGCAGGTCAGGGAGTTGATGGGTGTGAGCAGAACAATGGAGGGTTTGGCCCCAACAAAGCCCCGAGGGCTAAGTATTTAGCAACACCGAGTCAGGTGTCTTGTGCTGCCCCTCAAGTGCTGGGGTGGACACCTAGAGACAGGACTTTGAATTAATTGGCCAAAACAATGGGTGCTAGTGCCTATTGGCCAGTTTTGCTTTCAAAATAGTGTATTTAAGGGGGGTAATTTAGAGCCATTGTCTCCTTTTCCTGCTGCCTTCCACCGGGAGGTATATTCACAACTCTTTCATGGTGGCCACGTGTTTGCAGCATGTTGTGCAGCCTGCACCAGCAACCAGCGGCAAGGCAATTCTTTCCTCCTTCTCTACCAAGAAACTTTGTATCCATTGCATCAGTGAGTACCTGCTAAGATTCCATAGGTGTAGTTAGAATTTTCCTTGTTACCAGGTTCCTAATTTCTAAGTTGTGACTGTTTAACTCTCTAAACTCTTTAATTCAGTGTTTATAAATAACCTTTGTGTAATTGCTTCTTGTCAACCGAACATCCAAAGAATCTCAGTGATTTTTTCCAAATTTTAAAATATTAATAATTTTTAAAATATTATTAATAATAATTAATAACCAATCATAATAATAAAACAATAAACTTTTAAAAAACCAAAGCAAACAAAAACCAGAACTTCTCTTGTTTTCTCTCTTTTTTAGTTTGAGTTTTTTTTTAATGGCACATTACTAATTTTTGATAAACATAAATGGCAATTTCTTGCTCAAAGTAAATGTTTCAGCTTAGAAATGAGAGTTCCAGATGTGCCAGACTTGTAGGGAAGACAGAAAACTGAAATGTTTTGGGTTGATTGTTAAAAAAAATTCAAGAATGATCAAGGAAGTACATGTGGGAAGATAACAGACAAAATAAAGAGCAGACAAGGCAAAATATTGTTTACAAATAGCAACTTCTTTTGCCACTGCATAAGATCAGGGCAGCATGAGAGTGTGTAAGTTACTCTTATCTGTAAATGTTATCAGGAAAGAAACATGTGAAGAATCGTGCTGAAAAGAAGTCTTGTCTTGACATGAATGAAATAATTTGTGTAGGCTTAGTAACTGAAAGCATTTTTGGTCTCAAGTGTCAATCTTCTTTAAGAAGGTGCTGTAAAACCCTGCTGTTGCCAGTGTCCATCTCTGTTGATGCTAATTGTAGCAGTCTCAGTGATTTGATGTTACAAGTTGTGATGTTTCGGGAGTTAGTTGCCGTCCCCCAAACCCCATCCCCCTGTTTGAATTCACCCGGACTAAACTCAGTTGGCTGCAAGTTAAGGAATGAAGCTTTATATTCACAGCTGTCTACTTCACTTAGAGTTTTGCTCAGAACTATCTGTCTAATCTAAAACAATATTTACAATAATGAATATTACATGTTCAGCTCACTCTTCATTCCAACTATCTCAGATGTAGGTGATTCAAAGGCTCAGAAAACAGGAAACAGTTTGTCTCTTCACAGATGAGACAAGAACAAGGACTCCCAGGTGACATGGGGTTTGTGCTCACATACCATAGATTCTCTTGTATTGGATGCCACATAATACCTAAAACATAAAATTCTTAACAGCTTGTACTATACATGCTGAATTCAAACTCTCTCAGCTAAGGTTAGATTTTTCTGTGTCATACACTGGATTTCACCATTCTCCTGCATTACCCAGTAGAGATGACCAGGACCTTCTGCACAAACCACCCCTCGGACAGGTTTCCCTTCACCTGAAGGAGAAAATATCCAAATGGTTTTTCCTAACAGATTCTTTTCATGTACAACAGGAACTCTATCATCATCCACTGTTTGTACCAAATCTGGGCAGGTACTGCTCTTTTTACTGAACCCCTACTGTTTACCAACCAGGTTGCTTGTGCTAAATGTTTGTCCCAGTTTTTCAAAGTTTCACCCCCCACAGCTTTTAGAGTGGTTTTCAGCAAACTGTTGTAGCATTCAATCTTTCCTGAAGCTGATGCATAGTAGGGTATGTGGTAGATCCACTCAATACTGTGCTCTTTGGCCCAGCTTTCACAAGATTGTTCTTTGAAATGTGTGCCGTTGTCTGATTCAATTCTCCCTGGAGTTCCATGTCTCCACATGATTGTCCTGGACTCCCCAGATTCCTTCCTTCTCTCTCTCCCCTCCCCTGCGAGTGAATGGGAGAAGGAGAAGGCACAAAACTGCTTACCTGCCCTTGCCCTGTGGGCTTGGAATGGAGGACAGCAGAGTGCCCTTTTGGCATATTTTGAGGCTCGTGCTGCCAGCCTGTGCAGGGATTTGAGCTGCTATTGGCTGACTTTTTGCGCCCACTGCGTATTGGCAAATGAAGATCTTGTCCAAAAAGGCATAAATAGGCAAGGTAAAAGGTGCAAGTTGTTCCTGCCTGAGAGGTTCCTGCCTAAGAGGTTCCCACCTGAAAGTGCCTGCATGAAGGCTCCCTGTTTTGGGACTGTCCCAGCTCTGACTGCTCCTATCTTTTGCACGGCCCTTGGATTTTGTACTGTCCCTGCCTTTTGGACAGTCCCCCACTCTGCACTACCCTGCAGCTTTGCAGGCTCGGCAAGAACTGGGTTCCTTTTGAGAGAACTGCCAGCAGCTTATGGACCCAGCTCCTTAGGACCTTCCTAAGAGCCAGCTTTCCTGTTGTTACCTGGCTGTATCCAGATTGATGGATTGAAGCAGCTTGACTCTTCCTTGCCACTGCTGGAGGCAGAAATTTCTACAGAGCTCTGCCTCATGGTAAACACATATTTGAAATGCAAGACTTTGCCTTTTGGGTCTGTTTAGATATTATTTATAGTCAAACCAATCAAGCTGCAGAGACAATAACAGCAAGAATTCCACAAAGAGCACCATTCTTCTCAATACAGTGAGCCATTGTTCCCTTGATTCTCTCCTAAAGTCATATTGATAGCAGGGTAAAAGCTGTTTATAACTTAGCCTTTTCCATTTTCTGACTTCCTAAAGGTCTGAATTTGTCTATAGCACCTTTTGAAGATTTTTTTTCCAATTTAATCGAGACCTGTTAATATAAAAAAAATATCTGTATATAGTTGAAGGTGGGGGTTTCTGGGAATAAAATAATTCTATTTTTATCATTCCTGACTTGGCCACATTAATTCTACTGCCCTTCACAACAATGATTTGTCTCTCCAAGCCAAGAATGATACCTGCAGTAGCATGTGGAATTGGATAGGTTTCCAGCTGTCTGGTGCTTGCCTCTACCATCATTAGCACATACTGCTTGCCAGAACAAGAACGAGGTAAAGTGAAGTAGTCAATCTGCCATGCTTCACCATACTTATACTTTGTCCATCTCTCACCATATCATAAGGGCTTGATGCGCTTAGCCTGCTTAATAGCAGTACAAAAGTCACAGTCATGTATGACTTGGGTGATAGGATTCATGGATAAGTCAATTGACCTATCATGTGACCATCGGTGGTTTGCATCTCTGCCTTGATGACCCAACAAATCATGGGCCCACTGACCTAAGAACAGTTTACCTCAGTGTTTCCAATCAAGGTCAAGATCACAGTTTGTATCAACTTGAGAAATGTTGGCAGCTATATTTGCCTGATGGTTGTGTTGATGTTCATCAGTAGCGTGCTTTCAGGCATGGAAGGAATTATTATTAATTAATGTGATATGATTTTCAAAAATTAGTATTATTTATTAATTTTCACTATCCAAACTTTTCTGCCCCTGACCACTTAATATTTAACAGGTTCAATTGTAGCATTTATGGAATGATTACATAAACAATACCTAGATCTAGAAGTATCTATTAATATGCATAAACAATCAATTGTAACTTAATTAACACTGGAAGATCTCTTGCGGTCAATAGTGCTGCTTGGCCACTAAATGGAACTCAGGGCCCCTTTCTGCTTAGGGCAGAATCTAGGTAATACACAAAGCTTAGATTTACTCACAACTTCTCCCATCTTGTGGGGTTATCAATAAATCGAATGTACCCAGAACTCTTGCAGAGTTTCTGGCTGGTCTAGCCACTGGTTGCTACTGCTGGCTGTGGCTGTGACTTGATTCACCACAGGCTCCACAGGATGCTGGAGGAAGAAGAGGGGTTGCAGATGGTTTCTGACCTGTTCCTGGATTTTGACAATCTGCATGCCTCTAGACTTGGTCATCTTCAAGAGTTGCAGGCTGCTCTGGCAGGTGTAGGCAGACATCTTGCAATGTGCCTCAGCAGATGTGTATCTCACACTGTTAACTGCATGAAGGCTATTCGAGTTGCTCTTGGAAAGACAGTTCCAAGGTGGAATATAGCTTATATAGCTATATAATAATAATAAGGCATTACAGGCATAGATACAGAACACAGAATAATAGCAAAATCATGACAGAAGCATAAGTATGGCAAAGGCATGCTGTGTTATCTGTTTATCTGCTTTTAGTATCAATGCCTGAGATGTATTGGACCCTTTTGGACATTAGCATGTCCAATCAGAGTGGCAGTAAGCCAAGTCTTACCATATTTGGGTGAAAGCATAGGTTTGATTATACCATATGGGGAAAGAGCATAGGCCCAGCACAGGCATAGCATGAGGCTAGCACATGCATCTTGTTTACCAGGATTGCAAGCAGGAAAGTAGGAGAAAAACAAGTTATATAAGCCATTGCTCAGACTCTACGGCACCATTTCTTCCCCAAAACCAGAGGAAAGGCAGAAAAACATGTCTGGGCAAGCCAGCACATGTACAGACCTATTTTGACCCTTGAGGTCTACAACAACAGCATGATGCTTGTCATCTTTCTTAGCTGTTTTATGTTAAACAGCAGAAGAAGACAGTCAAAATCCTTGCTGACTTGTGGCCAAATCCTAGAAATCTTCTGCAAAGAGTGTTTTGGTTTCAGCAGTCTTCATGGAAGAGATAACTTGTCAAGATAAGATCTTTGCATGTTTATCAAGCAATGCAGTGCTGCCATTCATCTTGTCATTACTTATTTTTTTGTGGTGTCATGAGTCTGTGCATAGGCAGAATTCTTTAGTGACCTGCCTTGAACTTGATCTGAAAGGATTATGTCTGCAAGGCATTTACATACTCTCAGTATTTTCCAGGATGATGATACAGTATTAGTGAATTTATTTTAATGATATCTGCAGTAACAAGCTAGACAGATATAAATGCTCTCTGCACATGTAGATTAAATCTTGTCTGAAAGTTACACAATGCCTCTTGAGAAAAAAGTATTTAGGTGGAAAGCACATAAAATGGCTGTTCTAGCTGATCTCTTTGATTATGTTGACATTCAAGATATCCAGTATTTGAGAATATGCTATGCTATTTTCTGTGACACAATGTGGCATCCTGGCAGAGAAGAGAATACTACATTCTGCTGCAGTTTCATCAAGGCAAAGCTGATCAAAACTCATTAATGATTAATACGCAATTTGCACATTCGGTGTGCATTGTTTAGGCTGAAATGTCTCCTATTTGACTTCGACCTGATAGAATATTCTTAGGAAAAAAAAAAAGCCACCAAAAAAAAAAAAAATCAGACAACATAGCACCACTTTTTAAACCTGAAAAATTATATTGATACAGAGGACAGATCTCATGATTACATTCAGAAAGTTAAATAAAATTCTCCATGCTGTCTGTCATACACTTTCAGGTTTCATATAGACATCTTGCAGCTTCAGTGAATGATTTGATCTGATTCTCTACTCAGAAAGGAAAAGAAGGTGGACCCACAGTAGTGCAAAAGAGGCAAAATAGAAGCTTTGCAAAAATCGAGTCAAGTCTGCTTGTATTACACAGTTATAAATGTTACAGCTCATATGAGTGTCTTTTGTCCTGAAATTCTCTATGTTGGTTTCAAGTCTGGATTTACATATAATAATAAAGAATCAAAATCATTTTGTATAACCTCTCTCTCCTTGTGCATTGTTTGTATGCTTTGCATCACTCATTCAACACAGAAAAGGAAAACCATATGACAGTTTCTGTATAATTTCCTAAAATGGCTTCCTGTGCTATTTCTCCTTTGTTTGTGACAAGACTCCTTCTTTAACGTGCTGTTTGCAGAATCAGTGCTTCACTGAACTGCTAAATAGAATTTCAAGTGTACTCTGTTTAGTGTGACTCAGCAACATAGATGCCATATAGGTATTTGTGCTGTATGTGACACAGCAAGCCATCTGCAGCAGGTTGTGTCGTACCAAGCTTTAGCTAGTGCAGTACCCAGGCTTCCCAGGTCCATCCCAGCTATGCACTACAAAGAGGCATCTGCAAAGGTGAAGGGGAATATCCCCTCTATATGGCACTTTAGATATTTCAGTGACAGTGTAGGGAAAAGTGCTGTAAGATAGAAACTGCTAGTGTCGCTGCTCTTGTCTCAGGTTGGATTTTTACATCTGAGGAACTGACCTGATTTCTGTAACATGCTTAGTATGTGTCCATCCAAATAAAAAGGAGATGGAGAATATTTATAAATTCACCCTAGCAAATTTAGAAATTCTAATTCAGTAAGCATCTGAGTATTTAATTTTGTTACTTTTCTTTTCCTCAATGCCTACTTTTTTTCTTCCCCTCCTTTAAACCTCCAAAAATACTTCTAGCCATAATTTCTTTCAGGAGCTCTTCTGTTTACAGCCTATATAAATAATTTTATCTTCTTACTGTGACAGATATTTTCTTTTTCATTCTATTTAGACACCTTATATTACCTAGCTCACTGAGGTAAAAAAGAACCTTCTTCAAATGTCAAAGTCTTTGATGTACTCAGACAAGATACTATGTTATTTATTGTCATATTTCTCCTCATTTTTTATCATTGCATAAGGTTATTTTTGAAAGCTATAAAATAAGAAAAAACAGAGTATTTTGGTTGAGACCAGAAAGGCTGGTTTCTGATGAATGTTTGCATTGAAGCTACTGTGCTTGGATTGTTTTGGCATTATGAAAGAGCTAAGATTTATGTATAATACATCAGAAAGGATAAACAATGCACATTTTAAATCATATCTTGATATTGCTGAAATAAGTATGATTGTCTTATCAGAAGGACTTGCAGAACATGATTTAAAGACAGCTTGTGAATATGTTACCAAGGGGTCTGAGATGCCCCTCAAAGTTATTTGTTTAAAATTTCCAAAATTCCTTACATACCTGAATTTGTTGTTTACCAGATTTTGGCTATGCTGCTTTCTAAAATGTTATCCTCAGTCATGTTGTTTCATTTAGGAAAGGATGGACTTCGAAGGTGAGCAGGGTCTAGCCCCATCTGCTCTGAGAATGACAAAGCCAGACACGCTGTCTCCTCAAACCATATCAACTAGTTAGGTGTTTCTGCCAAAATCACTGGAAAGTGTGCTTTTCCAATAAAACAGTGCCTCTTATAAATTGGCACCTTTTTCTCATGTTCATTGAATAAAATGAAAAAAAAAACCCAAAACAATCCTTTTGTATCCACCTGAATGTTTTCATTTTGCTTGGCCATCAGAAGCCCACCACAAGTCTTTTTAGTCCCATGTAATCATTCAATCATAGAATCACAGAGTGGCTTAGGTTGGAAGTGACCTTAGAGATCATCTAATCCAGCCTCCTCACCATGGGCAGGGATGCCTCTTGAATAGACTCAAATGCTCAAGGCCTCATCCAACCTGGTCTTGAACACCCCCAGGCAGAAAGCATCCACAACCTCCTTGGGAAACCTATTGCAGAGTCTCACCATGTTTCACAATTGGCTTGATCTTAGTGGTGGCAGATAAACTTTCATGAAACATGTTGATAAATATCATTAATATCAAAGAGTCCCTCACCCCCTAGCATGAAGCTGATCAAAACAAAGAAGTTGCAGGATAGAGATTCTCAGTGATTGCTGATTCCTTCTCTTTAAAAATGCATGGATTTTGCCAATGCAGAATGAGAGAGGAGAGCAAAATCCCAACCAAACAAGTAATTGTATCTTATCTTCAGTACTGTAAACATTATTTAAAGGAGACTCCCATTTTTCACTGGCTTCAAAGCTCCTCTCTGCCTGTGTTCTCAGCAGTTAAACAGTAAATCAACTGCAGGGGCAATTTTTTTAGACTTTTGTGAGCTTAGTTGGAAGATAAGCTGCACTACCAGAAGTTGTATGTGCAGACAGGGAATGGTTTGAATTTATTTGGACTGTATTTTTGCTTTATTTCTATACATCTCACCAGTGACCTTCTCAGCGGGAGAAGCAAATGAGAACTGAGAAAAAACACGAAGGGGTTACAAGGGAAACCTTGGATGAAACAATTCTTTCTCTGCCAGTTCTTTCTTTTAGGGTAGTCAATTTGTCTTTAAAGAGGTTACTCATTTATATCAATCTATACATTTAAGTAGACACAGTGTAGCTTAGGCCTGAACTCTGAGCAGCAACTGGAAGCTTCAATTGTGCTGCTGGGAGTGATGCTGTCACTGGAGCAGCAGCACACAAATACAGAAATATATACACGTGTGTATAAAAACTGCCACAAAGTAGGACTATGCGTGTTTGATGCTTTGAAAGACAGTCTTTCCTCACTGCTGGGCACCGTTTTGTATGCTTTCACTCCTGCTCCCTCCGAGGTGCCTCAGGAGAGGCAGAGCAGGTGCTGTGGCCTGAGGCTGCTGGAACCTTCTGGAACTGGCTGGAACTGGCTGAAACCAGAGTGCCCGGAAGGGGGCAGTTCCTGTCTTCCCTCAGAGTGCAGCCAATGGTCCCACACCCTGTACAGGTACCTGATGAATGGGACAGTTTCTACTGCAAACATTTTAGGCATTGAGATCCTCTCACCATAAGGCTTCTTCCACGATTTTCCAGGGATTCTAGCACATTTAATTCCGTTAAAGTCACAAGAAAAACCTCTTGCCAGCAACTTTTGCTGAAGAGCGATATTAAACATCTCCTGGACTGTTGTATCAGGTAAGGTTGGTCTATTTGGAGCATTTGCTCAATTGAAGTGACATGGGTATTTGGAATCACGTATAAGTTTTTGTCATCCTAGTCGTTGTTGTGACTATTTATTTTTAATAATGTAAGCATATCTAGTGAATAGGCTGAGAGCATGTGTCCATGACTCTGCAGGGTTTTGTGTAAAAGTACTCCCACAGATGAAACCAAACAAAAGAGCAAAAATGTCCTCTTCCCCCTCAAAATAAACCAGAGAACCCACAAAACCCCAAACCTGCACTTGTAATGCCCCTTGTCCTGAAGTGTGATCATCTTCATCATACATAAACAAAAGGAATGTTATGTGAAGTTAGTCATGTAACAATTAAAAATCCCATTTCTTTGCTATCATTGTAAAGAAGGTGAAACTGTTGGAAATGAGATTGTTCATTCCACTGCAGGAAGAACAGCATGGGTGATAGTGATTGCTAAAGACAACCCAGGAGGTGAATACTGTGTGATAGGCGTAACATTTTGGACAAGTGAAGACAATGAAGTTCACCATGAGAAATTATGTCTAGGTTTAAGGAATCTGAATTCATAGATTAGTCCGATCTTTGTGTGCTTTGCCCAGTCTGTACCATATTTTAATATGGTACACTGTTACCTATGTAAGTTTTTTGGTGGCTTATGAAACAATTACCCACTAGAAGTAAGACTGGAGCTGGAGATGGTAGACCCATAATGGTTTCAACCCATAATCTCTCCAGTGCTGTGGGCATGATATATGTACTTAAGGGAGCACTAATACATAATAATTTTAGACAATTTTTTCTTCAGCAAACCTAGAAAAAAATGTATAGAGGATCAGAACTTTTGTGAGGTAAATGAGGGTCTCAGACCCTCAGCTCTACAGCCGCAGCAGTTTCCCACAGCAGTTTTGTCTCCTGCTCAGGATCCCTTTCCTTGCACAAGCCATCTTAGAATCTGCAGGCGGTGTAGCTGCATTTATCCTGAGCAGGCTGAATTAGCCTGTAGGGAACTATCTGGCTATTTTTGATTGAGGGAATGATGCAGCCTTACATTGCATCATAGTATTTATTTCACTGATGAATCTCTGATCTGAGCTTGAAATCATTAGCTTTCATTGACAGAACTGTTGCGTGGATGTTTCCAAAACTTCTGTTTCTCTGGGTCCAGGAATGTAGATACCATCTCTGGTATCTCAGTTTTGTTCTTCTAGGTGCTACAAAGCAGTGCTAGTGTTCTAGATACCGTTTTAATAAACTTGTCACACTCTGTGGATAATTAATGTTAGTATTATTTCTAAATGTGCTGGTTTGAACTAATTGGAGGATTTGAATGAGAAATTAAACTATAGGCTGAGAAAGGAAAACACTGATGATGCTACTTCACTTATAAGTTTACTGAAAAAAAGAAAAATTTGTTTAAGAGTTGTAACCCAAACATAAATAAGACAGAGCTGCTTGAGCTACTCTGGCTGCTGCATGTCTCTCCCTACATTCCTAGCACTATCTGAATAATTTCACTAACTTTTTTCCTGCTGCTAGTCCCCCTGGCTGATCTACCTTCACTTATCTAGTGCATAAAACAGATGGTGAGATAAGATTGGGAAGGGGGGAAGGTGGTAGGGTAGAATCCCTCTTAGGGATTCTGATCTCTGGGAGGGGTGTGGTGTTTCTGTATTACCTTTTTACTGTATATAGTTATAAGTATCTATTATATATTGTAAATATCTGCTTGCATATTGTACAAAGCTGTAAATGTAAAGCTTCATTTATTAACTTCCAGCCATCTGAGTCTAGCTTGTGTTATTTCAAAGTGTGGGGGGTGGTAACTGCCAAACCACCAGGCTAAACACACAAGTAACTCTCAATGAATGAACACTTTCTTAAAAA
>VWZI01004364.1:920114-932493 GCA_013396835.1 Psilopogon haemacephalus
AAAAAAAAAAAAAAAAAAAAAAAAAAAAAAAAAAAGTGTATTGTATTTTAGTTTGCATGACACGTTTGAGAGAGAAAAAATTACCACTGTGTATGACCCTGATTGTTACAAAACTGCCTGAAGCTATTGCCACTATTGCGTCCTACTTTTACCCACCAAAGTTCTTTTTTTCATACATGTTCTGGGTAGAGCACTGTATTTTAGGGGAACAAGATTCTTCTCCTACACAGTTTTCATGATACTGTGCAGCATAGTGATATTAATAAAACCTTTATTTTACAATACTCTTGACTCACAATAACCTAGGCATTCACTTCTGGCACTTGATTACTTTTCTAAAGTGTGTTAATTAACCAGCAATTTATATTTCTTTACCAAATAGAGTAAAAAAACCATCCCTTTTGCTGTTGGAAAAGCTGAAATGAGAGCGACCCAGTTTGCTATTTCCCTGAACTTATTTAGAAAGGGAACTGAAATTGCTGTAGGGTAAATTTTGATTTATTGCAGTATTTTATGTATCCCACTAACTTCTTCAGTTGTCTGAGCAACGCAGTGGCAAAATGATGCCTAGCCTTGGATTAATGTTCATGTTTTAAACAAGGTAAACAAAATCTTTCAAAAGATAAGTATGGCTGGTACTTAGTGCAAGCAGAACTCTGACATACTTCAGGGATTCCTCTGAATTTCTGTTCCTGGAAAGGAAATAATTGCTCTGTGTGGCAGATGCAGAGGGAATTTACTGTGTAGAAAGAAAAACAACACACTTTAATTAAGCTTCCAGTTGAAAAGAAATCTACAGGGAGTCAGGGGAACTTCTTTGCAACTGCCAGCTGTGGAATTTGAATTCTGGGCCCTTATTCACAGAAATCATTTGGGCTTTGTTGAGTTTATGTGTGTTCTTTTTCCCTCTTTTAATTAGTATCATGAATATGATACTCAGTGGTTTTAAACTGGTATAATTCCACTCTGAATTAAATGCAACAATGGCTTTCCACCTCCATGTGTTTTTCACTGACTGCCATAATAGACTGGGACAGAAAATGAGTAGTCAAGGTATAAGGCCAGTAAAATAAAAGGTTTGGGATAACTCAACTCTGTTTCTAAAGAGGCTTGTTTGGTTTATTTCCCAATTTTGGGGGGAGGGAAGTAAGTATGAAAAAATCAGGTGAGAGAAGTCTATGACATACTATCATTAACGCTTTTGCCTTTTCTTGTGGGAATTAGTTAATTACCTGCTCTGTGTAGTGGTGCCACAAAGCACACTGTATATGTCTTTTCTGTGTCCTTAAAGCTACAACTGTACAAAGAAATCAGACGGACTGGTGTCTCTGGACCCTTTTGCCATAAATACACTGATAATGCAGACTTAGCAAAGCCCCATTCAATATGGACAGGGTCTGTAGGATGTATAGGACCAAGAGCTTGATAAGCATTAGCTTCAAATACTAACAGCTGTAATGCCTCTTCATGGGGCTCCCCCCACTGCCACTGGGCCTTTTTTCGTAATAAATCATAAAGCAGTCTTGCAATAATTTAGAAGTCAGAGATATGTTTACTCCAAAACACAAGCAACCCTAGTGCATGTTGCAAATCCTTTTTTGACTGGCATTTTTATTTGATCTAGGGAGGAGAGGGTATCTCGTGGGATACATGTCATCTCTCCCTTCCACCAGATTCCCAAAAACTTCACCTCACTTGAGGGCATCTGTATTTTCTCAGGTGGGATTTTTAGTCCCAAACCTTCTAGATGTGAGATTATATTGTCCTGGGTTATATGCACTCCTTCAACATTCTCTCCACCCACAAGAACATCATCGATGTATTGATAGATGCTGATCCCTATCTCTTGCTGGACTTTTTCCAGTTCCTGTGCCAGTGCGTGGTGGGCAAAAGTAGGGGAGTGCTTAAACCCCACTGGAAGACCCGTAAACGTGAATTGTTTCCCCCCCCCAGGTAAAAGCAAAACGGTCTTGGTCCTCAGGTTGCAGTGACACCATGAAAAACATATTTTTAATGTCCACTGTTGCCATAATTGGATGGGCTTTTTCCTGGATTGTAGCTATAAGCTTGGCAATGTTTGGCACTGGAGGTGTTAATGGTCCAGTATTTTCATTGAGCCCGCGGTGATCAATAGTGAGTCTCCATGTTCCGTTGGCCTTTCGTACAGGCCAAACTGGGAAATTGAAAGCAGAATGGAATGGAACCACAATGCCCTGTTCCCTTAAATCCTCTAGCACTGGTTCTATCCCCTCTTTAGCCCCTAGAGGTATTGGATAAGGTTTGACAGTTGTAAGCTTTGAGGGGGGCATGAGGGGTGCTGCTTTCAACAGCGTTCATTACTGGAGAGCCGAGAAAACATTTTCACCCTTTGTTGTCAGTCCAGGTCCTCTCTCTTAACAGGTCAAGTCCCAGGAGGTTAATTGGAAACTCCCCCATGACCATTGACACCTTTGTGTCCTTATCTTCCCCCGGCATTTGCTAATGCCTGGGAGTGGACTCTGCTCAAAGTCTTGTAGCAATCTCTGTTTAGAAGTCACTTTTCCATAGCCAAGGGCATCCTTTGTTTTAATAGCTGAGACCTGAGCCCCTGTGTCCACTAAAAATGTGATAGGAATCTGTTTTGGCCCCACGATGACCGTAATTATTAAGTCACCCTGGCCATTTTCAGTGAGCTGATGGATATGTATCCACCCCTCACACCCTCTTCTCCCACCCCCCCCCACCACGCTCACCACGGAGAGGTGAAGGTGTCAGTTTTCCTGAAGCTGAAAAGGAGGAACGCCTTTCCCTGCATCAGATAAATCTATCAGGAGGTGTGCAGCGGGGTCACGTTTTTGACTGAACTCAGGCCAACTTTTTACAATAATTTCTAACTGAACGGTAGATAAACCGTTTATCACTTCTTTCAGGACACCCTTCTTTCATCCCACCCCCCAGCCAAATATCGATCTGGTATTCGAGGCAGCTGGCTCCGTGGGCTTGAAGGTGGGTGTGAGTGATTAATTTTCACGTGCCTCAACCCTCTAGGTTCAGACCTTTGAATTTCCTCAGGGACCCCATACTGCCTAGCATAATCTAATAATTATTTGGCCACCTCCTCCCAGGTCCATCGCTTCGAGTCAGACTGGCTCCTCCCTGGTGTTACATTTTCCCTCAGAGCAGCCTGCATCCTGAAGACAATTGGAGTATCAGCTATTTCCCTTTGAAGTGGAATACCTTTTATATTGAGAGAGTGAGGAAGACCCCTGACCAAAGGAGTCATTCGTTTTGGGTCCACCCAGAGAAAAGGGTAATTCAAAATAACGTTTTAGCTCGTGATCATATATCATTTGCAAACAGGCTGCCTTTTGCACATTTTCCATTATCTGATTCATTCCTCCCTTCAAAACTAGAGGTTCTCCTTGCTCTTTTGAATCAAAACCCCCAGCCCAGCAACCTGCTCGCTGAGTCAGACTCCAGGGCCCATTCCTATATCCTGTGGTTAGGAAAACATTAGCACCCCAATAGCTTGTGGCTTCAGCTTCAGTTAACCTAATTTGATCCTCTCCAGTTTTTGAAACACGCCACACATATTCCACCTCAGACTCCCCAGCAGAGCATGTAAACTCTTTTTGGAGTTTTGACAACTCAGTGGAAGAAAGAGTATCTCTTTGGTGGTGATAGTACGAACACCCTCCTCATCTTCATACAACATTTCCATTTTAATGAAAGGCCGCAAGTGGACGGCAGCTACCTTTGCTGCTGCCAGTTCTGCCCGATGTATATGGGGCCAGGACCTGTCTCTTTTGACTCAGACAGGGGTCCCCCCCTCAAAAAAAAAAAAAGTGCCTTTTCTCCCCTTCTAATCGTTCTCTAAGATCTGCCACTTCGTCTTTTAAAGTGGTAACGTGTTCTTGCAGTGAGTCTACCAAACCCTGCAAGGAGGAAATTATTTTTTCCTCTCGTCTGTCTTAGTCTTGCTTCTTGTTTATTGAAGCAGCTGAACAGACACCCAGGACGGCACAGATAAAAGCTTTGCCTTTTCCAGATTTGACCCTCGCTTCCTTCTGCCTGTCATGCTCTGGAAATTATTCCAGTTCTCACAAGCTTAGTCGATGCCTTGTACCAACAGGTGGGCACCGTGAGCTTCTAAAAGGGAAATAAGCCTTTCACCGGGGGCCATTTCCTTTGTTTCAAAAGGCATTTAAAGGTAATCCCTTCACAGGTAGGTCACACCAAAAAGAAAAGAGTGTACCTCAAAAATCTTCCCTACAAAAACATGCACTTTAAAAAAGCTCACTCGCAAAATACTGTCCCCCAGGTTAATACACAATAGATTCCTTAGGGGCTTATTGAGGAGGGGAAGGGCAGTCACGCTACTTCCCCCAAGAGGATACACAGCTAAAAACAAAAACTTCTCAATTTCAACAGGCTTCTGTTATGATTATTAATAACCGCTTATGAATTATTATTATTAATAAGAATAATAATAAATCAATATTACTTCTTTATTAATAATAATAATATAATTTTTGGGAAAATTCCCTGATGTTCTTTGGGTGTTCAGTCGATAAGAGGCTATTACACAAAGGTTATTAATAAACACAGAATCAAACAGTTTAACAGCTTAAACAGTCAGAACTTGGTAAACAGGGAACCTGATAACAGGGGAAATCCTAACCCTGCCTATACTCACCGATGTGATACGTACAGAGTGTCCCAAAGAGAGGAGGAGAAAAAGGTTTGGACTGCCACTGCTCTAGGCTTCAATGCACACTGCAAACACGTGGCTGCTGTGAATGATGTGCGAAGAGACTGGTCCTGGCGAGAAGCAGCAGGAAAAGAGGCAAAGGTCCTAAATCACCCTCCCTTAAGTAGATTATTTAGAAGGGTGAAACTGGCCAATAGGCATTAGTGTCCATCTTTTTGCCCAATGAATTCAAAGTTCTGCACCTAGGTGTCCACCCTAACACTTGAGAGACAGCACAAGACACCTGACTTGGTTATGTGCCACAAGGCTCTCAGACCAAACCCTCATTTTCTGCTCATTCCTGCAACTCCTGGACCTTGCTACAGGAGGAGGAGAGCAGTTGTCCAAACCAATTTAGGCAGGATTTATGCCCTACCAGGACACCTTCTTGGGGAACTACTTCTCCAAGAGGGCACACTTTACAAAAACATCTCAATTTTATTCAATTTCTTGGGGAACTGACCCTCCAAGAGGACCCACTCTACCAAAACTTCTCAATTTTATTCAACTTCTTGGAAAACTGACTCTCCAAGAGGATACACTTTAGCAAAACTTCTCTATGTCTTCTGTTAGCACAGAAGAATTCTTGGGGAGGTCACACCAAAAAAATCAGCACTTGTACCCTAAAATAGTCTTCGCCAGGAAAGCACACACATTTTGAGTTTTGGAGTACCTCCCGCACTCTCTCAACAATTCACTTCATCCGTCTCTGGCCACTTTCTTCACAGGAAAGTGTAAATATGAATCAGGCCTCTGCACTCAGAGTATGTCTCAGACACACACATACACACTTTGTGGTTCTCAGAAATGCAATAGTTTTGTGATGATACTTTCACTACATAGAATCCTGCCGACTACACCATTATGAATGTCAAGATCCAGAGGCCAGAGATCAACATGATCTCTGTCCAGAGGAGCAAGACCTGTTCTTATAGATTTCTGTGCTGTGAAATTAAGGTATAAGCAAGACCAAATATCACCACAAAACTATTTATTAAGGGATAAAGTTGGACAAAACAGAGGGAAAAAGGGAGTGAGGGGGAGAGAGAGGAGGGACAATGGAGAAATTAGGAGAAGGGGAAAAAAAGAGCAGTGGAGGGAGATGAGCAGGGATTATATTACCAACAGATGGAGACGGGGGGTGAAAGAGAGGTGTGCATGGTCCAGGGATGCTCCATAGCGTTTGCCAGGAGTCCGTCTTCTAGCTGGTGGAGTTGTTGTTCCTGAATTCTTCTCCCTGGGTTCTTCCTCCTGAGTTCTTCTTTATACAGTTTTTCTTCCTCAGGTCTTTTTTATACAGTATTTCTAGTCCCAGTCTTATCATTGTCCAGGTGCAGCTACCCAGGAATTCCTGCCGTGCATTGTCATGCCTTAGCAGGGGTCCGGCAGCAGCACTGGGGAGGGCCTCCGCCCCCTGCCTGTGCCGCTTACCTGTCCATCCCCTGAAATACACAAGTCTTTTCTCTTCGGGGTAGCTGATGAATATCCTGAAAACTATGCTAGGCAGAAATCTGGGAAAGTCACCAAAACCACAGTATTTACATCCCGGAGCATCTGCAAAGTGCTGTGTCTCTGATAATTTGCATTCAGCCAAGAGCATTGTCTGAGTTTGGGGGAAGGAGACAGCAATCCGTATCTTCGTTGATTCAAACAGGGGAGAGCCTTCAATCTCTTACAGAAGGGCTCCTCAAAGCCTTCTCTTCCCCAGGCAGAAGACCCCCAACTCTCATAGCCTGTCCTCATAGCAGAGGTGCTCCAGCCCTCTGATCATCTTCGTGGCCCTCCTCTAGACTCACCCTGACAGTTCCATGTCCTTCCTCTGTTGGGGGCTCCAGAACTATACACAGTACTCCAGGTGAGATCTAATGAGAGCAGAGTAAAGGGGGAGAATCACCTCCCTTGCCCTGCTGGCCACGCTGCTCTTAATGCAGCCCAGCACACAGTTGTTGTCTGAGCTGCAGGCACACACTGTCAGCTCATGCTGAGCTTTTTATCAACCCAGACCCCCAGGTCCTTTTCCTTAGGGCTCCTCTCTAGCCACTCGCCACCCAGCCTGTATTTGTGCTTGGCATTGTGCCAACCCAGGTGCAGAATCTTACACTTGGCCTTGTTGAATTTCATGAGGTTGGCCTGGGCCCACCTCTCCAGCCTGTCCAGGTCCCTCTGGATGCCATCCCTGCCCTCTAGCAAGTTGACTGTGCCACACAGCTTGGTGTCATCTGCAGACTTGCTGAGGGTGCACTCGATTCCCCTGTCCATGTCACTGAAAAAGATGTTCAACAGCACTGGTCCCAGCACTGACCCCTGAGGGACACCACTTATCACTGGTCTCCAGGTGGACATTGTGCCTTTGATTACTATTCTCTGCATGTGACAATCCAGTCTATTCCTTATCAGGAGAATGGTCCACCCATAAAGTCCATGTTTTTCCAGCTTAGTGACCAGGATGTCATGTGGGACAGAGTCAAACCCCTCACTCAGGTCCAGGTAGATGACATCAGTTGCCCTTCCCTTGTCCACTGTTGCTGTGGCTTCATCATAAAAAGCCACCAAATTAATCAGGCATGATTTGCCCTTGGTGAAGCCATACTGGTTACTACCAATCACCTCTGCTTTGTTTACCATTTGCCTTAGCAGAGCCTTCAGGAGGATCTGCTCCATGATCTTGCCAGGCACAGAGGTGAGGCTGACTGGTCTTTAGTTCCCAGGGTCTTCCTTTTTTCTCTTCTTGAAGATGGGTGTTATGCTTGCCCTTTTCCAGTCAGCAGGAACTTCACCAGTCTGCCATGACCTTTCAAATACGATGGACAGTGGTTTAGCAACTTCATTGGGCAGTTCCTTCATGACCCATGGGTGGATTTCATCAGGCCCCATGGACTTGTGTATGTTCAGATTCCTTACGTGCTCACGAACATGATCTCCAATTATAGTGGTCATATCTTCCTTTTCCCAGTTCTTACTTTTGCCCTCTGGGACTTGGACATTGTGGTTGGAGCCCTTGCTGTTGAAGACTAAGGCAAAGAAGTCATTGAGCACCTCAGCCTTATCCATGTCCTTTGTCACTGGCTCTCCATTTCCTTTCTGGAAGGGTCTCACATTATCCCTAGTCCTCCTTTTCTCACTAATATACCCAAAGAAGTTCTTCTTGTTCCCTTTAATATCCCTAGCCAGATTCACATGGTGAATTCCTTCTGTAACTTCCTTGTTTCTTTGTCCCCTTTCTGGTTTTATTTTCCTGCTACAAATCACATTTCCAATGTATCTCTTTGACATGCACTCCAGCAGCTTTTTATGCTTCCTATGGTTTTCAGGCTAGTAATTTACCAAGTCTGAAACCACAGTCTGAAACTCATCCTTTCACTCTGAACCCGTTTAATATTCTATAACTGTTTGGTTGAGCTCAATAATTACAACAAATAACATCTGTAATTCTACAATATCTTCTTCTCTGAGTGATTTCCCAATGTTCTTGTCTTATATGTAGTTTTACTGTGGAGTTGCTATGTAACTAAACATGGATGGACATAAGTTCAATATAGAGTTACTATTGCCTCTTGCTAGCAAAAAAAAAGAGGAATAATTAGCTTGTGTTGTAGGGCAGATGGGGATTTTTTCAAATTTGCTAAGCTGGTGGAGACATAAAGTGTAATTCTTGTTATCCAAAGTCTTATTAATCTTAAAGCAGACTTCGGCCCACATTTTTTTTCAAACCCATGGAAGTAAATAAAATTTTTGGATCAGCCTCTACTGAATTATTTTATTTCATGGGAAACAAAAAACCCTGAGATTTAGAAAATGTTTGGAATTTTTTTTCCTAGTAAAATAATGAAAGTTAAATTAAGAAATGTGAATTGCTTGAGACACCCTGCTGAAAAGTTTTTTAATACATAATCAGAAGGTGGAAGGAAATCCATCACGTGTTAATTGGCAGAACAAGAAATGATGAAACAAAAGACTCTATACAAACATTTGACTGTTCTCAGTGAATGTGATAAATGCTTGCAAATACCATATGCATTTGCAGCTTGATTCCTGAGTTACTATAAGTTGTATTATTGTAGCCACCCTAAGACCAGGACTAGAGTTGCAAGGTGCTACCAGGGAACACAGAAGAAGGTTTCTTGGAGGAGGCTGAAAAACTGGGCAAGAATAAAGATCCCAAGGCTTTTCTCTGATTGAAAAGGCAGGAGTGACAACAGATGACAAGACAGTGGACAGTGTGGGGCACTGATGTTAGCTGAGCAAATGCTGGACAGCAGCTTTTGCACTCCATCAGAAGCAACTGTGTTAATTTTAAAAAGTATTTCCATAGTCTGCTAAAATGGTATTTGAAGAGAAACTCAATATAGTATTTATCTAAGACTGAACCCTTCCTGCTCCCCAGGAAAAAAAAAAATACTTGTTAATATAAGGAGAAGGGGGAACAATCCCAGAAGTTTTTGTGAATCAACATTATTTTGAAGTAAAAGAAAAAAGAGGTTTGTTGATGTTCTCAGGGGTACAAGTTGTATAAATGGATGCGTAAAGAAAGAATTAGCCTGCAAGGAACACTCTAAGCACTACCATGCTTTCACTGCATTTACAATGACACTGTAGATCAGGTAATGCATCTTCTAATCAGTTTATGGCTTATCAGCTTTATGGTTTTCCAAAGAACTTTGTGAAAAGATTGACACTGGAGCAGGATGTTTTTCCTTACAATTTTGGATGTTGTTGCATTTTTATTACTGAAGGGCACTTCCCTGAAGCATGTAATTTGAAGTGTGTTGCACAGGTATTGATATGCCACCACCAGCGATAGAAACATTAAGAGGGATGTTTTCAATCATCCCCTGAGGGTTTTCAGCATGTGCCCTTTCTAAAATTTGTCAGATAAGTAGAAAGTAACACTAGGTAAAATGTCAGTGCTGTACAAAAACTAGCCCACCCCTTCTTGTGCTGGCTAATGGACTGCCTTGTTACAAACATCAATGTCAAAGATTAAGCAAAGACAACAGCAACCCTGCAAGCTATTCTGTACTTCCTTTGAGATGAAGTTTGTGTCCCTCTATTCACCCTGATGCATGGCAGGGAACAGTTGCATGAGGGTACTCAGTACGCACAGGCAAATCTTGATTTGATGTGACTTCACTTCCCTCGCTTTCTGTACAAAAAAAATATGAACATTAAGTTTAAACTCACAAAACATCAGCAATGATGAATAAGAAAATGTCTCTGGATGAGTAAAGTGTTATTGTAAAATAGAACCTAACAGCAGAAGTTTATGGTTAAAATTGCACAGATGTAGTCAAGTTCAAGTGTCAAATTAACATTTATGTTTTATTTCCCATTTCAGTTCCTGCATTTTACATTATAACGGCATGAAAATGCTATTATGAAAAGCAGATCCCAGATGTTGCTGCTAATTGTTATTGTTTATTGTTGTGCAAAAGGAAAATAATATCTGATTTCTATTAGATAACACTGGAGATAAATGCAACTGGATTTAAATGATGTTGCCACAAGCACGATGCATTTTCCCTTTCCCTAACCTACCTATTCCCTATACACCTCCTACAACGTTTCTGGTACAATATTTTACAGTGTATGTACAAAATAACATTCCTAAAGTCTGACAGATATTTGTAGTTATGTACTTCTAACACTCAGAGCAACTTTTTGAAAGTCAAGAAAATCAAGAAAATTAAGACTAAGGCTGCTCAGCCTCAAAGAAGAGTAAATAGATTCTGAGCCCAGTTTCAGGTAGATACTCAGATACTGAAGATTCTCAGAGGTTCCTTTCTGTTTTGGGCCATGTTGGCTCTTAGAATCACCAAATATTTTAAATTTGAAACATCTCCAGAGGCCTTTAGTTCAACTCCTTGCTTAAATCAAGGCTGGCTTTAAGTTCAGATTTCTCAATGCCTTGTCCAGCAGAACTTGAGGAGATCCCATGGTTTATGTAGATCCATGTCTATGTTTGACCGGTCTCATGGTGAAAAAGTTTCCTAATTGGAATTTCCTGTGCTTTTAATTTGCTGATAAACAGCTTCTTGTCTGCACAGAAAAGAAAAAAAAAAATCTTCCCTTTCTTTGGTCTCTCTATGATGTATTTTGGCACAAGATATTGCACACTCATCTCTACTTACACATTTACAGGAATGTGTGATACAAGTGCCTCTGGGATAAAAGTCAGTGATTACTGGCTCTTGGTGAAGACCCAATATGCTGGCAGTCACCTTGGAGTCACTGATTTCCATTCTGTTAGTCCAAGTCCTAACAATCACTTATGTGAATCTGTTAATATGTTCTTAATAATGCCTCTTGAACTATTTTATTATTTGCTACTGATATAAAACGTCTCTAAAGATATCTTTCTAATACTATTTGATTATCACAGATAACCTCCTATTTTCTGACTTTGGAGGACCTCTATCATGGCTGAACTTTCCTATGTTTATAAATGTCTGCTGTATATTGCTGACCCTGGCACCGTTAATCGCAGTGAATAATTCCACTTGGCTAAGAGTGTGCACATGTTGGCTCTCTGATATCCCCTTAGAAAAGAAATTCTCATGGATACCTTCAAATACCTTTTTCTCATTTTTGCTGATTGAAATTGTCATATCAACATGGAAATTTGTGTGCATTGTTTAAAGGCTGTTGATGTGTGTTTCAGGACATGGCCTCCCTCATGACACACATGGATTGTTCTGTGTAGCTATGAGATAAGAGTCACTTTGAGTTTGCAAGTCCTCGGCTAGCCATAATTAATGTACACATACATATTCAAAACATGATGCAGAGAATGTCAGAGGGGCAGTCTTGTGACTCTAGCAGCATTTCCCCAGTGAAATTGTTGGTGGTAACACCATGTCTGCAAGCGACTTCTGCTATTGGAAAATGTCAAAATGGCCAGTAGCAAATCCGTATGCTTTGTCTTCAACTGCTACTTGATTGCATCTCACTTAACTCTTCTTGGCAGAGTGCCCAGAAGACCTAAGGATAACAATGTCGTTAAAATGCTCAATAAATTCAGTATGTTCCCAACCTACGCACTCATTGCACTGGGGGACACATCACCTTGACAGGGAAGCCAGGATAGTTTATTCTGTTAATCACAGACAAATGTTTCAACTAAGTTTAATACTGACTTATGCTTTCTGCTTAATTCACAGATTCCTGTGAAGGGTAGGCCAGTTCTTTCTTTTCTTATTTTGGTTACCTAAGGATGTTATAGTGCTTTATACAGGGCTGGCTTCCTTTGGACAACTTGGGTGCATTTCCTGTAGTGGCAAATAAAGGACCATGAAGGTACTCTAAGAATGTATTGTACCTTGTGACTAGTTGCAATGAACTTGTCTTGAGAATACATTTTAAAAAGCAGAAGTTTTACCCATCCCATAAGCCACATGAAATTTGTATTTGTTCCTGTTTTCCATTGGGTCAAAATGTACATTTTCACAGGGCTTTTTTTGCTAAAAAAAAAAAAAAGAAAAAAAAAAAAAAGAGCCCGAACTAAGCAATAGCATTGTGAGGGGAAAGAGGAAAGAGTCCTGAGGTGATGTTGGCTTTAACGACTAATGGTCACTTGGATATTTTACAGTATCAATCTTTTGGTTTCATCTTAAAATTCTGTTTGATACCTAATAACTTAATTTTTCAAAATAG